>JAYKKI010000036.1:0-600000 GCA_039881145.1 Druceiella hillmani
GGATATACGGCAAATAGGCCTTCAACTTGGGAAAAATAACATTATTGTCAGGAATATATTCCATTTTATTGTTTTTAATTTTAAGACTTCCAGATGGATTTTAAGTAATGAATGATGACACCTACTGTATATTTCCTTTGCAAAACCAATATTTCCATTCTTGGCGGCCATTTTAATTTTACATAGAGCCGTAAACTCATACCTTTCCTTCATCTTCGCCGTAGTTGAATAATAAGAAAAAAACCTGTCAAATACGCTAAGAAGGTTCCGTAGTTGTAAACATTTACCAGTACATAATATTTGTATTAAACTATTTACAAAACTTTAATTTTTAAAACGAAAATAAATTACCTACTATATCTTTCACAGGCGCAGATATAAATTTTTATATTATATAATTACAAGTTAACAATTTTCGAATTTTTTCTTTTATTTGTGCTGTGAAAGCTTGCTTGTCGTCAAATTTAATGACTCAGCCAGCGGGAAGCGGGAAGTAACCTGTGTATTTTGATTAATTTGCCAGAGTCAAAATATGCGGCATAAATAGCCAGATTGAAATTATATTGCCTACTACATTCTTTACAGGCGCATTTTATAAAAATATGTTCTTTTATGTGGCGCGGAGCCAACTGACATATTTCAAATATATCTATATGGAAGCAAAGAAAAACAAAGTAAAGTTTCCATAAACACAGTCAAGTATGCCATTTATTTTGCATATCATAACAAGGTTAGTTTTAATTCTTTGTTTACATCAATGCATTGTTGCAAACGTTGCTTGAAGAAATATACGCGCCTTCCTGAGTTCTCATCAATTCTCATCAATAATAATAACTTCGTTTCCTATGGCTTGCTTTAGTTCTTGAATAGTCATAATCCGCTTCTTAAATACACGGCCTTTTAGATATCCCTACAGGAAAAAGTCTAGTACACTAAAATCAGGAGACCGATCTGGCCAAGCTAATTTGCTGAAACGAGAAAGCACAGATCCAAACATTTGACGAACTACTGCCATACTGTTTCGCACAGTGTTGGTTGTTACTCTATCCTGTTGAAAATAAAGGGTCAATGCCAAGCTGTTCTAACTGGGGTTCAATGAAGCCTTCCAACATAGACACATAACGTTCTGAAGTAAGAATCCATGTTCGTCCGTTGTCATTTTCAAAGGATACGAGCCCACTTTCGAAAACACCTACTCCACACCAAACCGTCCCTTTAAGAGAGTGCAACAGCATTTCATGCAATTCCTTCGAGTTCACTGGTGACCAATATCGCATGTTCTGATTGTTAACGAAACCAGTAAGATTGAAATGTGCTTCGTCGGTCATTAGTAAATTATTCACAAGGTCTGGGTTTTCCCCCCAATCAAACCATTCATACCGGTGCAGAAAGGAAGTCTCGTTTCTTAGTATTGCTAGGCTATTTGTTTCACACATTGCAGTTTATAAGGGTGAAATATTATCTCTTTGAGCATTCGAAATAAACTTCTTCTATTCACGGCTAAAATGCAAGATTGCTGGCATGCCGAGCGACGAGGATTGCGTTCCAAAGCTTCTCGCACTGTTTGCAGGTTCACTGGCGTCCGGACTATACGTGGTGCTCCATGCTTCATGTCTAATTCACTACCAGTATTTTCAAATTTCTTCACCCAAGCCAGTATGGTATTCCGATACGGTACGTGACCATGTCGACCAACATCGAACTGCAGTATAAAACACGCTGCATTTCCGTAACTGAATTTGTTTTGTAATAACTACGAAGACAGTGAATTCACTGTCGTACAGTCCAACGCTTCATGGCGACTGAACAGTGAACAGATAAGGGATTGCGGCTGGCAATACAAAATGATGAAATGACAATTTTTATATTAGGAAAAATCCAGCGAAATCTCATATATTAAATTTTCTCCAATAGTTTGGTCTTTAAGAAAAAACGTTTTTATCCACATATATACATAGACTGCCCTTCATTTTCGGCATTACCATTTTCGGGTAAAACAGGAAATTGTTAGAAAATATATTAACTTCTTCTTCATTTATGCTTGTCACTAAGTGGAAATATGTTCAAAGTTTCTGACACAGCGTATACTCTATATTATATGTAAAAAGAAATCGCTTGAACAACCTCTTACAGGCAGTGACAAAACTCCTCTATAGTGAATTAATGTTCATTAAAACTTAAGTAGATTTAACGATTTTGGACTCGTTTGATTTGTTTTTATAAATCCTTTGTTCAAACATGATGAAAAGAGTCTAATCCGGGTCGGAACTACTCAAAAGCGAGGAATAAAGTCATCATATCTGTGCGCAAGTCATCAGCTATACTTAAGCAATCGTTTTCTTGTACAATCAGTTGAGTTATAATCATACATAAACAATTTTAAGTACTTTTAAGTACCATTCTTCTTCACAATCTTATTGAACGTCGCACCATTTTCTTATATTTATCAGACTAATTCTCGTACCTCATTTTCGGCTTAGTTTCGTGAGAAGTAATAAAACAACTAATACTCTTACAATGATAGTCTACGGATAAAGTTCCGGCTTCATCAAATACATATTGTAAACAAATATGTTTTTGAGTTCTGCGTCAACTTATATACAAGCAATTTGACGATCTCATGCTTGTTAATATTTTCCTAATCATTTCATGATCTCATATTTTCCGGAAAGTAAAATTATTTTCTGTTCGGTTTATGAATATCCGTACAAAACATATTTCCATTTTTTGATTGGAATTATTTTAATTTTTTTTTAAATAATGCTATCATTAAAAAATTGTGTCAATTATGTTTTGTATTTATTTTAAGTTAACACTGAGGTTCTTACCACTTTATTTTTCACATTGTGTAGCAAGGGTGTAGTAGGCTGCATAAAAATCTGTCTTTATTTGAACACAGTTCAAAATTTTAGATAATTAATACGATATATGAATTTTCATGTATATTATGCACTTCCCGATAACATTTTTTCACATCTTGCATCTAAGCACTAAAGTTCTGAAGAAATTAGTATAAAATAATATAAAATTAAAGAGAAAACCATAAACAGGAACAATTATAAAGAAAACAAGTACTATATTCAAATTGGGAGCTGTGACTCAGTGAAATAGACTTACAGTATATTAACGAGAGTAAGTGCTTATAGTATTTTTATGTCTCTTTTAAGAATATTTTAAAAGTATCTATATTTTTTTTCCTTTTTATTCCAGATGCTTACGATTTTATAAATATCTTTGCCAAAAAGACATTTGCACATGGAGGTCTCATGAAAATGTGGATCGGTTCTTATCTATACGCAGGTAAATTTAATTTTTTCGATAGTTAGATTATATTAGAATACATGATATTCTAATATTTAAATATATATATATATATATATATATATATATGTATATATATATATATATACATATATATATATATATATATATATATATATATATATATATACATATATATATATATATATATATATATATATATATAAGTATGAATTTGAGCTAAATTTTAAATCATTTTTTTGAATTACTGTTTAGTTGGTTGAATCGCATAGATGATTTTTGAGATATTCCTTGACGAGGAATCCGAACAAATAGCTAGTGTATCGTATGATTTCACCGAGCAGAAAAAGTAAGAGGCAAAGTTCGGTGGCTGAGTTACGACTTTTATACGTCTAGCGATAGAATATAAGGATTATACAGAAAGGGAGGACATTACCATAGACAAAACATTTTTACGCATTTAATAATAACATTTCAAATGAATCCCTTGGAGCTAATATCGAAGTTTAATAGCGAAATTAAGAAAACGGATAAATGTTCCTTCTGAAAATAGGTTACGTTAGTATAATATTACTTGCATATAAATTTATCTTAATTAGTTCTAGATCTGAGAAAAAAGACCCCGGCAGTATCCATAAAGAAGTCTTAGGACTTAGGTTTAGTAGGTTTAAAGTAGTAGGTTTAAATTTTACTGGAAAAGCTTTAAACAGTTTTAACATATTATATTCAAATTCATACCGTCAATTTTGCCTGAAAATTGAGAATAATCATATACAAAATTGCAAAATAATTATCTTCTCTGTAGAATCTGCCATAATTTATGCATTATCAACTTTGAGATTGCTTAATTTTTAGTGATATCTGATCCTGCAATTGCCGAAATTATACTCAATATCAACCTAGAGAAAGATAAGTTATATAGATTGGCAAACAGTTGGACTGGAGGAAGATTAGTAGACGCGGATTGTAAATATTTTTAAAATGAAATTAATTCTGGATAAAAAGCGAAACACAAGTTAGGTTCTCAATATTTTAGTTCCAAAGTAATACAGATTTACATCAAAATTAGAAAAAAGTTTTTTATTGGCAAACGTTTTGTTCAATTATTCGACTGCAATATAATAAATACGTACCACCTAGTATTAAAGCAGTTCAATGAGTTTTTATAAAATTACCACTTTCGACATTCTGCTCGTATTAATATGAAAGTTTTAAATATGAAAGTACCAATGACTAACCGATTTTAGCCTAAATTGTAAATTCTTGGTAATTATGAGACTCTGACTATAGCGAAGAATATAGTTAACATGATTATTTATTTAACCCATTGAGTGCAAAAATCTTATTCTCGGTTTGCAACTCTACCATGTTTCTATGAAGTTACACATAAAACTATGCCTGGAAGGAAGTTCTGTATTCGAGATGGACACTCAATGAGTGAAAAAGAGATAGTCATAATTATCTTCTAAATATTTAAGTGAATATGACAAGTAATATTTTCATTCTACTAAGTGTTTTATGCATTAAATACTCGTATGCTACAAAAATATTCTTTAAATATGAAAGTTATATCTATGAATATCAATTTAATTATATATGTATATATTTATTTATTTATATATTTATTTATTTCTTTTAGTTTTTTTTACATACTTATATTTATCTGTGTATTTGGGCTGAAACAATTTTAATAGTACTGTAGGGTCAATGTTGTCTAATGATATTATATCTACATGATATTAAGGGGATACCTGTAAAAGCTTCAATTTTGTTTGGTTTTCATAATTTTTTTAAAATGAAAGTCATTACATATTTTTAAAAATTAACATCTGGTTTATTCAAACATTAAAATAATACAACATTTTTTTATTTAATTATTTAAAATGGCTGATGTACATTAAATTCTTCCAGAAATATCGCAGTGAGACTTCTCTATCGGCGAGTATTGTAGCGTCGGTTCTAGTGATCTGCAAACAAAAACCAAAATTCCGTATGTTTATTAATGTCATAACTTCTAGATGAAACTAAAAAACATTTAAAAAAAAAATCGCGGAATAAAATACTTGAAAAATATAACATGAATTTTGAACCGAATTTTCTTATGGTTTTTGCTTCGATAAAATTATTTTTTCTAAAAAGTCTTTAGAAAACTTTAAAATTTAATTTTTTCTTAAAATTTTTAAGTTCTTATAGAAAATAAAATCATTAAAAATATGTGTGCCAAATTTCAGGGAGATCGATCAATAACTTTTTGAGTTATCGTGTACTCCAGTTTGAAAAATATGGTTGCGAGAAAAACGCATTTAAAGTTTGAATACATGAAAATTCACTGATTATAATGACTTACCAACTAATCGAAAATTTTAGCGCCATATAATTGTCCTTCTGTAGCCTCATAGAACTCATTTTGTTCAATAAGTTGCTGTTGCCGTGCTTGACGAGTTTCTTTAGTGACTAATAATTTCCTCGAGTCACTCTCTGTTCATCCATTTTTCGGCGTAGGATTTACATTTTCGGCCAACTATTATGTCTGAATAGTTCATTATTTGTAAAATCGATGAATATCATTCATTAAATAATCCAGCAGCAATGTATGAGACTATTTCAACGATTTTGAAGCGGGACGCCCAATGGTAGAGTTGAAACTCACATTTGCGTTTTGCGTGTGACCACCCAAACATTTTTCAAGCAATTTTCGATAACGCAGTGAACACCGTAATAAACTCAATAAATTTATAACAATGCATATTATTGTAATGAATGTCTTCACTAGTAACTTTAGATAATTTTCTCGCACTTGCACTCGATTGTTCAGCTTCATCATTTTTAGTATGCTGATTTTGATGAAATTTCCGTTTACGCGGGCATCCTGACCGAGCTAATATGTCTTTAGCTTCTTTAGGATGTGAACTAATTTTTATATTTATTCGATTTCGAAGTCGTTGCTTACAGAATGAGTTCCAAAACTAAACTGAACAAAACTAACAGCAAAACCGGATCTGGTCTGTACGAATATACTATGTAGCTACTGTGAAACTGTCAATTACATGGAATTTATCAATAAAAGTATTTTAAAACAACTGTCCATTCAAATTTTTAATAACAGAGAGTCTGCTGCAGGTAAAAGGGTCGGCCGCTTAATTATACCTCTATTATTTGCGTTTATTATACGACCCTATTCTTTGCGTTCGCGCCCAGCGCTCGTCGCAAATGATAGGGTCGTATAATAAACGCAAAGAATAGAGGTATAATCGTCGTCAATGTCATCACGGCTTGCACTCTATAATATAAGAAATACTTAAAATTATATTCTAAAAATTTAGTGACATATTCTAAAAGGATTATACTAATATTCAAAGAAAAAAAATTTTTTTTTTCAAATTTTCCATTTTTTTAAAAATTATATTATATTTAGTAGTTCATTTAATGTATTAACCTTGATGTCTTTTTTATGTGTTCTCTAAAGAACACATTGCCAGCTGGAGAAATTACAAACCAGACACATCTCACTTTGCTTAACATCTCATTGAAAATAATCATCAACCCTTATACTGATAATGCCCCCTATATATTACAAATAAATACAAAAGGTAATAAACTTAATATCCTGGAAACATTAGAAATAAACAGACATAAAAAAGGCCAAGACACCAAGGTTAATATATTAAACGAACAACTAAATATAATATCATCACCCATACTTAATATCTTCTAGACATAATATAATTAGACAATATCGATACTACAGCCCTCTTCAAATACAAATATAAATATAAGTATATATAAAAAAAATAAAAATAAAAATAAAAAAAATATATATATATATATATACATATATATATATATATATATATATATATATATATATATATATATATATATATATATATAAATGTATGAAAAACTGGAGATATGTATAATTAGTAGTATAACCTTGTTCTAACTTTCAGATACCTTTGCTTTTGTATAAATATATTACCGAGAATGACTTCCATTTAATTTTATTACATACACCGGAACAGTTGCATTGTACAACCTCATAAAATAACAATTGAATTTATTATCCGCACTAAAATACTGGAATATCGTATAAGTCTCGGAAATATAATAAAACCTACACCGGTCCCCTACAATAAACTCACAATCATAAGCAGTGGGAAAACCCACACAAACCCGGCTTCCACTATTGTGTTTGAAACATATAAATGCTGTTGGATGTTCGTTAGAGTTAATCTTTGCTAATAGCCCACCTGAAGATGTTGTAATACAACGAAACCTAGGTCGTGGTAATGAAGTTAAAGAAAGTAGATATAATACTACATCACGTAGTTTAATTTAATTGTGAATAATGAATTTCTACAAAATTAACGCCAAATATATTCAATATTTGAAACATTTAATTACAAACGCACTAATAAGTAAAAAGTGATAAAATAATGAGTTTTTAATTAGTTATCAAAGCTATAGTATCCAAGTTTTTGGTATAGATTCTGTAACCATTTAATTTCTACCAATCCTTTCCCTGAATGCGACCTCACAGTCTTTTCAAAATGTCGTAGCCATATATCAAAACTTCTTTTTTAATAAAAGCGCTATTTGAATCGAAAGCAAATATTTTTGTGTTCATTTTACATTTTTTTCGGTCTCTAAAACTTAATTATAACAGGAAATATTTAGCAAAATTTGAATAATGTAGCGATGTTGTACCCCGCTTTCTATTTTTTTTATTGTAACGACTTAGTACTTAGTTTTCAAAACCAAAATGTTTTAATTTCTCTTCTTTTCTTTTTCTTTAAAATTTTTTTGACTATTTAAATATATGCAGTTTATTACACTGTTGTTAAGTTTTAGTAAGTTTCAAGTTCCTACATCAAATGTGTCTAAGAAGCGTGGCCATAATTTTTTTTCCGGTCACGACAATGTAAATTTTTGAACCCAGAGAAATCATATTTCTATTATTTAAATTCAATGAAAAAAATTTGGAACATTTTTGAAAGTTTGGGAACATGTTACCTATTTTAAAAAGCAATTTTGAATGTTTAAATTTTATAAAAAAAGTGAAAAAATTAATTCGACTATCTGTGATAAAAATATTTAAGCCCATAAAAACTCATTTTATTTCATCAATTGAGCAGATATATCTTTGATTTTGGTAATTTTTTGTATTTGTTATAGCAAAAAGGTTTCATAAATTACTTAAAATACAATATAAAAATGTATTAGATAAAATAAAGAATATAAAATGCAACAAAAATTTTACAAAAAAATTGAACCAATTTCGAATAACCTCCAAGTAAGTAGCACATTAAAAATAATAAAATATTAAAAATACTATTATTTATGTGCAAAAGTTTGCGGTACAATGTCGTTCCCGAATATAAATAAATTTCCTAAATACTGCTAATGCCAGAGAGTTTTGAAATTGGTGTCAAGTGGATACTACTCACCTCTTTCACGTGCACGTACATCATATTGAATGTTTCAAGAAGCTGTGGTCGTATGTCGCTATGCTGTGTCCGTTATATATTTATTTAATATTACAGCGGCCTTTATACTATATCCTTTATGTACTTATTTATTATTACGACTGCGTGCGACCACATTATACCAAATTACCGTACCCATGTAGAATTGAATTCAGTAAATTTATATATATGCAAGCTAATGCATATAACAATTTTTACAACGCAGGTTCAACTCAATTTCCAGAAAATTTCAGGTTATTCCTAATACTGAGATAAATATTTTCCTGTTAAAAACTATTTGAAATGCACGTAGCATTTCATTTATTTTTTTCACGTAGTCGGGATTTACTTTTTAGAATTTTATTTTTATTTACATTGTAACTTTTGATAAAGTGTGATTTAGGTGTTCCTGTGTCAATTTAATGTTCTATTTAATATATATATATATTATTAATTAATTTTAATAGTCTCATTTCTAAAAATATTTAAATAATTTTAATTAATTATCTCAAATACCCATCTATTCTCAGCAACAAATGGGTACTACCATGAAAGAAATTATAATATAATACTGGTGTAGAGATATATATTCGCTTGTATACTAGAAATTAAAGCAAAGTTACTAAAGCAGTTATTCAAATAAATTAGCATGATTATATTCATGTACATACTCATAGTTTAAAAGCGCGTGCATGTACATCTTTGTATTTTTATTATTTGTGATATACAATTTATAACATAGGCAATGTTTTCATGTTAATAAAATAATAGAACTCATAATTTTTTAAGACCTGTCGAATGACCTCCTTTTCGATGAGATACGTGAAATTTTTTTCTCAAAAAGCCTAGGCTATGACATTCACATTTAAAATCAACAAACTAATATCTTATCTACTAAGATCGGTTCAATAATTTTTGTGCTACGATCAAACATCCGTACGAAAACTTTTAAATTCATTGCCGTTTCTTTTCTACGTGGTAATCTGATAATAAGGAAAATTTTTAGTGAAAATCGAACAAAAGGCAATAAATTTATTATCCTGTCCAACACTAATTAAGCCAGTTGACTTAAACAAATAACTAACAAAATTTAATTAAATTAGTGTTATTTTGAAAATCAAAGGATAGAAATCAAAATGAATAATGGCATCGCAAAATTTAGTTAACTCAAATATGGCACGAATGATCTGTCATGCCATATATCGGCGAAATATTTATTAAAAAAAAATAACAATTTGGATCAAGAGTACAAAATTTACGTTTCGGTATTATATTGGCCACAAAGACAAAAAGTGGATGTCGTATACAGAGCAAATCATTAACAGCATAGGACTTTTCTAATTATCAGAAAGCAAGAGGAACTATTTTAGGAACTGCACAGATATAAATAAATTAAAATTATATAAAGTAAGAAGAAATTATGGATAACACGATATAAAATTTAGAACTTGAAATGAGTTTATAAGTTAATTTTTTTCGTTCAAATAATGATTATTTCTCTGATAATTCAGAAGGTATGAACGAATATTGAAACGTTATATAAGGATCAGAAGAAACAATCGTATAGTTGAAGTTTATGAGAAAACTGACTGAGATTCCACGAAATTTGATTTATTTAAATATTTGAACTTTTCTTTACATTACTTTTGTGACGCAAGCGTGCTATTTGGTATTTATCAGCTTTCAATGAGAAATTCAGGTATAATTTCAGTAAAATCCGTTTTAGTAGTTTTTGTGTGCTGGTCTAACATACGCACAGATAAACATTTTACATTACGTTATTTCAGTTTCACTGTAATCACTGGTGTGCCTGGGACTTGGAATTTTTCAAAAATATTTAATGACTCCGGAAGTCTTCCCGCTCCGAACGATTGTATATAATAAAATTGATACATCTATCTAAGTGAACTCGTATACCTATATGACAAAATATTCTCACAAATCGATCAGAAGGTTTACTAAGAACTGTTTCAAGGTAGCAGAAAATTTTAAAGAACTTAGACAATTATGCCTTTAGTATGATGATATGTTGGAATTATACCATAACATCCAATATATTTAACTATTCACATGATTTTAGTTGCAATTGCCTTATTATAAGTCTTTCAAAATTTGTTCCTTACCTACAAGGCAATTGTGAGAAGAAGCCGATGGGGCATTGACGATTATTCCATCAAAATTATTCTAGAAAATAATCTGGAGGGTAGTATGGATATGCATAATATTTTTTCTTACTCTTAATTCATCATAAAATAATTAAGGAAAAAGACGCAAGATAAAAATTTTAAAACCTACTCCAAAAAATCATCACAAATTGCGCTAGGTATTACCAAAAGAAATCCAACTTGAAAACTATGAAGATAGAGCAGACGAATATTCAAATGACAACGACTGAAGTATTTTCGATTTTATTCTAGTCGTATTTTGTTTAAGTTTTCATAAGTTTGGATGAAACAATTTTGACACATACATTGAATAATATTCAATTATTTTTATTACAACGCCTCGTGCACCACTTTTGAAAAAAGTAGCGTTAAGTATCAAGGAATTTAATAAATTTTAACACAAGTTTCTGATTGCAACGTTTAAAATAGTATAACAATTAACTTGTCCATTAGTTTGAACTTGTATATTCGTCCTACTGACGTCTCTAGACGGTTTTTATTTAATCTGATTAAAATTTATGTAAGGCAAAACGGAGCAAGATTACTTTACTAAATGTATGTAAAATCACACAAACACAGTGACCAGATATTTTGCGCTACATCGAGATTCAAAATTGATGTTAGAGCAGTAGCAAAATGATAAACCTTTTTAATTATAACAAGGGTTTTATAAATTTTTGTGCTATTTATCGGGTCTAAATGATATTAAAATTTAAATAACTGGTAAGAACAGTAATTTCTATGATTACATAAATCATAAAAAAAAATTACGTATTCAGATTAAATTATGGCAATATGGCTACGATTAGGTGGTAAGGTAATATATTTTTTAACTGGTTCAAATTCATTCATTACGTTTATCTTTTAGCCGATAGTGGTTTGCTATTAAAATGGTGTGCACCCGTTAAACTTTTCGAACTTCGTTTATGTCTTTTGTCTCATTTATTTTTTTCTTGACTTAACTTTTATGGAAACTTTCCACGCTAGCAGGCGTAAAAGAAACTGACGGAAATAAAGTTAAGAATAGATAAAAATAATAAATTTTATTTTATATTATTGATGGATTGTACATTATTAATTGCACATGATAAGAATTTCTTATACATCACATTTTTGTTTAAATAACTTATGTTCATTTAATTTTTGTTAAACTCTCTTTGAGATTCAGTTTTTTTATTTCCAATTTTTAACAACCAAAGAGGATTATCTTCTTCAGATGCAATTAATGCCGGTTATGTAAGAAATGTTGCTGTACGATTTGCATATCTAATGACCCTTCAGAAGATAAAATGCCAAAATGGGTTAATTATTAATTTCTATACAGCGTTTATGGACATTACGGACGTAAAACAAATAAACCATAACGAAACTGTGGAAAAATTAAATCGGTGCTTTCCCTCGTTAAGGATAAAAAAATTATTGCTCTTTTACATCAACGAGAAATATCGGCTTGAAATTTTAATACCGCTCTGCTAAAAGTTGATAGTTGCCACCAAAAATTAAGTACCGCCAAAAATTATATCAGTTACATTATGATTTAGTCAAAACCAGAATGTTTACAGTTGCTTACGATTTTTCTTTCAGTTAAATTTTCATAAAAAAAATTAAGTAAACTGTGATAATGATAGAAAATAAATTACAAAAACAATGCATCGCTTGTTTAACTTAAAATTATTTGTTATATTATTTTGATTCAAATAATGATTGAAATAAGCTTTTGAATATGCTTGACAATATATTACCAAGGAGTTTGGTCCCAAAAGTGTTAGCATTGGAAGTTTTTTCCTGCCACTCTCATATCAAAAACTGGAACAGTTACATAATTTTCTAACTAGTGACCAAAATACTGTCTTCTAATGTTAAATTTTATATTCTTATCTGTTTTCATGTTAACCTAATAAGAAGGTTGACACACATAAACATATTTAAATAAATTTCACCATTTTGTCTGTACATATACTGAATTTAAATAGTGAAATAAAATTTATCTCTTCTCAAGAGCAACCAAAACTCCATGCCTTTGTTTCATAAAAAGTTCTAGTTTAAACGTCATCGGAGCCGCCGGATCAGCGTATATCTTGAATCGTCTCATAAGGTGAATCGCCGTAATCTTGAACTGTACAATCCCTTGATATTTACCTGCCAATTAAAATTGTGAATGTCAATAATTTTTGCACATTTGTCTTCAGCGAAAATTAAATAAAAGTGATGTATCATATTTATGTTCTATACAAATATGACACAATCTTTTGTTCTATCGTTGATAAAGTTAAAATTTAAAGCCGGTGAAATAGATACGTAATATGTATAAACTAAATGGGTATGTAAACTGCATTCACGGTTTTTTGAGACTTTGGCTTCAAAATATATATTACCTTCAATTGTTGTCAAAAAAAATGACTATAGCTTCACTTCCTTAATGAAGCTATAGACACTTTTTATATATTTTAAAGATTTCCTTAAGATCTTTAAGAATTCCAGTTAGTCCTACATGTAACACATTTCATAAAAGTTTGTAACAGATATGAGTGTTTATATAATTGCATATAAACTAAATATATTTAAGTGGAATTGTGGCAAATCTAAAATATTTAAAATTTATATTCACCATAAAAAAGTTGGTAATAGCGCCATAAATTGTGGCTTGAATTTATGAAAGTTACAATTTTGGTTTAAGTTCTTAGCTAACGTAATTAGCATTAAGTAACATTTAGGACGTGGAACCACTAACGAGTAACTAATGAAATCATGTTGATGCGCTTTGACCTTTTTTTATATAATACTAGAAATAAAATCGAAAAAAATAGTCATTAATTTAAAACAAAATGGACAAGCTTGGTTTGATAATTTTTTTAACTATATATCTATGACATCAAACTAAAAAAGTAATTTTTGCCATAATGTTTTGCCGTAATAAAAAAAAAAGAATTTGCCTGAAAAATGCATGATTCTAACTTTTGCAACTTTCAAAGGATATTAATAATTGAACTTTCATAATTGAGGTTTTTGAACTAGGTAATTTGGTTTTTGATGTACAGTTTTTTGTTAGATTAATTTTATTTATCACAATATTTTATTTTTGTTTTTCTCTAACTTCCATTTTCTTATATTTGGAAAAATATGAAAAAGTCCTTATATTTATTTCCTTGACGTCAACGAACATATTATGGAGAGTTTACGGAGATGCTAGCTCACATACCAAATATTACCTTAGACTAAGAATGAAAATTAGAATTTAATTTTTCACAACTAAATGAAACCATATAAGGTAGTTAAAATATAAGAGTTTACGGAGATGCTAGCTCGCATACCAAATATTACCTTAGACTAAGATTGAAAATTAGAATTTAATTTTTCACAACTAAATGAAACCACATAAGGTAGTATAAATAACCGTATAAGGTAGTTAAACATACCTTCACTAATTGTCCACCTGTTTATATTTGTTATCATACAAGGAAACCTAGATCATGGTAAAGAATTTACATAAAGTAGAAATAATACTACATTACATAAATAAATATTTTGCCAAATATTTTGAATAATTGAAAATTAGATTAAAATATATAGTTATTTTATTATCAGGTGGCAAAGCTTGCCTCTCTAAATATATGTTAATTATCCTTACGATTATTGTTAAATATCGTTACCTATACAATTTCTAGCACCATAACTAAACGGTATGTAGGAACAAATATGTCTTTTTGCCGCCGTTTCCTTATCCTCCCAACGTTCTGGTCTGAATTCCTCGTGATCCTCTCCCCACACTTTTGGATCGTGGTGTAAACCCCAGATAGATATGAAGATGCCACACCCAGCGGGTATAGTTACTTTTTCCGCTGAAAATAATCACCACAAATTAAAGTATTTGTCATTGAAATTTTAAATACTAAAACAATAATTGAAATATTTCAATAAAATATATATCAAAAATACCAATTGATAGTTCCGACCCATTTAAATTTTTAAATATCAATATATACCCATTCATATATAGGATTTCATTTCGTGAAGATGGCCATATGCGAAATAGCTTATTTAATATTACTATTTTTTGATCGAGGTTTCTAGTACAAAGATTTGTACATTAATAAGTACATTCGATTTGAGAGTATTGGAAACTTTCCTTCTGTCATAAAGCTTACCATCATAAAGCTTGCCAGTAAAGCTTGCCAGTTTCATTAAAATTGAAGCAACTGTTTTAATACCATTTCAAATTGATATTCAATCAGAAGATCTGTCAAAAGGGTCAAAAATTGTTAGGTTTTGTGTTTTCCTAGTAAAATTACGATTTAAATCGAATCGGATCAAACAAAATATATATTTGGTTATGGCATTTCTTCTCTCAATATTTGTTGAAATTATTGAATAAAACTACATATTTTACTGGCTGTGGAAAAAAATTTAAGCCATTTAAAAAAATATTTACATCAAAAACGGATTTATATAATTATTAGATTGCTACCCGTATTACGTGCAGCTTTATAAAGAAAACGTAAACCATAAATATAAGAATGAACTTTCTCCGACCGCAAAATTTCATCAGATCATCTTTTCTAATTTTATCTCCCAAATACTTCGCATATATTTCTTTGTTATCTTGTGTTTGAAATATTAACTTAATTTTAATCTATTTATAAATTTTAAAACAAGTTTAAAAAATTGTTCAATCATGCAAAATTGGAATAGAATAAAATTAAAAAAAGGTGATAATGTTCATAATTTTTCCTGTTTATACAAGGCAAGAAATTAGATGACTTCAATAGTTTTTTTACACAATTAATTTTATGAAATGCACAAAAATAATAATTAAAATTATTTTATTTCCAATTTTAATTTAAATTGAACTTACTTTAAAGTTCACAAAATTATTAACTCACATAATTTCGAATCATTTTCTGTCTCTCGAACTATGACCGGCGTTAAGGGATAAAGTCTAAACACTTCTTTAGTGACGCAATCCAAATAGGGTAGATGCGTCAAATCTATCTTCTCTACCTCTCTTGTAGAGTCGCCGTAATAATATTTGATTCTGAAAATAATTATTGTGAAAATAATCTTTATAATATATTATTAAGTACGTCTTTTGTACAATTTCAACTTGCTGTTAAAAAAGGAGGGTTTAACGCAATGGTATAAATATGACAATTAAAAATGATCATTTTCAAATAAACATTGTAACAATTTTAAATGTATTTTAATGGTGATAAATAAATTTCTATTACTATGTCCATTACAGGCAGCTTATTAGAATAATTAGTGAAGCTTTGTTCCACCACTACAATTATTATTCCCTCCACGAAATACAAAATAATGTAAGGTTACTGAGCTAACAATTTTAAGACTTCTAGATGTAAAATATAACATAATTTCTTTTTCGTAAGGAAAACCTCAGAACCTGTGTTTACTGCACCCATATGGTGATATAACCTAATTTATTTTGTACATAAATATAATCTGTGTATTTGAACTCCCTTAAAATGTACCCAACTCTTCTGGCGTCTCATTATTTCATTAGGGTAAACGGCAATACGTAATAAATAGATGGATAAATAACATACGTTTGCTAATATTAGCTCCAGCGTCTACGTTATGTCGGGATATTTTGAATAATAAATGAAAAATCGTACTCGTTATAAAGCTTCTCTTGAATTTTCTGGTGTTTTCCCAGTAAAGTTAATAGTAGACCAGCAGCTATGGCAGACGAAGCGTACCCAGCTTCTAGAGCGTTGTCGACTTCCGCTCGAACATGAGAGTTCGTGATAGTTTTTTCTTCATCGCACATTTTCAGTAGAAGTTCTAAGTAGGGCATTTGACTTTTCGGTTTAACTGAAATTGAAATATGTATTCATGAAACTTTTCAATTATTTATTATTTACTGTTTCTGAATATTAGAAAAAAGATATAGCTATTTATAAAATATTTCTTGAAACATATCATTTTCCTACGTATTTTGTAACTGAATTTTAATCGTTTTTATCTTGTTACCGCGGCTAAATTCAAGTAAAATATATTATTGCATCTAGTGATCTATTTAAATATTAATAATTATTTAAAAAAATTATTTTATAACGTCTATGACTAAAATGGAATGTCTTAAATATTTTACTACTTGTTGTAAAAGTAGATTGATAGGACGCAGACGTTGAAACTTATGTTTTAAAAGTTTCATTTCATTTTTCAACGAGGTTTATAAACTTGTAAAGCATAAAGAAAAAGTCAGTCAATCTTATAGCAATACGCGTTATTTTTCATCTGATTTGTTGTGCTGCCACTAATAAAAAGTATAATTTTTTCACAAAGAGTATTATTGTAAATTTACTGCACCAATATATTTGACTGTCGATATTTTAACAAACAATCAAACAGGTTAAACGCTCCGTTATCAGCATAATTCATTGATTAACAATTCTCAAATACACATATTTCTCATGTTCCTATTTTTTTATTTGTTTTAGTATCTTGAATATTAATAATATATTCAAGATACATAAAATATAAATAAATAAAAAAGATAAAGATAAAAATGGTACACACCTCCTCCGGAATTTTGCGATTTTAAATGTTTCTTAAGTTCTTCTCGTTTAGTTTTCATAATCTGCAAATCATAAATATTTGAAATCCAATATAAAATAAATTTATTATTGATTATAAATAATTTATAAAAAAGGCCATATAATGAATGACTTAAAATTGGGAATCTAGAAATATTGGGGTATCGCTTGATGAAGTTAAGAAAATGTTTCATTTAGCAATGAGCATGTCAAATTAAATATGGAATAAAAAACAAATTCGTAATTATGGGAATGTAATTCTGTGCATGTACAGAGACAGCATGAAACAAATATATCATAAATCATTGTTTAAAACGTGATTTAATTTTATCTCCGTATTCAGTATGCACTGTAGAATCTATGGAATTTATATATTAATATTATAAAAGACAGCTTCAATAACTGAAAGAAAAACATTCATTTTAATTTCAATTTAATAAAACAAAATTTAATGCGTGTCAAAACCTTCTCGTGACTTCGTATTTATCTGTACCTCTTTCATTTATTGTTACAAATTAGAGAAGGTGGGACTATTTTAAGTCATTTTAAAACTTAATATTTCTTAAATGAGGTTTTTTAAATTAAAATTTATAAATTAAACATTAACCTCAGACCCCAACTCAATGGAATGCGCGAAAAAAATAACTTGATTATTATTTTTTTGTATATTGTACCTCAGAATTCTTGCACTTATCAACCAAATCGAATGATTCTATTTTTTCTTTGAAAGTATAAACCATAAGTGTGGACCCCTGAAAATTTGGTTAAAATTGGACATGAAAATTGAAGGTATACAATATAAATCCCCAACAATTAACAACACAGGCACTGTGATTGATTTTGGATGATGTGATAATAGGATTTAATCAATGTAATAAAAAATGTAGGCATAAACATATGAAATATTTGGAAAAGTTTTCAGTCCCTCCTACCCGAACCCGAGTTGAAAATAAAACTTATCTGTACAGGCATCGACTTGGTGCCTGTTGTAAAAATCTCTAGCAGTGTCAATATTGTGAATATTATTTATATTTGGGAATGACATTGTACCGCAAATGTTACAACTAAGTACACATACTTTCAGTGTTTAAAAATGTCTTTATTATTCAGTAGTTATTTGAAGTCCATTCGATTTTTTAATTACTTTGAAAAAGAAAGAAGCTCTATTATTTGGCATTTATCAACTAACTTGGACAATTCTTTTTTCATTTTGAAGAATATGCTACCAGTATTCTTGCATGAAAATTTGGTTGGAATCTTACTATGAAAATTTATGACAGAATTATTTAATATTGAATAGCGCAACTATAGGCAGGCGTGAAGCGCTGACCACGCTGAAGCCAAAATAGGAATATGAATGTTTTGTGAAGTCGGCGTTTAGTTTTAAATGTTTATTATGTTATATGGTAAAACTGCCTGCATTTTGTGCGAGACCAAGCAATAAAAGTAATTTAAGGTCAGAAACAATTTGAAATACACTTAAAAATAGGGAAAGTTGCCTTAACAAAAATCGTTGTCCTTTTCATCACACCTTTTTAAATGGCGCTACGTCAGGAACAAATGTACGAGTAAGAGGAACAACACATTTGTGTTATTAGTTTTTATATATTTTAAAATATTTTGAATTTTGTGTGTAAAGGCGACAAGATCACCAACAGTCTTTTTTTCTGTTTATTAATTGCTTAGATTAAAATTCTACCATGAACAGTCCATGATTCGTAAAGAATATGATCAATTTTACGAAATGTTGTACATAACCGATGAAGATTAAAATTCAAATGATGGTTAAATAAAAAAGTATACGACTCCAAAATGTGCCTGGTATTTTAACAACTTCTACATTCCATACGGTTTGTAGACATAAATTACATTTTCTAGCGAAGTTTTGTCTTAAATTTAATAGAGCACAGTTATTGCTTGTAATCGGATTTGCTGTAGCATTTAATTTCTAACGTAATTTCTGCTCAATTTTGATTTATTTCTCGTACATTATTCCTTAAAATACCTACACAGGAAATAATCAACGGGGTTGAGATCCGGCCAATGTGGTGGTCATCGGACGTAGAAAATTAAAAAAATAATTTTACTGTATTTTATCGACTTTTTTTAATTATTACAAAATTCAAAATATTTTTTTAATTACGCATAAACCAATATTATCATGTATTGGGTGCCTTCTATGGTTAAGTTTGAATGTATTTTTTATAGTTAAAGGTTCCAAAATGTTCATTAATCTAATTACATTTTTAAATAGTTCAGATTGGTAATTTTTTTTCAGCACATACAGTTAAATTTGTGTGATTAAAATTACAGTCTTAAAATGTATATAAAAGTATATTTTTATATTTTTTTTAAATAACCTTATTAGTTGTCGTAAAATGTTTAAATTTATTTAAAAGACGTATTCCTCAATTATACTAAACAACAAAACCATTAATAATCAGACTTAATTTGTAGTTGTAGCACCCATAAGATAGACCCAGAAGAATGAATTATATATGTAAATGTATATGTATATATATATATATATATACATATATATATATATATATATATATATATATATATATATTTATATATATGTATATATATATATATATATATATATATATTTATATATTTACATTTATATATATATATATACATTAATATATATATATATATATATATATATATATATATATATATATATATATATATGTATAGAAATGCGCTAGTGTTAAGCGAAAAATATTGAAAACTAATTTCTTTACAATTATTGTGTAATCAATAAAAAGGAATTACATGATGTCATAAGAAGTTCTGGTCGAATATTATGTTTATAAAACTAGTTTTAAAAAGTTAAAATAAATTTACCTCATAACTAAATGAGTGTAAAATATTTAAATTTCTCCTTTCCCGTTTTCCAAAACTGGTCAGCTGAAATATAAATTCTGGATGAAGCCACGCCCTAAGTGGTCTTAAAAATATTATATTTGTTTGGTCTTGAATTGCTTCTAAAAATGTCGAATGTTTGTCAGTCTGCATATTGTAATCTCTAAGACTGAGAGTCGTGTCTGAAAGCGAACGAAGATCGTATGAAAACAATAAAATATAAATAGCTTAAAATATGTAAATGCAAAGTCATACAGCGACAATTTTATATAAAAATTAAAAACAAATTGACTCATTGCTGCTATGTGTGAGGGTTAAATGGAATTAGTCATAAACCTCTAAAATGACAAAAACAATTTAACGATATATTGATAAATTTAACGATATATTCGAGACGATAAGTGTAATTTGAAAATAAGACTACAGTATGCGGTGTGTAATATGAAATGAAAAGTATATCAATAAAAATATTCACTCTTTTACTAATAATTAGTTTCTAAATATTTCTCTGAATAGACTGACATTCCATGTTATAAGTATATGAACTAAAAGTTCCACAGATCCGTAAAGAAGGACCACAAATATTATACAATAATGAAATTATTAACTTCCAATTAGGAGAGGTAGGTTGATAATATCTTAAAATGGCACATTACTTATATCCCAAAAATGATGCTTTGGTAAAATATAGGATAAATTTTATTTTACGAAGTAATTCAATTTGGTCGTCCTAGTATGGTCTATTAATGTATTCTCATTCTACGATTACGTTATCGCTTTTATTCCAAAATTATGCCAAAATCAAACATTTTTGATATCTGTACTACGTATCTTTGAATACTTACTGCATATTACTGTAAGAGCAGCTTTATTTAGATAATCTTCAACATCAACAATTCCTTTGCCGACGACAAGATTCAGCCTTTCCGTTAGTGTTGTGATTTGTTCATTCATAGTATCAAAGTAAGTATCTATTACTCGAGAACTAAAAGCTGGATTGAATGCTTTTCTATTTCGTTTCCATTTATTAGCTGGAATTGAAGATTATTGCATTTTAACAATTTGATTATTATATTTGAAAATAGTTCAAATATCTAATGAAAACACTCTAGTTGGGAAGATCGTTTTCTAGAATCTTTGAAATGATTGAAATTTAAAAAAATATCCACTCTTTAAATTTATATTTATGAAAAAAATATTAATGGCATATTAAACATTTATCAAAGAAATATTATGACCTGTTTTAAAACGGAATGACCAAGCGTGTCTTTAGCTACGTAAAATCAATTCACATAGTTACAATCGCTTCTTTGAATTTGCCAAAACGCAATTTATTTCCAAATTATGGTATAATAAGATGCTTATTCCGAATAATTTTTAATTGTTTACTTACAATTATACGTTTTATATAAAAAAAAATATTGATAGGAAATCATATTTTGCCCCTTTATAAAATTCTCACAGCAGATATGAATATTTAATTAATTTGCACTCAAAATCTTAATGAAAAACCGCATATTTTCAAGAAATTTTATAAAATTAAAATCAACACTAATAAATATATTTTTATTATTTTTAAAAAATATGCATGAAAATGTAAGGAAAATTGAGCATTGGGACTTGTTTCTCATTGCCCGAAAATACTTGGATTTATCTGGTCAATAATTTACAGTCACATGGATTTACGTAGATGTCTTCGCTTTGATACTTTAAAATCATGTAGAAGTCTCTATAGATTTTGTACCGGTGTTTCAAGGTAATCAAGGTCAAAGGTTATGAAAAATGGTTTTTCGCAAAAAGTTTATTCCTTTCAGTTTGGAATTCCTTTCAGATGGACGGAGTTTGTTAAAAAATTAGAGATTTTTTTATTCTCTACTGAGAAATCATCGACAGTTTTTTCATAGAATCAACCGTTTGGGTATAGCATTTATTTTTGTTTCACCTCAGAGGTAGAAAACAATGCATGTCTTTTTGACATTATTTCTTCGATAAATATACGCAATAATATAATAGATTTATGGGAATATTTTCAATAATGACTTTATTCAGTGAAAAAGTTATAGGTAAAGTTATAGGGATTGTAACATCCATAGAACATTGCAAATTCCTTGTATCAGTCATCGCTTTCATCAGCGTTCCGTAGCTAAATGGTGAACAATCTAACTTTTATATTTCCATGATATCTGACTATCCATTTGTATGTCACAGCATCATAATTCTATTAATTTATGTCTGAGCTTATGATATGGAACGTCCAGCGGTTTTAAGGTCCATGCTGTGACACCACCCAAAACCCATTTATTGCAAATGAAACATTTACTAGAAATAACGGATTCGTTGGAAATACAGCCCTCACGCTTTATATTTTCAGATTATAACTAACGAGATTTCAGATTCTAACTTTCAGATTATAACTGACGAGACTTATGGTACGGCACATCACATCGAGTATAGTACATCACATAGATTACGGAATATATGTTGTTTTATGGTGGAAAAGAAGTCTTATTGAGGAAATTCAATGTTCAGTTGTACTTTACTCTTAATCTATGTAATTTGAAAATATTATAATAAAGTCAAATTTGTAATATAGGGTGGTAGTTGACTATACATCTTGCATGGATTGATTATGCCGTATTCGAATGTCTAGCTATACATCCTCTACGCTGTGTAACTAAACTAGTTGTTAGTTCTGTGAAAAAATGTGTTGTATTTGATATTTTAATTTCTTATTAATTCTCATTATTTCTTATATATTTATACATGATACCATAGTGGACTTTTTACATGTTTTAAAAATGCCACAAATAGAATATATAAGCCTTATAGGAAAAAAAATGCCCCATCAGACACATTTTTATATTGTAATATGTAACGCTATACGTGTATGAGTTTTCATTAAAATTAACACAAAAATCTACAGACAATTTAAACTATTGAACGTGACTGACCTAAAATTTTCTTTGAATTTTTTAAATTTAATATTTCAATTTAATTTTTGTTGGTCATACCGATGCAATCATATGAAATATATTTTGTTTAAAATTGTTGCCAAAAAAGTTTCCGTTGATTTTTTGAGTGAGACCTTGCTCGTTCTCATTTGTTTACAGTTAGCTACGATCAAACAAGTACCATTTTCGCCTACTAATCCCTCGCCACCCCATTTGGCTCCAAAGCGGTACATCTTGTCTTTCTGCAGACTATTTGCAAGTATAATTTCTGCAGCTGCTGGATCTGTTATCACTGAAAATGCAACAACAATAATACTATAATATCTCAAAAGCCAATAGTACAAAGTCGATATTTAGTAAATATTGAAGCATATAAATATATTAATTTTATGAATATTTTGCAACTTATTGAATTACCATTATTTCTCCGCATACGTTAAAACTTCAAAGGATTTAACAAGTACTACTTTGATGTAATTTCTGTTTTGCCTTATATAACTAATTTACTCAATCTCACCCTAGACCTCTTCGTGAAATGTCTAGAAAAATGTGCTGCTCATTATATTATTATTAATTTTTAATAAACCATGAACGATGTTTACACAATATCTAATGAATATACAATAGTCTGAAACAATACATTTCTTCAGTTTACAATAAGAAAATAACGATATTAAAACTACGTTTTTGAACAAATACTTCTCTTATATTTATAAACTTGTGTGCCCATAATATTATTTTAATACATTTCTAGATAAAGATATTTAACGGACTAATTGGATCCGCTACATTAAAATTAAATGGAAATTTAGCTAAATCTAATATGGTTATTAAACATTTAATTGATCAAAAACATTTCTTGTTGTTGCAGCAACGCTGGAATGCATCTCGGTTTTTTGTGTTAAAAATTAAAAATAAATGAACTTACTTGTATACAGATATGGACCCAACCACAATTTCATAATTCCTCCATTTTCAATTGTTTTTCTGCCAAAAATGTTAACAGAATCATAGATATCTGGAATAAAAACGAAATCATGGAAATTTTTGAATGCTCTTTTTAAATACTTCTAAAATAGGCCTTTGACAATTTTTTAAAGTACCCAATGTTAAACGTGTACAAAATCCTTTACTATTTAATTATAGCTCACTAAAGGTCCATTCAATATTCGTAATTTAATTATGTGCTAGTTGTTTCTGCTTGGATTTTTGTTTCCGTTTATTTTTTTAATTGTTTTTTAAAATGTTATTCTAGCGTCAAGACATAAAGTGGATAGGAGATTTAATTGGAAATGTATAACAGAGAGACATCAAAATCCTAATCAAAGATGAATAAGTATTTTTTTTTTAAAAAGTATTTTTTAGCACTATTCACTTGCCTAAAACATTTAAGCTGATATTTAGGGTTATATTTAATTTATATATAAAAAAACTTGTTTCTCCAACACATTTATTTTTATCTTTTGATATAGAATTGTAAAGAAAAATAAAGGATAGAGGGAAAAAATATTCAATTTTATTTCATATTAATAACATAAATATTGCAGAAAAATGATAAGTAAACAGTTTAAACAAATATGTGTGTGTTAAATTTATGAAAGCCCATATCACACAAATTAATGAGTACAAAATTTTAATAAATCCCATTAGTATGATAGGAAATACAGCATAAATGATATTTTACATAGTATTTTTCCAAAAAGTTAATAATTACTAATTATTAAAAATAGGGCACATATAAATAAATTTCAAAAAATGTAGTATTCATTCCAGTAAACGCTAATATTTGCGTAGTTTTCTTTCATTATGTCGTGCAATACAATATTATGCTATGTCTATAGAACGGTTTTTGGTGCTCACATCACTACATTGCGGGCGAAGTAGTATGCTAAAGAAGCTGTTATCAAGAGCCTACGTTAAAATCGTGACGCAGTTATATTTTAAATTTATTAGTTACCATTATTTTAATTTTAATTCAATGTTATTGATGTGGAGTTAAAGAGTTTTGGCACAAAAATCTTGGACTTAGAATTCAAAATACTGTTTACCGATCTGATTTTTTTGTTGTTTTGACCATTTTACATAAATTCGTTAAATATGTTTCTTTTTCTCCTCTCAAAAAAATGTTACCTTTCAAAAAGTAACCGTCATAATACTAAGGACGTATTTCGTTAGTATGATGACGGTTACTTTTACTTTTGAGAAAATCAGCATTTTAGCATCTAAACCTGACAATAAATTTGAGTGAATATTGGAAATCTGATGTTTAAACGGAAGAAAATGATTGAGTTCATGAAACAAAATATAATTTTTCAAACAAAACCCTTAAAAGTTATTATATAGAAGTAATATCATTAAAACATAACTTTTAACGATTAATTTCTATACATATATCTTTGCTAACATTCGCAGGTCTGGCGACTTTAATACCCTCCCGCCTATGACAATTATTTTATTTACCAAAGTTTTATGGTACATATTTGATATGTATACACTTTTTCTCAAGATTGTGTCGAGGTTTGTTTAGATCAGGTAATAATATGTATGGTCGTGAAGGTTATAAACGAATTTTGTTTCGTAAAGTCATGCAATATATATTAATTATTTTATAAGCCATCTACTTTTGTTCAATCTTAGAATCAGCTTTTATTTGAAAAAAAGACGCAAAATTCGTGGATATCAAAACCGTGTTGAATTAATTGATACTCAATGTGTTACTATTAAATTGCAAAAATAATTACGATATTGAGTATTTTAAAAGCTTCATTAAAAGAAAGTATTAAGAAAATTACTTAAATGTTTGTTTATGACATTCTTAATAATTCGAAAATTTGGTAAATGTCCTAGTTATGAAAATATTTAAAAATTAACTTTGTTACAAAGAACAATTTTAGAGCAAGTGCAAATTCAAATTGAAGCTATATGAATTTTACAAACGTTTGCTGAAGCTCCAAAATTATTTACAAAAAAAAAGACTTACCTAAAATCTCTCATTGTTTTTATCATCCTATTAAAATTAAACGTATTACAACTCTTTATTATATTATTAACTCTTGATTATTTACCGACTATTAATATTCAGTTATAAGCGCAGTAGTAAATTACGAAGGTAATCTAAATTTCAGATTTAATCTAGTAATTTTGAAATATTTTCAACTCCGTTATTTTTTTTTGTTTCTTAATTGTAATTAACATACCTTAATTATACCTAATGTAACCTACTTGATACCTAAAAAGCTCAGTCATTACATTTACTATGATATATAAGTGTATATATATATATATATGTATATACATATATATATATATATATATATATATATATATATATACACGTACATACTCATATATACATATATATTTCGGCTAATCTCTTAAGATGTATTATTATTTAAGCATATGCTTGTTTTAGATTAGTTATATATAAAACATAAATTCATTATATCATACATAGAGGCTTTATTTCCACAAGTGTATTAAAAGTTATCACTCACCTCCAGAATCCCCAAGGAAGCGATGTGCGTAGCCTATAAGAGGCAAGCACGAGTCGATCCAGCGGTCCCACTTAGCGTGAGGGATTTCGGATGCCAGCTGGTAAAATTTTCTGTGATCGTAGTGGTACTTTGCTATGATTAGTATAATAATACAAACTGCTAATAACGGCGCTAGCATGTTGAATGCTGGAAATATAGAAAATGGCTTTTCCACCACTTACACTTTCTAAAATTTTCTTAACTTTTCTTAATTAATTTTTTTTGTAAAATCATGTTTATTGATTTCTTTTTGGCATTTAAATAAATATTTCGTTTTGTAACAATAAAATCATTTTGGATAAAAACGGAATAGTTGTTCAAAGAAACAAATTATCTGTTTAATTATACTTCGATTTTATCGACAACCTAATGGAACTTTAGAGTATGAAAGAATTGAAATTAGTCAGTAATGGAACTGAATATTATGGGTAAAATAGACTAGCTTTGTAAAAATAATGTTTTCATAAATAAGTGGTTTGTTGAACTGGTTAGGAAAACCATACATCGGTTTTTCCATGGGTTCCTGAGTATAAAATAAGATAATTATAAGGCATAATTTTTTTTCCCATCCTATCCCATTGTTAAGATATTCTATTTGAACGTAACGAATACAAGTGTTAGAATATTGAATATTGAACAAAAAGAAGATTATTTTTCAGAAAAAAAAAATATTGTATTAGAATTTCCTCAGATTTTTTTCATGGAGGTTTTGTGTAATTATGATTATGAAAATATTGTAAATCAAAAATATTTTCTTAATAGAAAATAAATTACTCCTATGTATACTCTAGTCCACATAAAAAAATTGTTAATTTCATTTGGAATTCAAAAATAATATTTGCTGTACTGATCAACCAACAATCTTTATAAGTGTTTCCTTTTTTGTTGTTTAACTTGTGTGTATATAATGATAATATAAAATAGAAACCAATATTATAAAGTAGAATAATATTCATTTGCAAAATTAGATTAAGTATTTTTGTTTGGATATGAAATAAGGAGCAGTATTATAAAATTCAAATATAAAAGCAAATGTCGTAAATTTTTGTGTATTTATGTACAAACATCTTGTCGGTCAATTAAACAAAAAACTCCAAGTATTTACGTTACACATGATAAGTATGTCATACAGGAAATGTCTATAATACCTCCTAAGAAGAATATTTATAGCGGTGCCGTTCTCGTTCAGTGCCTCCAAATGTTACTCTTATTAACTGTTTAACTGTCATCACGTATTACATTCATTGAAACTTTATATCGTTGCTTTATTAATCTTCATCAACATACTTTTATTCTAAGTCATAACAAAGGAATATATAGGTTATTTTATTATGATTATTATTAACATAACATTTTGTTTATAATAGACACATTCATTGCAAAAAAACTCTTGCACGGGGAAGATTTTTAATCTGATATTTTTATAAAATAATGACTAGTGGCCTTCGGAATTATACAAAGATATATTTAAAACCAATTGTCTTTAAATTACGTGAAGAAAAACAGTGAAGGTACACAATTAATAACGTGAGTTTTTTTTCTATTACATAATCAAATAGAGTTTGAAAAAGTTTTCAACATTGCTGTTAGATAATTCCCTTATTATGTAACAGTGTTCAAACAAAATATAATTGTCAAAATTTTCGAGCAATTTTGGTTTTTAAATCCCACAAGTGATTAATTCACTTTATTTTTTACGCTAAATATTGATTTGAGTTTATAGTTATAGACAGAACAGATAATACATTGTGAACTATCTACAAGTTTTTGGTAGAACGTTTTATCGTTTCTCGTAATTTCGTTGGCTTGTAACCTGATATCCTATCTCTTGGTTCAGTTTGCAATCTGTAGCAAATTATTAAATGCAGAAAAGTATTTACATAGTAAAAATTTTCCATCTAATATTTTCGTGAAATAAACTTTCTGTGGCTATTGAAAATATATAAAGTCATCTTTATTTAAAGTTTTCTTTAATTAAATAAAAGGAAGCAATAAAAGAACATTTAGTAAAGTGTGTCTCTATTAATTTATTTTTTAACTATATCGAGTTTAAAAAATTTTCACAAATATTTTTAAAATGTATATATATATATATATATATATATATATATATATATATATACATATATATATATATTAACGTGCTGTCCTTCTATGTTATTCATTTCTTGTCAAATGAGTTTATTATATATACACTAATAACTATTAATAAATCTACTTTAAATCAATTTTGAAATATGTTCATTTTTTGTAATAAATGTAATTTTCCTAGGTCCATTAAAACTCACTGTTTCCAGTAAGTTAACTTGTGCACGTAAGTTAATTAACACCAGTACGATTATAATTTTTATATACATAATAATGCAAGATTTGTTGGATATTACCAAAAAAAAAGTAAAGACGATAGAAAAAAATGCTGGTTGAGAACTGAAGATGTAAAGGGAGTCGGTCGAGTAAGTATTACTAGAAATGGTTGACGCAATTCAGCTGTGTAACAATTTACAATCGAATATCCTAATATTTTCAGATGTTTTGAATCCTTTAGGTGTCTTTTAATCACAAAATATCTCAATTACTCACAATTTAATGAAACTACGTGATGTAGTATTATTTCTACTTTCTTTAAGTTCTTTACCACGACCTAGGTTTCATTGTATTACAACATCTTCAGGTGAGCTATTAGATTTAATTGTGAATAATGAATTTCTACAAAATTAACGCCAAATATATTCAACACAAAATATTTGTTCTAATAAACTAAAAATCTATATTGGTATAACTATAATCAATTCACAAACGGTCGTTTTTTTGGAATTACAAAACATGGTTCGAAAGTATATCTTAATTTGTAATCTATTTACCAGTCACTCCTTTTTGTCGTATCAAATATGTTTGTATTTTTATGCAAATATAAATAAAAACAATCAAAAAATTATGTCAATTTAAAAATTAGGTTATATAAAATTAAATAAACAATTACATGTGAAACAACAATAACAACAATAATCCAATATACTTGACTGCATGCAATGATATGCGATATGTAAGCCTTATTTATCTTTTTAATATGGACAGGCTTATAAAACCAATTCACTTTAGATATCGTTCACATAATTCACTTAATCTTTTCACAGGAATACGGAGAAATAAGTAAATGTACAAACTTACATTTACGTTAGAACATCGCAAGAATTTCAATATAAACAAAAGCGATGAAATTGTCAATTTGGTATGTCTCATTCTGATTTTAAGCATAGTGTTTAGTTACATATAAAGTGAACCTGCAGGTTAAGAACATAAACCTCAAACATACCAACACTAAAATAGTCATAAATGACCTGAAAGCTGCCAAATGTGATTTTAGTATTGTCGCCTATAACTCCTCGTTTATTTGTGGTATTAGTTTGTAAAAGTAATGTTTTCTTAGAGAATCATTTCATTTGGTGCAGCAAAATTTTAAACTATATTTGTCACGACGACTCCACAGACAATTTATGTTACTCAACACTTAGGAGATATAACCTTTGAATACTAAATTTCAATTGTTTATTTTCCCTTTATTTTTGCAAATTGATTTTGTTTTTTTTAGTGCGACAAAAAACCAAATTTTATATGTGAAAAAAGTTGAAAACAGACGTCACTTAAATGAATTGGAGACAAATAACAGTCATATATATATATATATATATATATATATGTATATATAGTATAATTTTTTGTTTTTTTTTTAAATTGCATACTTCGTTTATCATTAATTTGACTATTGACGGCGTATTTTTTTAAGTTGTACCGTTAAAGTGTTGTTAACATCGCAAAAATAAATATTTTTTGATATCTCATATATTTATATAAACTGGTTAACTAGTATTCTAGTTATAGTCAATAATTCAGTTACATATAGGTTCGTTCAAAATAAAATGTGTAGTTATGTAAGGTTTTAAACAATATAACAAAAAAAATATACAATGGGTCAAACTGAAAGCTCGTAGTACTAGTGGTTGATATATATAACAAAATATAAATAGAAATTACAATACTAACTAGTTACAGGGGTCTAAGTAATTTAAGGAATTATTCAAAGACAATCGCATATTTTGTTAATAATTATAAAAATCATTTTCAAGTGTTCGGTTTGAACAGCGATATCTGGACTTCTGGATACATTGTTACCCAGAAATTGTAGATTTTTTGACATTGATTTTACAATGTAATTTTAAACAGAAATAAATTCAAGAAATAATTTTACACTACACTACAATCTATAGTAGTATGCATTTATTTGATAAAGACTTAACGTATTCGATACCATAAATATATATTCATGAATAACCAGTTGTTGGATATGATTGAAATACAATTTTAAGTAGATCAGATATTTCTTTCAGTTTTGATTATTTATAAAACAATTTGATCGCTTTTCATTTCCCTTGTATCAAACATCTAATGAAGACAAATAATAAGATAAATAATTGGATGAATGTAAGGAGAAGTAACAGGGAACAAAAGAAATATTTTAATAAAATAATGAACGTAAGTAAGAAAAGTATATATAAGAGAAAACAGAAGACGTCCAGTATAAATAATTATCAAAAAAATATTGTGCGACTTAGTGTACAAAGGAGAGAAATAATTTATAATCTTTTGAAACATTTAAAACAAGTTTTGAGATAATGTTAGGTAAATATTCGTAAAGGTGAGGTTTATGTGACTGTGCGTTTCCCTTTCTCCTTTGTTATTCTTTCTTAAGTTTCAGATACCGCAGACTTCCGACATATGCTTAAGTAAACCAAAAAATAATAAAAAAATTGAACTCATATACATTAACGGTTCTCTCAGAACTCTACAAATCGATAATTACAAAATGGACAGAATTTTATCTTGTTTGTTGCTTGGTTGATCGTTACCTCCTTTAAATATTTACGTTCCGATGCGCTTTATTATAATATCGGCTCTGTGCTCTATACTGCGCAAGATGCGACGTTGTTTTGTGAAAATGTAAATGAAACCGTGAAAATGTATCTAGAGCCCTTGCGTCACCTCATCTCCTTTGCATTCCCCTTCACAATACTCCGTTAAATTAAAAACAAAAGTAATGAAAGAAGTCTCTATGGAATTTTTCACGGATATATAGCTAATACCAACAGGGTACTAAATCAGAAAATTCTGATCCGTGCTACCGCATATTGCATCTTTTATCTGAAGCACTTCGAGCTGTTTTGACACCCCCAGAACTCAACTCGAGAATAATAAAAATCTGGCGTAAATGCTTGAGGAGAGATGCTATAAATTTGTATTTCTCTATCGCTTTGATATATAACAGGACCTATAAAACTATTTGAATTTTCTCTTTGTGCAACTGTGAATATTAACGTGATAAATATCTTTAAACTTCCCATCGCGATCAGGTTCATTGTTATGATAGCATATATTACATTCAGTGAATCTAAATTCACAGTTTTAATTTTATCATTAATGCTTCTCTATTATAACTGCAAGAATTGCATTGCTTTTATCTCACTTTATTTTACAACCAACTTTGTAAAGATGAAGTCGGCCCTTGTTACAGTAATGTTTTTGGTAATTATAATTAATTGAATAAACGATTACGTTAAACGAAATATTTTATTGTGGAATAGGTTCTATATTTTGGTGGTCTTATTATTTTCACTTTCAAAAGACAATTTGTTAACATAGGATAATGGTTTAATAGAACGTTTTGATTATTTAATAATAAAATTAACAATAGAAGTTATTGTAATTTATAAATGCTTCGTTGAGATTGACGAAACAACTGCTCTTCCTTAATTTTAGCAAATAATTTATCAAAATTCCTAACTTTAATATTGAAATGATATGACATTTGCCATAAAAATAATAACATTAATATGTTTGGTTGAAGCTAAAAGAAGAAAGACCTGTCCAACTTGTCTCATAACGTTCAGCAAACGAAGGCATACGGAGAAAACGGCAAATGTGAAATCTATTTACTTACGAACGTCTTTGGCATCCATAACACAGCTCGTACGAGTATATTATAGGATAGACAAAATATTTCACAGTGAATATGATAGTGACAAAAATGTTTCTTTGTACACCACGTTTCAAAACAACCCGGTCTAAAACATGTTTTTTCCTTCTAGGAACAAAGCCCTGCGCTTTATTTTAATTAACAAAAATATAATAACGTATCGCGACGTGATGCCGTATCTTGATAAATTTTGATAAATTATGCCTCCGCATGAAGTAATAAAAGTTAAAATTATGCTAATTTAAGCCTGCTTTTTTTTAATTTGATTTTTTTAATTTTACCCTTCTTTTATGTTTTCTTAACCCACATATTATAAGTTATATTTTTTAATATTTTATCAACAATAAGAACCTCTGTTACCGATTAAAAAACGTATAGTTTTGTTATTTTGTAGGAGCGAAACGTACTGGTTTTCTACAGTTCCTAGTTTGGAAAATTCACCATAGAATGAGGAAATCACTATGACCTAAAAATTATACTTGTTGCTATAAAAGTTTATCCCCGGGATTTATTTATTTTCATACGATAATTGCAATCGCTTGAAAGCTAAATGGGTTTCGATCGAAATCACTTGGACCAGCATGTCGTGTGCTTCACAAGAAAGTGGAATATGTGCGCAGTTTGCAAATTGATCGATGTGTTGACGAGGATGGTGATAGGACAGGCAAGAGAAGAGTAAATTTTTTGAGGACAGTGCCGGAGAATTATTATAGTTCACAACACACGTAGCTGTTTTTGAGGTACACCATCTTTAAAATTACATCATAGCCCGCTGTTTTTAAGAGACTTAATCATCCCACTAAATTTGAATAATAATAATTATATCACACTTTCTCCATGCAAACTTCAATTTAATATATCTAAAAACCCAGGAATGTTCTTTTATCATTTCAATACTTTTTTCAGCGACCGAAAATTGGTCACATTTATCCAGTTGTAGATAAAACCAAATAAAATGTAACCTTTTTTGGTAAAAGCAAATTATCAATTGTAACCTAACACATTCCAAAAAGTTACTTTTTATTACGTTAATGTTAATACTTTCACAATTAGAAAACTTCTAAAAATAATGTAAATATAATATATATTGTTAAATTGCATAATCCAAGTAAGGAAATGGAAAAACTTTAGCTTACTGGCAACAGCAAATTTACCAGTGACAATATTGTCTTTTCGTAATTAGGAAAAATATTTTCTGTTGCCACCGTCGAGTAGAAATATTGTAAAAATTTTAATTATGTTGGCCCATTATGAGAATTTCCAATATTTTGATGCCTTAATTTGGTCGACAGTATTATTTTAAAATCTACATTTGCTCTATGTTCCACATGGCTATCAAAATTTTACGTAAATTCAAAGATACACTCACAGTAATTTCCTCAAGATTCTCTATTGAATATTTTTGTTTTAATGTAGATAATTATTCAATAGCAATCCTTGATAAGTTCGCAGTAGTCCGTACTGCGAACTTACTATAATAATTTTCCCAATTAAGAATAGAACGATCATTTGATAATTATATCGTTTTTTTAAAATTTTATTTTTTGTGTTTTATATATTATTGTATGCTCAATCTTTTTCTCTGCCCGAGATAGTGAATAAAAATGAAAAAAAATCTATAAATCGAAGAATGCTGAAGACAAAAAAAAGACGTTTTGAAGAAGTAGCATACTCTTATGTACCGTACGTCCTTTCTTTAAATATGGCTTCAACTATGTCAATAAGTTAGCGAATATAAATCCGGTCGTGTTTTTTCCATTCAAATGATCTATATTATTTTCTTGAATATGTTATTGGGAAGGGTGTACAAAGCAACAACTTGTTTTTGTTTGCAAAACATTAATTATCTTAAAAATGTATTCATTTATATTAGAAGTTGTTGATTGTTTAGATAAGATAACGTACTAGAAAAGTGTCTAATGAGGTTTTTTGTGTACGTGTAAACAAGAGGTTGAATGTACCTATTTACTACTTCTACTTTATCTCATTATTTGCGAACGCATCGTTTTTTCATTCTGAATATTTTAGGTTGTAGTAAAAGAAGAAGCTGGTATATAGAATGTTTAGAGAGTATCGTTTTTTTAGATTTATTTTAAATCTTAATTTCCAGAAATTGATATTTCCTGATCAACTGTTTAAATTCACTGATATTTTTTATTTATATATATATATATATATATTTATATATATATATATATATATATGTATATATATATATATATAAGAGCCACTTATTTCCAGAAATATGCATCGATTTTACTTACAGCGATGTCTCTTTTCCAGATTATAAACTTTCATAGCCCATGAGCAGTCATAAAAAAATCCTTTTTCGTGAATTTTTACGACACACAATTTCTCTATACATCTATGCTTTTTACTGCAAAAGTTTCCATATTCTACGACATTCCCTTCTAAAGTACGATTAAAAAATGCTCTGACAGAAACGCATGTGGGAATAATAAATTAAATTTCTTTATTCATACAAAACGTTGACATTTTAGTTCCATAAAGACTACAGGTAAAGTAAACAATCGCTACATACACGATAACCTTGGCCTTGAGCAGTTAAAACTATCTTGAATCTCTTGGACACCTTGCTCAATATTATTGAGGTAAAATTACTTATGCAAATACTGACTTCTTCGCGTTGATACTTTTCATAAGGATAATTGGTGCGACGTGCTGTGCTGTTTCTGAATTTGAAATATTCGTAAGAAGTGGTGAAAAAGGTAGTACGTGACTTAATATTACAGATATATATGTGATTTCTTTTAATGAATATTTAAAACTCGATTATAAAGGATAAATAATTTCCTCCTGTATAAATAATTTAAAAAAAATGAATTAAATATATTTTGAAGACACGCGTTTTGAATAAATGCTTAACAATGGTGTTATAAATTGATACGGCACAATATTACCTTAAAAAAAACTGCGACATAAGAAAAAAATTTGCCCCATTAAAGATGGAAATAAAAAAAATGTCGAAGTGAAAAAGTGTGGTCTTGAGGTATCTGCTGCACTTTTTTTTAATCTCACACAATTATATCAGATATAAAAGTAAATTAATTAGGTAAGTAATAAAAAAGAAGTAAGTTACAACAGATTCAGTAATACATTTACTCATTTTTTTCAAGAACTGTTATATATAGTTGGAAATTTATTATAGACAGTTAGATGAATATACTAGACGACAATTTTAATCATCATTTGTGAAAAGGTATAAATATTTCAATAAAATAATTTTATTGGAATATATAAGACTCCTTAACGGTACTTTGCTATAACCAGTATAAACGTATAATATTTCTAATCGTGATTATTCTGTTTATAACAATATATTGGTTCCAGGATAGTCAGTATCTTCCATTAGTTTAAGTGACTATATCTAAGAAAAAAAATGTTGTTAATATTTAACAAATAAATTCCATAAATATACGACAATCTTGCGTACGGCTGACTTGCTTGTTCATCGTGTTGATTTCGGATATTACATCCAATAATACGCGCACTGGAAAGGTCTATGTCCCGCATTAACCGCAAAAAGTCAACTCATTTATAAGAAAATGGCTCTTTACAGTTTTCAATTTTCTTATCTTTGTTTTCTAGTCATTCAAATCAAATTAATTTAAAATCAAATTAAATAATTTTTTGTAAACATTTTTATTAATATATTATTTATTTGATTTTTAATAACTGTATGTTTAAATACAACACAGCATCTGTGAAAGACGTAGTTTACCGAAAATGCCGATTATTATGAAAAATAAACCAATCGTTTTACATATTCTTTAATAAATATAATTAATATATAAATATTATTAAGTGCGATTGAAGGAAAATTGTACTGCGCTAATCAAAACCTATTTACGAAACTAAAAGCACAAATTCAAAGAGTTTTTAGTAAATTTTGACTTATTAATTACATTGATTATTTTGGATATTTAGTGTATATTGGCATTAGGTACAGATTTGGTGTAAACTGGCATCAGGGAGTAGCATCAAAAAAGTATCAAATTAAAGACGAAAATGGTTGTGCAGAAATGTAAAACAAGATTTAAAGTAAGTTTAAGAGCAAAATTAAACTTATTTTATGTAAACTAAAATTAGAATATGATTCTAGAACTAACCAAAATAAAGGCATAGATTCTTTAGAAATTCCGAACTGAGTTCTTAATTTGGGGCATCTAATGAAGCATTGTTAATAACTTCACTCTTTTACTAAATATTGTGTTTTCTGAATATAACATTACTTACGGATAACCTCAAAAAACTTGCAAATAAGACCAGAAACTAAAATTTATTAAGAAATATATAAAATTTATTAAGAAATATATACCCATATGCAAAATATTCTAACATATAGCACAAAAGTTAGGTTATTGAATTTTAATTACGAATATACGAAGAACAAATGCTATTGATAACAATATATCTTTTTGAAGAAATCCAACCATTTTTCTAGGATATTGATGATTGACTTTAACCAATAAAATATGAATGGATACATTTTCCTCCGAATTTTTGAAGTAAAAATCTTATCCAAAAATAATTTGGTGGAAACTTGCAATTTCTCGTCACGCCGAGCGCGACGCACTTCGATGTTTCGAACTAGCTCTAAATTGTATGTGTAATATTTTCTGCGGTTTCTCGCAATTTCATCAACTGAAGACTATTTCCTTTTATTTCACCAATTTCACCTAGTGTCGTAATATCATTATTTGATCAACGGAAGACTATTTTTTTTTCGCCAATTTCACCTAGTGTCGTAATAAAATTAACGCATGTTTAAAAATAACTGCAAATCACTTCAGCCGCTATATTTTATTATATTTTTTAAATAATGTTGTTTTTTTTAATACCTAAACCGCAGCAATAAAATCGGATCTTTATATACTTTATGTATTAAGAGAATTTATTATAAGTAGTATTACATTTAAATACGACAAAATTAACTGGCCACGTACATTCATTAAAAAGAAGATCAATTAGAGTTCATACGGTGATGGATCGAGGTGAAACAGTGAAAAATAAGTTCAGAATATGTAAAACAAATCTAATTACTACTTTCATTAATTGGTTTTGATAAAAACTGCGTATTTAAAAGACAATAAATAATAATTACAATTTCTAATCATTTTTAAAAAATCGTTATGTACTTAATTGGAATTTCAGTGTTAATTTTATTTCTAATAGTAACACTCGATGTATTAAAAATATAACATATGTGCATTAAGGAATGTCACTTTTTTCTTTTGTAATATGATCATAACTTGTATTTTATTCTCTTTCCTAGTCTAATTATGCATTGTTGAATTTTTTACTATTATAAAATGACCAGTATTTTCAAATTATTTTTTTTAATTTTCACTAGTCTCCTTTATTATCTATTAAAAGAGTTTAACAAAGTTTCACCATTGATATTATATTTTATTTTTTGTATTTTCCCTAACGATACTATTCCTGTCGTATAGGAACAGGTTACGGGACAGTAAAGAATAAAGCACAAAATTTTCACATTTTCTAAGTTGGTCAATTGGTTATCAATTAACCTATTTCTCATACTTTGTAAAAACATTTTCTTTCTATGTGTATCGCATCATTTCATTACTATAAGACAATATCATTTATTACCTCTTTCCTGATTTGTGAAACTTTTATACGTTCATTCATTATAAATTTATTAATTATTTCAAATGAGTGCAATGGCCGACAAACATTTTTTGAATTCTTATGATGGGATATGTGTAAAAAGTAAATATCTGCGATTCACAGTTTGTTGTCAATTTCATGATTCGATTAAAGCCTTACTTAAAAAAAATATTTCAAAATATTTCTATTTAATTCTATTTGTTTCACAAAAATATAAATAAAAATAGGTAGGACATATTTCAATGGACGATAGTAACTAATTATTTCAAAAAGTATCTATCAGTGATCGATTTAATATATGGATAAGCATGGACTTATCAGGAAATGTAATTTCCTCTGAATATAACGAAGTTAACTAGTTAACTAACTATTTCATTATAAAATTTGTGAATACAAAATAAAAATAATAATCATAAAAGTTGCATATTTTCGAATATAACACTAACAACGTAAACGCTGTAAAAAGTGCTCGGCTTTTAGAAAATAGGCACAATTATGAATATATTACATAAATAAAAATAAAAAATGCATATTCACTTTACATATTATTATTAAAACTTTAAACTTCGGAAGCTCGTTAAACTATATACTAATTTTATTACATTCGTGGGTATTATTTTACGTTAAAAAATTTACGTTAAATATTCACATTAAAAAATGAATATTAAAATAAATTAATTACTTATCAGTACTTCTTTTACAAATAAAAAATATGTCGTGTGAAATAAATGAATAGTAGTAAGATTAAAGTACTACTTACTGCGAATGACAATTTTAAGAAATATGTAGAGAGAAACTATTCAAAAACTTATTCCGTATCCAAATGATGGGATGTCCTTGCACAATGCGACAACGTTAACGCGCTTCTGGCCTTTTATATACCTGTAGAATGTAGCAAGATAGGTAATGTAAGAAAATAAAACAGCAAATAAACATATTAGTACAGTATAAACACTTATATCGAACGTAAGACCGGTTGAGAACACAAGGTATAAACAAAGGGCCGCGATGAGGAAAATAAACCGTTATCTATACTAGGAAATATTTAAACATCAAAGTCAAAATCAGGTCTTTACATTAAACGTGTGTTTCATAATGTGCGTGTGTAATGAAGGCACAAGGGATATCATTATTATGCAGTATTTTCACCACATCGTTGTATTTTTACTGACAGTGTCTGGAAATTTCTAACAGCCTAAATTAATTTATCTGTAAGATAGACAATCAGCCCTATGTGGTTTCATTCACAGTACTCAACGTATACGTTTGCTAATAAACGACAATAACGGTTGCCTTAACGAAAGCTTTAAAAATCGGTTTGATATAACATACTGGCTTTACCTTAACCTCTATTTTGAATAGCTATAAGATATAAAATGGCAAAAGAAAATATGATTCTTCCAGCTTTAGCTGCCTAACTCAAAACATTATATCTTATCTAGCAATGGATCTCTGTTTTAAAACACCAAAACATCTTTCAATAGTACTTTTGCAGTTATATGAGCTTTGATATACCTGATTTCTAATTTAATTTCTTCAGCATCTATAATAGAGCAAAGAATTGCAACGGTCGCAATCCATATCCTAAATCAATAATAGGTCAGCTTAATCCCAATTGTCCTGTTAAATGTAATTATAGCAAATGTCCTTTAACAACAAATAAACACCAAATTGCAGAATCGTGAACTGAACCCGGAACTTAACATTACAGTTTAATATTTTTAAATTGCTCTCACTTATTATTTGCATATTGACACAATTTCTATTATAATAGCAAATTCCAGGTCATTAAATGTTGGTGCGATAATTACCACATTTGAACCATCAATGGAAATAATAATAATTACCCCTGGGAAATTAGAATTTTTTTAAAAATCTCTTTTTTTTCGCCCAATCTACTTCTGTTTGTGAAAATATAATCCAGTGTGAACACAATTAATCTGCTATTGCCTGCGATACTTTAGAAATGATTCTCCTAACTGTATTTTGATCCTCCGAGGTCTGCACTAAGTTACCAATGTACTTTTGATAACTACAATGTTCAAAAAAACTTAAGCCGGTAAGTATCACGAATCAAAAAAATTAATAATTACTTCAAACTTTTATTAATGGCAGTTAATATTTATGGCAGTTTATTAATAATTGTTGAAAGTTGGTATAGTTATTAAATCTTATTGGATCTACCCATCTTCTAACGCAAGCGATTGTTTCGAATAGGTAAATGAATGATATTTTGTCAAATATGATAAAAATCAGTATTAACTGACATTAAGCTCCGGTGGTACACCAATACTTCCTTTTCTAGAAAGTACGTATGGCCTTAAAAGATTGATTAGGAATTTTGTTATTTATTTAGATATAATTTATTTATCGAACCAAATTAATTAAAGAAACTAATTAAAAAATCAAAACTATTTCGACATTTTTCATGAATTATAATTTAAATATTGATATATTCGAAAAAAATATCGGTATTCTGTCAAGACACCCTTGGTAGTAGCGACGTACTCCTCTCTTACCAGAAACACCTCACATCACATCTTAGGGCTGCCATGTTGTATAATTGGTACAAAAGTTGAGTAATTGGCTTGCCACATACATCCTCTTTATATAGCAATCCGTTTCTTTCAGAAAATAAAAATGCAGAACTGAAATAAGTCCCGCGTTATTTAAAATATTTCTTTTATGTTTCATTCGAACAATAAGTTTTTAAATTCATTCAAATCTATTTACGAAGGCAAACAGCGCTGTTTGAACGACATTTGGCTTCGTGATAAATTCATACCTGCATTATGGGCCGTTTACAAAAACCGTTATTTTAAAATTGCAGCAGTTACGTGGATTATGTGTGAGCAGGACTTTATAAGATTTTTTGTAAACAAAACAAAAAAATTTTTTTCGATAATGACGATAGATATACGTATACATAATTATGTACGTTCCAATATATGTATATATATATATATATATATATATATATATATATATATCTATATATATATATATATTATAGGTATTTTAAATTCAAATTTACACGATATCAAATTTACCTTATTCGCCTCTTTACAATTTTATTCCCACTTTTGTCTCATATGTCTAATCTATTTATATACATATATATATACGTATATAAATATGTGTGTGTGTGTGTATAATTTCCAGGACTCTAAAATAAATTCTATCTACTGGTAACCCCGAATCTTTCATTCTTTTGCGCTCGTATAAGTCAGACGCTACTTGGGTTATACTCCGTGATGGTTTCTGTGTAGTTTTTCATAAGAAATTCAGAAAACTCATTCTCGCCGGTTCTCACAGCAAGATGTAAGAACGTCATTCTGCCTTTGCATTAAAATAAGGGTAACATTTAGCTTCAACGATAATTGTATATCACGTGGTTTTGCATTTCACCGATAAATAAAAAAAAAGGTTCTTGCCCGTCCCCACCAACGACTATAAAAAGTTAGGTAGTAAGTACATTTTTGTACTAGTAATGACATGATTATACATATTATACCAGACAATAATTTCGCATTCGAAAATTAAAACATTTAATGTATAAATTCACTTTTTGTCTAAATTTCATAAATTTGTAAAAGCGGCAATGTTTCGCAATGCTTTTCAAATGAAAATTACCGCGTATTTCAGTAAGTTACCGAAAATTGCGATTAACCCGGAACATGAAAAAAATTTGCTGGGAAATTAATAAATTTCTAGATAACAAATATTGCAGTTTAACCGTTTAAACGTGTAACTCATATGATGTATGACTCCAAAGATAATGACTTCTAAAAAAGTGGCAATGACTACAAAATTATGATAAGCATATAACACATAAAAATATTTTTAATCCTTTGTTTATAAGCACCCAAGCGGTACTAATAAACATTTGTGTCATTTGAAAATTAGTTTTATTAGAAATATACTACTTTACAATTACAAAAAAGAAAACTATAGAAAATTGAATATAAGTAAGGCTTTTAAATTTTTTTATTCATTATTTGGGTCACGATTAATGAAACGGAATTGTAATCAAATTCTCAATAACTATACTGTCACGATCAACATAAATCGTAGTTATAAACACTTCTAATTCTATACTATATGAAAATTTAGCATCCCTGTTCAAAAATGTTCAATAAACTTGAAATAACAAAAATATTTACGTCTTATCAACAAAAGACGAAATATAATTCAGATGAAATCGGGTCATTTACGAATAGCAACGACAGTTTACAATAAAACGAAGGTCTTAAGTCTTTAATTAATAACAAATATTTTTTTAACACCAATAGAAGATAAAGTTTGTACGTTAAAAAAAATCTATAATGTACTATCAAATATATTGATTATGTTCATTATAATTATTATAACTTCTAGTAATTTAACGAGTTTTTCCAAATAGCAATATTTAAGATAATATTCGCAACAATTTCCGCTTAGCCCCTATTTTGAATTGTTCTAAATATTTACATTTCATTTTACATTATTTGTTAGAATACAGGTTCCGATCAACAATATAACATCATTTTAAAAATAAATATGTTAAACAATTTTATACTATTTTGAGATATTTTAGTAAAATATTGTCTGCAGAAATTCTTATTATCTCAGTAATGTGATATTGTTTCCCGCCACCTTTAAAAATCTCGATAACATGATTAATTCTAAAAATGTCGTAATTTTTGTTTTCTTTGTCGAGAACGGTTTATATGACTTCAAAATCTTTCACATCCATCCACTTGCATCAGTTTTTACGACAATATTACATTGAGATTATTCGTAAAATGGCAGGTTATCAAGATGATCTTTGATAAATTTACAACAGTATTGTCTGTGAATTAATTTGACCAATCTCTGTAACTGAAGAAGCTAGGTTAAAATTGCTTAAATGAACTCCAATATTTTAGTAAGTTTTACATTGGAAGCATCTGAATCTAATTATTAGACATCTTTTTGGTTTTCTATAAAATATCAGCCTCTTCAACAACAAATATTTTGACGGTAAAATGTTTGTTCTTCCCTGCTTTAATATGTCCTCTCTTTAACCCTTCTTTAATGTTTGATAGAAATCTTGAAAAGTTCTTACGATTTGTCCACGGTTTACTAGTGTATCTGAAGTTCTTTTCAAGACAACGACAACGATTACCTTTTCCTCATCCACAATACCATTAACTTATTCTCATTAGTTTTGTTTGTGGAACAATATGTATTTTAAAACCCATGATAATCATTTTGAACCCTTGTTAGTATGCAAAAGAGTTAGTTATTTCGATTCGCATACTAGGTAAATCGGAAAAAAAGCAGTATCAAAAGTGTGATTTTTCTGGAAAATCAATTCTAATATAGGTTTAAAATAGGCCCAGATTACAATTGCATCATGGCGAGCGTAAGTCCTCATTGTGCATAAGGATAACACTTTTTTTGCACTAAATTCTTCATCTCTTTCTTCAACCTTTATAAATTCTTCTACTCTATGGTGATTCATACATATATGCTATGAGAGTATGCAGTGAATGAGAGTATACAGTGTAATGCATGCTAGTACCGAAACGAACTGGCTTAGCTTCATTGAAATATTATAACAAATGTTTACTACAACCAACATGTATAAATGTCTAATTTGTACCAAAATTATTTTTTGGTCTTTCAATCATTCAGAAAACAAATACAATAAGTAAATTATAAGTTATGCTTTCTAATTGTTTTATTCGAAAATTGCGTCAACAATGACAACGCAAGATAAAAGTTAACCTCTCCGTAATAATAATGTCACAATCGATATAAGTCGATATAAACGATATAAGAATAATTAGAAATACTTTTAACTCTATGCTACTGAACATAATTTACTATTATTGTTCACAAATATTCAATAAAATGGAAATAACAAAAATACTTACATACTATTAACAAGAGGCTAAACAAATTTGACACGAAACTGGTTCATTATATGTGTACGAATAACAACGGTAGTTTACAAAGAAACGAAGGTTTTAAATGTTTGTATAATAACAGAAATAATCTTTTTTTAACGATAATAAAATATAAATTGTGTACATATTTAAAAAAAAATAATAACATGTTGTTAAACATAACGATTTTATTCATTTTTAACATAACGAGTTTTTTCTAATAACAGTATCCATGAGAATACACTCTTTTGCATAAAAAACGGGCGGTTTAGATTTTGTCATATAATTAACAAAATATTATTTATTAAGAGTTTGTATTAATTGTAATTGTTACTGGCAGGTATAGTGTATTCTGGCACATAAAAATGAACGTTCTAAATTTGAAATTTATTCTTTTGAATGAAAATTCTCTTTCACTGACAAAACATTTTGAAATCATTTGTAATGAAATCATTCATAATGAGTTTTTCATTTGTTACGTTTTTTATTTTAATGAATAAGTTTTAATTAAATTTCTGCTGTATTAGTTCACTTCTGTTTACTGTTCTCAGTATGGTTGAAAAAAAGATTAGAGCTAGTAAAATTATTGCGCTGCTTGAAGAAAGCTGTAGCCAATGTTATGATTCTCAGCAGTATAATGCGAGCCTTTCCACCGTTCGAAGAACCTGGCAACGATACCAAGAAACAGGCTCCATCAGTTGAAGGCCCGGTTCTGAAAGAAAACGGTGCACTGAACGACGGGACGACCGCTTTATAGTCAGTCAAGCGCTACGAAATTGTCAAGTTACGAGGTGGATCTCAAATAGAACCTCGAGGACGTCAGAGATACACGAGACAGTCAGAAGGACACTTCAGGCCGTCAATATAAGTAGATCCAGATCGGGGCCCTATATTGTTCCGTAAGCATCGAGTTGCCAGATTGAGATTCGCTCAAATTTTTTCGTCATGGACTCAACAAGACTGGAATAGTGCTTTATTCTCCGATGAAGCTCGCATATCGATTAGTGGTGAGGATCAACGTCGGCAAGTCTTACTATGACCTGGTGAACGCTTCGCAGAAGTGTGCTTTGAGGAGATCACCCCTTACGGTGGAGGCTCCATAATGTTTTGGGCTGGTACTAATACAGATGACCGTACCGAGTTAGTTTTTATTGAAAATGGCACACTTAATGCGCAAAGGTACATAACAGAGATTCTTATTCCTAATGCCCAACCCGCATTAACAGCAGTTGGAGACGAGTCCATTTTTATGGACGACAACGTTCACGCCCACCGCTCTAGAGACGTTGGTGCGTATATGCAGAAGGCCGGATTTCGTCGATCAGACTGGCCAGCTAGAAGTCCCAACCTCAATCTGATAGAACACATATGGGATAATCTAAAACAACGCATGAGACCCGTAAAACCAGCTCCAGAAAACATTCAGGCTCTTAAAAATGTAATCGTCGCTGAACGTATTCCTCAGGAAATGATAAAAAACGTCGTCGAAAGCATGCCTAGCAGATTAAGCGCATTGATTTTAGCTAGAGGAGGCCATACTCATTACTAAATTTTCAAATTTTTGTTAAATTAATAAAAAATATTCAAAAATAAACTTTAGCCATTTTTAATGGACCAGTATGAAAACGCTCGTCTGTGGACTTTACATCGTTTTTTTTATTTATTCTCATTTTTAATAAGAGAAGTAGGTAAAAACGATTTCTCAATAATAAATATCAATATTTTCATTATATTACCATATAAAATGTATCAAATATTAATAGAATAACTCTGATATGGTTTATTCCCATAAGTTCCCGTTTCTTTTCAAAAGAGTGTATTACATTAACTTGCAGTTAACCTTTGTTTGCCATATAACATTTACGTTTCTTATTATTTGTTATATTATATTATTTGTTAAAAAACTGGTTCAAATTATTATATTGTTTTTATAACAGTGTTATAAAAACAATATAGTAAATATAGAAAATGAAAAAAAAACAATATAGAAAATTTAAAAAAAATACAATTTTTATTAAAATAATGATAAAAAATTTTCAGACTATAATTAGTTACTATCAAAGTAAACCAAATTTTAATAAAACTTACAGTCTATATTTTTTTTAAAATACCATTTAAACATATTCGAAAATATATTTGTATCACCATAGTGTAGCTTCGACTGTGAAATTTTTCTTGTAAATGAACTAATATAATATGAGAATACATTAAAGAGACTCTGATGTGACTGAGTAGTATCATGACGAGCACGTTCGCTCATGGATGTTGTAAGTAAATTATTTAGAACATTTTTACTCAGATCAAAGTGCCCATTTAACTGAGAATAAAAACTTTTTTTAATTGAGAACAAAAACGTTTCAATATATTGAAAATAAATTAAAATTCGAATATATGTTAATAAGTAAAAATTACAAATTCATCCAACTTGCATATGTTAATTTGACTGTGCATTGCCAAAGTTGTTACACGGAGAAATTTCTTTTGAACTTGTGTTTGGTATTGTATATTAGTTTTAGCGGCACATTTGTATTATATAAATTGTAATGCGTGTGTAAATTGTGGATCTTTAGTTAGTTTTACACAGAAAGATTAATCCGACGGTAGAACAAGTTATAGTCGGTCGGGCTGGAATGTTTGACTGCAAGCATAATTAGTGATTAACAGATTGTCAATGTGAGCCATTAAATTGGTATTATAAATCTACGTAGTATATAATGGAAATATAATTTTTCACCACATGTAATGCGTACGATTTAATTAATTTACCAGTTTACGTTTATGCCAAACAAATCATTAGGTGTCTTTCTATAAGGTCGCTTATTTTACTTTATCTTTGCTTTGGAATTATGTAATGAAATATAGAATTCCAAACTAAATTATTGAAATTAATCTGAATAAAATAGACACATTTAACCTTAAGACCATTGTTCCATTTAAATTTCATCACAAAAGTAAAACATCGTTAAACGTACACACTGCGAACGAGGTGTACAGATAAAATACCAGCCGATAAAATACCAGCGGTTTAACTAGGCAGTTTCGTATTGATGAAACGAAAATAAAATTCTTTAAATCTTCAAACATGACTTAAAAAATAGGTGACTGGGACTACGTAATCTGGTACGTTTCGAATCGTGGGGATACGTAATCTGGTACGTTTCGAAGCAGACACTAGGTATAGTTCTGTAATCTGTATATTTGGAAATTGCTAATATAAGCGGGTCGAAATATTTTCATGGAAAATTCTTATTAAATTGTCATGTATATAATCATTTTAGAGTTTTCAAAGCAAATCGGAAAGTGTGATGCACATTTTGCACGTCATTCCTTCAATGATATTAATATCAACAGACTATATGGTTGATTATTATTTTTATTGAGAACTAGAAGGCACACAAACATATAAAATGAAAATGTCGCTGTATAAGTAATTTCTTCTAGTCAACTAAAACGCTACTTCCTTTGAATGTAGTATTGTGGAAGGCAGAGGAAAGGATCAATGAAAAGTAAAAACCTTGCAAGCACGAGGCGAGTTGTCCTCGTACTACGAGGGTTCCTTACATATTTGGGCACTTATAAAAAATTAGGGCCATCATAGTCCAATAGAAAAACTATTTTGCAAGTGTTAATGTCTCAGAACCTAAATATATTACAAAGTATTATGTACTATATTTTTGCCGACGTAAAAATATGGTGCATTTTTAAACAATTATAAGATCTAGGATAATCTTTATGGTTTTTCTTTAATCTTCTAGTCAAATTTTATCACTTTAGTTTTGGAATTAAGAGGATGGTATAGTATATTTTGCCTCATTTTTTAGAAAATTTTTTAAATATGCAATTTAAAATTGTGAATAAAATATTTTTTTAAACCTTTTCAAATAAAACGCTACATGATGTATTCCATGAGAAAATATAATTTTTCAAGACCTTAATTTACCTCCTCTTTAATGATAATACGAATATTTTAAAAAAGTAAGTGATGTGAAATCTATGCAAAATATGTGGTTAACAAAGAAAGTTCGCATCATAACATATGTTATGTTATGATGGAAACTTTCAAATTTCTATATCCCATCATTACTGAGAAAATTGACTTTGAAAATAGAAAAATTTAATACTGTACCTTTCGTAGGCATAAACATATGGAAATGTTTAAAAATGATGGCACCTAGAATTTTGCTACAGTTTTCACACAACTTTTGCAAGGGCTTCTAAAAATTTCTGTTTCTGTAAGATGAGTAATTTCAAAAATAAGGAGTGGGGTGAACTTGTTTTTTGCTTACTTCTCAGTATTTTCATGAAAATACAATTAATTAATTAATTTATGTTAAATATAAATTAATTTATGTAAAGGATATTGTAAGACCACTTTAAAAAGCCTTCTCAAGTGTTACCCCGCACTGCTTACGGAATTTAAAAAAAATTGCTGACCTTAGAATTTCCAAAAGGATATTTATAATTTTCAGCTATTGCAATATGTTTAGGTTTTCTCAGAAAACCGTGTTACTGTGACAAACAGTTATGTCCGACATACGGATAGACACATGAATGACTATATAAAAGTTTCGTTTTTCCTTTTGAGGTACCGAACCCTAAAAATATAACAAATTTTTACAATATAAGAACAACTAATCTAAGTATACATATGGATGGGGAAGAAACATAAAATTGGGCGATATAGGAGAGAATGTAATAAAATAATGAAGTCAGAACCGAGTTTCATCCAGAGTTCAGCAGAATATAAAACGAAAAGTGTGCTCATAAAATGTGCCATCTTTTAGAATAAGAAAGGTGAGAAGAGATCTAGAATGTGATCCAAGTCCATGGATATTTAAAGTTTTGGACTAAGAAGAAATATAAAACCAACGGAGGACAATTCTTCAGAATATTGAAAAAATGGAACAGAATATGTAAATAGCATATTTCCAACAAATTAATATGTGAATTAAGTGCAGAAACATGATCAAAAAATATATATATTTTGAGGGCATCCTAACTTGTTTCATTCATTTTAAGTTGTATCAAAATTGTATTCAACTCTATGGTCAAACAAGGAATAAAAGTATTTGACTAAGTGATCAAAGTTTTGATCGGAATAAATTGTTGAAGATACTTTAGAGGCGAGATTCTGACAAAATAAATTTAATTGAATTATTTTTATACTGAATCTAAATATTAAGGCTTCATTTGATAAGTATATCAAGGACTGCCACACTCAGAGAAAAATTAAACAAACCGTTTTTTAAATAAAATCCTTATAAAAAAGTAGTAGAATAAACTGAGTATTTAGTTGAATTGAATGAGATGTTTATTGATTAAATTTTCTGAATAATTAGACAGAAATTCACATAAATTTCAAGGATGGGTTTGAAATTGTAGATAGATCAAAGTGGATCATCTGCATACTAAAGATGATTAGAATGTAGGATTTTTAAAAGAGATTCCGTGTCCGTGCTATTCATTTTGTACTTGTAAAGAATAATTTTTACCTGCCTAAATGCTCTGTATAATGATTTAAATTTGGAGTAAACGTGTCGTTATATACTACCGCGTTACAAATCGATACGCTTTTTTCCAGCTTTAAAATTAATATCCAGAACATTTTCGGAATAAGAAAAGTACGCAGTACTTGCAAATAGTACCTTAGATAAAATTTTTATAAAAGTGACGTTTAGTATAAGTGGTGGGTTAACAAATTCTGTGTCAAAAATTGGGTATGAAATAAAGTGCTGATCGTATATTAGAAAACTGTACAAAAGTAATTTTTCTTTGGTGGGAATTTTCCGAATCACAATTGTTTTAGTTCCAGGTGGCATAACGTAACAAGTATATTTGCGTACCAATATGTGAGGCAAAGTAATATTCCCTTTTAATTTCATCATAATTGAGTAAAACTATAGCACAGTAAATGCACAGTAGTGTAAACGTAAATATAGCGATAAAATTATGTAATGGTACAATAAAAATAAGTCCTTCCGGTTTTCTTTGACATTATGAGCGCTATCTATCGTAGCGTTAAGGTTTATTTTAAACAGCCTTCCCCGCGGCTTCGCTCACACTTTTTTTATTTTTTGTCGTCGAGTTATTTACCAGTAATCATATTTTCGTCTCAAAAATACCCTTTACCAAAACAAAAATAGGCTATATCTTAACTTAAGTAAACTCTGTATCATCTCAATGAAAATTTAATTCAAATCAGTTGGGCAGTTTTTATGTAATCAGCAAGCAGGTACATTGATAAAAAAAAACACACACACAAACAGATAAAACGTCGAAGACCGAAAGGGAACTTGAATTTTAATTCACACTACTCAATCTTGGATTCGGTAATGCTTTGTGCTCCTGACTGTTAGTGAAAGGACGGAGTCATAGTTTATTTCATCTGCCTAGAGCGTACGAATATTCTGCAGGATTCACAAGTTTTGAAAGTAATCATGTGGATCAACGAGGTATTGCAGGAGGCGCCCCATTTAATATTTTTTCCGCTCCGTTGACCTCTTTAGGAATGCAATTATGGAATTGCTGGGTTCACATTTGATAATTAGTTAATTTTTACTTAATTTTAATTAAGGTGTGTTTTATTTCTGTTCTATTAAATATTATTTACGTTATGTACGCTGTGAGCTACTACACTTTTAGTGTTTACGCATGTCTAGTGATTTAGGATAACATGTAATTTGGAAATGAGGTTTTTTGATAAATAAATAAATATAATTTTGTTAGTAATTTTCTCTCGAAAGATTAGCGTTTACGGGTAAAATTGTTGGTCTACGTGTACAATAATTTACGTGATGTATGCACATTACATAATACAATTTTAGGACATTATATAATACTGTACAGGATCACCTAGTTAGTAGTATTTAATGTCAGAAAAAATATAATATGAGCAGTAATGTGATATATAGTCATTTTTATTGCACAAACTTGGTAACAATCATATTAAATAAGAATATATTATTTAAGGTTCATCGTTGTTTAAAAATCGGACAATTTTTTATCTTGAGTCTGTTTTTTGCATGTAATTGCAAACATAAACTTGAAATATATACGTAGTGTATGCATTACCTTAATATCTCAAAACTAGAGAAATAAAAGACGCTCAAAAGTATTTTAAAAATTGATGTTTAAAAAATGTTATTGAAAGAGAAATTTAAAAAAATGTTGAAAAAACTTTATTCACGAAGAATAATTTTGTCAAAAGTGAAAATGGTCCAAATATCTGTCAACCGAATATTTAAATGAGAAGAAATTGACTCTTCTTAGAACTAATTATATAATGTAATTAAACAAATATTGAAGAAGATAGAATATTAATAAAGGTAGAAATGAAAATTTTCAACTCAAAGAAAATATATAAAAAGTAGTGAAAAATTTTTTTTAATTCCGCAAAGGCACTCAATATGTGTATTATTTAAATAATATGTGATGATTTAAAAGAGGGTACATGAAGTACGTAACTTAGCAATAATAGTGAATTTTTTAACAAATATATTATAATCTATTTTATGTATATATTACCTATGTATATGAGAAAAATGATTGAACCCAAGAATATTGTGCCTCTGTAAATATTAATAGGTATTGCGTTATGTTTACGATTTTCGTAAATTTTCATGGAGTTTGATTTAAAATTTGTTCGCAAATTTATGTGCATTATAAACTCAATATATCATTTATATTTTGCAAAATAAACTAAACTAAACAATAATGTAAGATGAATTATTCAGATTGGTACTTCGCAAACTTCTGAGTGCAAAATAAATTTAATAAAGCAAAAGACGAGTTATCATACTGAGTATAACGAATGTTCTTTTTCTCGCATATAAAATATTTACACGACAACAGGAATATTGCTTGAAAATATTTCTTATATCTTGTTTTTTTTTTCAAAATATATCCTTGAAGATTCAGTGATATCACTAACTGAACAGTGAATGTACTTCAATATTAACCCCCAGGTGAAACTCTGTATTAAACATATTCCATACCTTAATTTTAATGTTCGGTAGAAATTAATTATAAACGTTAAAGAGTTAACCATAAAATATAAAATAAGTCTGAAACTTCCTAGGAAGATTCCCGCTATAACGATTGTAGTTGATTAATTCTAAAAGTGATTACGGAAAGCCGCGTGTCACTGATCAAGTTAATATTGGGCCGGTCGTATTTGCTTTCACAGTAAGGCTTGTGCAGTCGCTAAGAGTTGACGTCTAATAATCCCAACTTAATAATATATCTCGATACGACTAAAAATTTTTTCTCAAAAATTAGGACTCCTAAGAAAAGAGCATCGACAATATTATATCTTCATCTAAAACTGCACTTAAATTGTCTTCCACATACAATTTAACTCATTTTTAAATGTCATTTCCTTAGGAGATGTTTAATCCTTCAGGATTTAAGAATTATTTAATTTACTGCAGTTACGAAATCCGAATAGAATATAATTTGGACAAAAAAATTTCTTTTTCCTTTTTGTTGCTTCAGAATCTGTATTTAAAGTTTTCTTCAGTTTCGAAACGCATGTCTTGATATCAAGAATTTCCATATTTAAGGAATACGTTTTAATGAAACAATTATTCTATTACAAATATTTATTTCCAGTATATCGATTTAGGAAATAATGTTACTGACTGATACCGCCTTTATTACTTGGTAATTTCAGAATAAAAAAATGAATAATAATATATTCTATTTTGAAATAACTGAATAGTTCGAGAATAATTTAAATTTTCTCGTAATATATCGAAACCGTGAATTGGACGCAAATTCACATTATTATCAAATAAAGGTGCGCAGGCTAGGCTTTGAGAGTTTCATTAATCGAAAACGTATAAACTGTGCGAGAAATAATAAGTATTTTAAATTGTGGCATTGGTCTTATACGATGAAGATATTTTGGCTATTTGCGCGTACTTAATATATTTGGTGACATTTGGACCAATCGCTTTCAGTTTTCTTGTTAATTTCGCATAATCTTTTCTTATGTGCATATTACGCTTTATTACGTGCATATTAAAAGGATAGAAGTCGTAATTTATGACTGATTAGAGTGATTCTTTTTTTATATCGATTGGTTACCAATCAGAAAAGATATCGATTGATTTTGACAATGATTTTTCAAATAGTACAATTTTTATAAACAATTTTTTTATGTTACAAAAACTATTCTTGCTCCCGACGACTCTTTTCAGCCTCCGGGTTTTCTTTAGCTTTTAGCTTTTTAACTTTACTGTACTTTTGGTTTCAATACTCGTTATTAAATTAAGTTTGAACTGTTTCAAAATTCTGATATTGTAATTATATTGCTTAGGTAATAATCGTATCAATTTTAAAAAAGTCGAATGCAATGAATTATTCGCAATCTTATCATAAATTTTTTTGGAATTGGTTAAACTATTAGTGTCATGTAACTTTATCATAGAACTATAATTTAGTCGATGCGGTGGTGTGTTGGGTTGATTCAAAATATCATTGCAGTGTCCTGTGTTCGATTTCCGTCCGCTCGTCGAATGAAGCTGGACATATGTTCTGGCTATAAGAGATAATTTTTGTATTAGAAAGTCCGCCATATGTATCATTTGCGTACATCAAAATCTATAAATAAAAAAATGATAATTTGTTGTGGTAACGGCGATGTTTTTTTTATTTACGATTATCAAAACTAAAAAATACTCGAAATAGAATTCGGTGTTGCAAGTGGTTTCTTTTTCTCGTTGTTTACTACTAACTTTATTTTCTTCACATCCATGGTTGGCAGTAATTTAATCATTTGGTTTTATTTTGTAATTTATCACTACCATTACTCAAGTAACCGCAGCACTACCTAAATTAGATTGAAAACCACAGAATATAAATTGGTTTATACCACAAGTCCGTGCAAAATACAATTAACTGTAAAACTAAGCAAAACAAATTTCCATTACATGCAACGTTTTTAATTGCTTCTTTCTTCTATTTTCTTATTAAACAATTGGAGTAGGTGTTTAAAGATGAATTAGTAAATATGCAGTGAGCAATTGTCTTAATAATTCATTGTTCGAATTAAAAAAACAAATGATTTTATGGGCACAAAAGGCATTAATTTAAAATGTTAGAGTATAGAATGACATTGAGAAAGAGCATGATTTTATGTCAATACTTAAAACCCTAGCTTGTCTGCCAACGAAAGCTGAATATTATTTTGACGATTATTTTTCCAAGAACATATGGTCTTTTCCTAAAAATTTCACAACAAACGTGTAATACATTCTACACTATCTATTAATTTAACGTTGTGTCTCAAATTTAAATCTACTGATATTTATTTTAACTTAATTATCGGATATGAGGAAACATGTGGATTAAAACTTATATCTCAAAGTTAACTATAAATATTCACTTGGAAATTTTTGAGGGTACAAATTATATACGTGAAAAAAAATATTTTGGTGTTATAAATGGTTTAAAGAATCAGTTGTATATATTTTTATTTTTACAATATTATTCAAAATATTTCTAAAACTATTACGATAACTATTATTTCTAAAACTATTTTCTACCTATATAATGAACCTATATAATTAACCAGACAAACGAGAATATTTACAGGTGGGAAATAACTTTCCTATTATGAAGCATAACACATTTGCTTAAGTAGTGGCTACTACTGAAAACTTCGCTTAGTTAGTTCTAATAAAGTGAAATAACACAACGTCTATTTTGGAATATTCGTTCCTTAAATATTTAACAGTGAAGAAGAAAAATAATTAAGGTTGTTGCCATTAGCTTCTCTAAAATATCACACACACACATATATATATATGTGTGTGTATATATATATATATGTGTGTGTGTGTGTGTATATATATATATATATATATATATATATATATATATATATATTTACTACTACTTTGAATTTTTACATTCAGTTTAAAAAAATATATATAATTAATGTTTCAATATAACGAATGAAACGAAATAAACCATTTTCAGACACTTTAATTGCGAACACCAAAAAAATGTTTTTTTATTCCTTCTGCGTTGACGCACAATCAGAAGATTGAAGACATTTTGGAATAAAATAAACATTTAATCTTTAATGAATTTAAACAATAAATTAATTCCTGACATTCTTAACAGATCCCGATGATATACAGAAAGTGGTGACTACGCCTATAAATAAACAATCACTCTAAAATTATGGATTTGACAAGGACAAGGGAGTTACACATTTTTTGGATAAGGGAGTATTTACTTACCAGGTGAAATTTATTTATCAGGTTATTGATTTTACCAGGTGAGATTGATATGTTTTGATATATTTTTCTTAACCTAAATAGAAACAGACAGTAGAAAACCAACATTATTTTTCAAAGTTTCATGTTCCGTTTTAGTATATGAAATTATACGTAAATCAATTTTAATTAAAATAAACTATATTTTAAAAAAAGTTTTACAAAACAAAATAAAAGAAAAATTACATTTTTCGCAGAATATTACATTGTAAATATTATCTTTCGAATCTAAAGATGTTAAAGATTTTATTTCAAATAAAATGAAAATATAATTGAAACTATATATCAAGTGTTTGAGGTGATATAACTTAGCTGTTAATTTATGTCATTGTGGACATGAATATATAAGTCATAAATAATTTCTAACACATGTATGTTATCCTCACATAATGTTTATCATTCCGGGTAAAAATAAAGAATTTGCAAACATAACTTTTCCATTGTAGCTTCATCCCAAATTTATCAATATCGCGCCGCTCTAATGTGTTTTGATACGAAATTTTTTTTGTGACTTACCTAATCTCAAAATATAAAAGTTTTACAGTGCAAATAATCTCGGTTCCCCAAAAATTATGCACCTTCATATATCATCTTCCCCTGAATATATGTACCTTCCTACGGACTTTTATCACTATCCACATGTTATTCACCATAAAGTTATCAACTTTATTTGTGTCTCTTACATATGTTCCTCATATTCTCTATATCACGATAAGTACATTTTTGAAAGTATCAGTTTTATACCCTAAATAAATGAACAAGAAGGTGTGGAATTGTATGTAGTATCCTGTATTTTCTATTTATTAGACAATACAAGATACTACAAAGATATCCGTGCCTAGTTTTTGTTAAGATGTAAATTTTATTTCAATATTTCCCATCGAGATACGTTGCATTTCAACGTTTCACGACTATAATCATGTTGAAAATTTATCGATTATACAAAGTTTAAACTATAGCATGGCAAAAACTAAGTTATTACATTATCATGTTGCAAACTGTATTTACTCTCGCAACTTACTCTGCTGCTATTGAGAAGGTAATAGTAAAATATATGTGTATATATATATATATATATACAATATTACGCAAACAATTATTGACACTGTGATATTGAGCTTTGCTTTAAAATTCGATCCAATTTAGAGTGCTATTCGCAGATAAAGAATAATGATGTTTCGAATTTATTTACATTTTATTTATTATTTACTCATTTACTTAGTAAACTTTTTGCTCATATTATAGAATTTTTCGCAATACAAAAGGAATAAAAAAGAACGAATAACGAATAAAGAACGAATAAAAAGGAAAACTTGGAAAACAAAAATTACAGAACACGCAATTAAAAAAACAATGAATACAAAAATTGTTAAAAAACTACATGGTCAATTTAACTTGTTAAAAATAATGTATTGATCGTGACTTATACAAATAATCCGTGAGCTTTATTCTAACGTGGCGAATAGTGCAGGAGACCAAGTCGAAGTGGGGCAGTGTCTTCAAAGTCGATTTAAGCAAATTAGGCACGTAATCTGGGTAGAAAATCTGGGTGCTTCAATAGAAATTGATGCGAGCGTGAGAAATATAAAATATGTTATGGACGTTTTCACATTCACGCGTGACAGGCCGCTCAAAAACAATACCGATCCCAACACTTGGTTGTCAATATGACCTATAAGGAAAATAAGGGAAAAATAAAACTCTCTCCTTTTAGACGAAAATGAATAGTGATGGTGTATTTGAAGGTGGTACACATCATTTTTAAAATAACGAAATATAATCAACGTTTTTTTTAGTTTTCTCGAATATGAGGATATGAATTACCTCATGTGGAGAACAAATAATGGAACTCTTTTCCCTATTTACTGATGCTTCGCGCCTTAATTATATCTCGCGTCTTAAATATTTAAAGGAATCTTGTAATATCTCGCACCACATCGCTCCAAAAAAGTTTTCTCTTTTTTAAAATAAAAAAACTTTTCATGTTCTCCTTTGTAATATATCAATTCCGAACCAAAATTCTTTCGCTACATTGACGCTGGTACTCTGAACTCTTAAATTACATAAAAAATTCATAAGGCAATAATTTGTTTGCCATACGTATCATGGATATGAAAAAGTAATATAGATTATAGAAAATATAGATTATAAAATTTATACCCGGGCACAACCACACAAAGGCAGGCAAAGTGTGAGACACAATCGTAGTTAGAAAATAACCTCTCTATTAGCGGTAAGTATTAGCGTATCACGGCGTGCGGTAGCGTATACGTTAATCAGAACTATTGAAGTCTCGCGTCATATTGGTACATATCAAGAAATCATTAAATAAGAATCGTTGAAGTTTTATATTTTTAAAATAATTTATTCAAATTGGAAATGAAACTTGAAAACCGTTTTCATTTAAGGTAGATGAAATTTTCCTTCTTATGTATTGATTATTGAAATCGTTAGTTTCAAAAGTACTCTAAGTGTATATTAAAACAGTATTATAATTGAAATAGTCACTTTTGATAAGTGACTCACAAATTGATTTATAACTTAGAAGACTAAAGTTTATTTTAATGCCTATTATTGAAAACAGTTGGCGAAAATTTTTCATTTAAAATTTATGCGTTTTAGATATCCACACATTTTACTTCTAGTGTAGTGTTAGTCGAACAAATGAAAAGAAAATTATCAGAGGCCCTTTTGATATAACATTAAATCACAAAGTTAAACAGAATTACGCATTTTTATGTCGATGAAATAAAGGCGACTCTCAATTGAATAGTGAAATGTGAAGTAAGTCTACGTTGGGTAAAAAATAGATTGATATAGCAAGTACATGTGAATAATTTGTATGTTGTCTTAATTAAATTTTAAAACAAATTAACTGTAATTTAAATTATTATTTGCTAATTTTTCAATACAAAGATCGATCCCACTAAGTTAAATGTGTATAAACTTAATAATATTACGGCATCAGCACGTTATATTGTTGACGCCTACGGCATACCATTAGCAGGGAAGGGAATTTAAAAGTGTCTCCATACAGTCCTGTAATTTTTATATCCCTGTTAAAACGTAATATCGTACCGTGCCGTTACCAAGTAAAATTATGAAAACACACATCTTTTTCTTTTGCATAATTTCCTTTTGTGCAATTATGCAAAAGAAAGGAATAGTAAGAAAACCAAAATTCGCGCTCATATCGCTATGAAGGATATTTATGCAAGATTGCCACATTTCTTACTTTTACCCAAATAAAAGATATAGGTTGATTTACTCTCATGTTAAAGATTTATCACAATATTAAATATAAAAAAAAATATCCGTAGCAAAAATAGATGTATATGCAAAAATATCCAGTCATATCGCACTATTACGGTTTGCAGTGGAACGCTCACGAACAATTACATACCGTAATATTATTAGTACACTAGTATACAGTATGAAGTAATAACTGTACAAACAATAGAGTTGTTTGTTTATCCAAGGACAGTTTCCATTAATTGACCCGTAATTGTTACGTTAATAAAATATATATATAGTGTTTAATTAATAAAATATATTTAGCGTTAGATGTTACCAGTATTCCTTGTCAATAAAATACTTGATCTGTGACATAAAATATTTAATGAAATGCAGTTTGCTGTTTCCGAATCGACTGACTTTTATTTTATTACCTCCACAAGCTAGTACACAGTGGCGATAAGACGGCACTATTTGTGATCCAAGTATTCATAGTCGGCAGTAGATGGTGCCACTTGTTATCTTTATTTTAATACATTAACATATCCTCTTATTAAAATAATGTGATGACACAGGTTTACATTTCACGAATAAAAATATTTCACAGACTAAAATTACATATTGACTACCTTTGTAACCCCTAACTAATTTACAAACTTCAAATGTTTATTTGGACTCAAACTTTTAGTCAAAATATCTGTAGGCATATCTGCTGTCTTTAAATATTTAATCTCTACCAAACCTTTATTTACAACCTGACAAAATTATATTTAACATCAATGTACTTACTCCTTTCATGAAATAAACAAAAATTTCACGCAGTTTCTTAGCACTTTGGTTATCGTTATAAAGTAATAAAAGCGAATGATTTCTACATTTTAAATCATATAAAATATTTCTTACTGTTTGTTATACTTATTTCTGTCCTGGCATGTAGCTATATACACAACTTCAGTACTTAGCAAGCCGATAGTTTGCTGCTTTTCATACTCATGTATTATTATACAGCCTGAACTTTTAGAAATATATTCATTATAGGACTTCCCATTAATGGAATCTGAATTTTTCAGTCAGCGTCCATATAACAAGTTAAATCCAAATTACACTTAAAATATTTCAAACCAAAACTTTTATACATCGCAAATATTTTAAAACCCGTTTTGCGTGCTTCCAGTGACTTTCATTATAATTATTATCACATTGACTCAAGTAACAACCTGCATAGGATATATCTGGTCTCGTTAAAATTGGTAAATGTAGCAAACTACCAATCATTATTGAGTACAAATATAACTATCTCTTTCTAATCTTAACTTCCATTGGTGTACTCATTTCTTCACAATTTCCATTATCAATTTTTTTTAATAAATTTCCGTAAATTGTAGCTACCAAATATATTGTTTTCTTTTTTGATTCGCATAAACGTTGCTCTATATCTCCTAAAACCGTTTATATAGAATTTAGACTACAGCTCATTTTTAATATATTTTGTTTCTTTAGTACCACTTGAAAACAGAAAAAAATCATCGAAAAATAAGGCAACAATTGTCTTAAAGTTTGTATTATGCTTAATATATAAACCAGGCTCATACAAACAATTTATATAGTCTAATTTTTGTAACAAACTATCAACTCTTTTGTACTTTTTTATCAGGACATACAAAGTTTATAGGTAATTTCATATGAACAGTTTCATCTAAGCAACTTTCAAGGAATGCTGTAGTAACATCAAGATGGGTTATCTGTAAATCATGCTTGACAGTTAAATCAAATAAGTTTTAATGTTGAATAACGAAGCACATTTTATGATTTTGACGCTGACAGATCGAGATGACATTTCTGTGGTTTTACCAACTTTGCGGCCGTGTTTGTGGCGCTGCCAACTTTTTGCCTGCAATACACTTCCTGATTTATTTCTGACAATATCTGGCTTTGAATATCTGCAAGCTACGTCTTTATAGTGTTAGCGGAAATGATAATCCACGAATGTTCTATAGCCATGATCATCGAAAATTTATCTGGTAATCCTGCTAAAAGCAAAGAACCAATCCATTCGTCACTTATTTCGAAACAAGTTCTTTTTAATTACTATGCTGTATCCACTAGCTGAGTGACGTACGTTGTCATTGATTCACTGTTATCTAGACGAATTGAAATAAAACTTCTCAACAAGGTTATCTTGCGCATGTATCCGGATTGATCGAAAAGCAATCTTAATTTCAATCATACACTATGAACCGTGTTTTAATTTTTGATGTGCATATAAAGAAATGAATTAATGATCTTAAAAAGCTTTGCTTTGCTTTTGCTTTTTGAATATCAACGACATGGATGTTAGCGACGATGACGTCTTCGAACTTCGTGATGTCGACGCATTGCCCAAAAGTCCACCCATCCTAATTTTCGCAACTCTTCAGTTTCGACCCATTTACAATATCACAACGATATACTTATATTTTAAAATAAAATACGGATCTGAGCCATAGTCTTTTGAAACACGATGTGCTGAATCGACTGAATTTTTTTAATTTTATTACCTCCACAAGCTAGTATACAGTTGCCAGCAGACGGCGTTATTTCTCATCTGAGTATTCATCGTTGGCAGTAGATAGCGGTACTTGTTATCTTTATTTTAATACATTAATATTAATAAATCTCAGAAAATATTAAAAGCAAGAAAACTGCCGTGGTTCCAACTTTCCATTCAATTTGATTTACAAAATCTGATGATGAAACCGGAAGTTGGGACAGGAACTCCTTATAGGTGAGATGTTAAGCTACGACTCGTCTAATTTGTCTTGTCATAAGTAAATATATAATAATCCAAACTGGCAGGTAAATACGTTAAGGTGACAAAACTTGCTGGTCTGTAAGTATATACAGATAAATACCAAGACGTGATGCCTTGATTATGGTACAGTCGAAAAGGAAAATTTTGTTGACGTGTCCGCATCTGTAGATATAGGTATGTTTGTATGTGCATATAGATGCGTATGAATATATTCATGTTAATTGCACGCTACAAACATTTGCTTCGATAACTGGGTTAACATTGCATTTTTTCTAAGTTCGTAACTTTGCGAGAAATATAGGAATCAAAAATTCCTCGCATTTTAATATTTTATACTTTTCTATGCATTTCTTTTTCTGCGATCACTTAATTTACGTCAAATTTTGTTTCTTTTTTAAGTTTTATCATTTTTTTTTTAAATTGTTTTTGTATATGTTTACGCACGGACTAATGTATATACGTATATATTGTCTCTTCTACAATATGTAATAAAGGTTAATTTAGACAATTGTCGTATCTCTTGAAGGATCTCAAAACTGCCATTCTTAAACATTTCACTTGATGTATATTCGGAAATCATCCTTCAATCTTTTAAGAGATGTTTCCGTTTAAATTGATCTCGAGGCTAAGGCTAATAATTAAGGTTGCTAATTTTTTATGACCCTTTTATTTTCTTAAATTCCCTTAAATTATTCCTGCCATCAAGTTATATTTTCTTTGTCTTTTCCTCTATTTTGTCTTCCTCTTTTTATTCCGCTAATCTGTTTTATGCTCATTTGATGATATTCATTGTTATTCATATCACAATAATGAATATGTAAATTAAAATATTTTAGTCCTCAATTGCCATAAATTGTCCATATTAAATAAAATTACAATTTTTTTCTAATAATTTTGACCGTCTGATTTTAATGTATCATCTGATATTGATGTAAAGGTAAATGATACTCTAATTAAAATGAAGGTTTTATTTTCAAAAAAACCGTCGCCAAACATTTTTATTAATAAGAAAGTAATGTTAATTACATATCAACGACAAGCAATCTTAAGAATATTTACATGCAAATACACAACCATGTCAGTGCGCTCAGTAAGTTTTGTTAAATAATTTCTGATAAGAAATAAACTGCAAAAACAGAAAAAGAAAAATTTCATGTAGTTTATAAATTAATTTAAGCCATTTTAAAACTTTTAACATTATAGACCAAACAGTGAATACTTGCCAATATAATCTAAACGTTCTTGAACTGTTTTTATAGGTCTTAAGTACAATTTCAAATTTGTGTAAATAAGAAATTTATCAGAAAGTAAAAATATAAAAAATGTTGTCCCAAACAATAAACTCAGGTTTTATTTAAGGCAGTACTCTTAACTATAAAAATACAATATAAATCACATTTAATCTTAGCCACAGACCATTTAAATTATAATTTAGAATTGCTAAAATATAAAAAAATTGTTTTTTAATTTTATTTATTTTAATGTATAATTATGGAATAATTTATAATTATATATAATTAGGAATATCTAATTGTCCACTTTATATAGAAACACACACGTATAAAGTTATTTATAATTGTCAATGACGTATTTAAGACAACGATGATAAGTACGAGACAAATTTGTCCACGAATAAATTTTGAAAACATTTCTTCCCTCAATATTATATTTTGAAAAAAATATTTTGAAAGAACTATAAATTGCAAAATATTGCGAAAGGAAATTTTAATTTCTGAAACGTTAAAACTTGTACACATTCAACTTCATTTCCATAAATACATATGCACCTTTTGACGTATACCTCTGGAATTATACGACTTAGTATAAAAAGCAATTTGTAATCAGCTAGTTTCTTTGCTAATATTGTAATACATGGTGCGTTATCTCTGCGCAGCGCTATTTTACATTTGGAATTAGAAACTGAAAAATTATTAGGATTATTATAATAGAAATGTTTCCTTGTTTCCTCAATAAACATTTTGTTTAAAATTAAGCTTACAGCGAATTTTTTTGTTATATCATCGAAATTACATGGACCAACATGAAAAGCAATTTATACGTACTTCAACTGTTGATACCCCAGCATTGTTTAACAATTCAAGCGGTGTCAGAAACTACTGAAGTACAATAATTAGTAAACTCGATAGTTGTCAGATTTTGACTTATCTTATTAGTGTGTATGTTTTAGTAAAATTGTATTTTAATTGCGCTAAGTCTTCCTACGCAAGGCCTACAACTAAACGGGAAGAAGGATCTGCCGCCTAGTTTCCATTGAAAAATTCCTCAGTTTGTCTCAAGGACAAAATTATAGCAAACAGTTTATCCAATTTTCAATTCGACCAAAATTTTGCAATTGTAGGGTCGCAAAAATATATCGGTGTCTAAAACTTAAGGTATCCACTAGGCCTACAATTAAACATAAAATAATATGTATGTATTCCACCGATACGAGAAAACTGGATATCACTATGTTGAGTACCTAGGAAAATTATTTTGAGAATTATGTTGAGTACCTAGTTTATAATACATATCTATTTAAAGTAAATGCTTATTTTAAGTTTCATATTTTAGTAATTTTATTGCATAAGTCAAAAATATTATTTAATACATTTTGCAATACAGACAAAATATTTTTTTTCGTTATACATTTCCTTAAGGATCAAATTGAGAGGGCGTAATTTTATTTTATATGTCTTTCCTATATTTTAAAACGTAACGATTTTTCTATCATATATTTAGAAAAATTGGTTACGTATCTTAGAATTTCATTTGTGGTTTCCATTAGAATGCATAATAAGAATATTTCAAAATGTAGTAGGAAACAGCGACTGAAGAACTAAATAAAAATATTAATATAACAACGAATGTACCACGATATTTCAAAAAAGAAATTGAAAAATATAAAATAATGAAAGCAGTACCCATTCCTGTCATTTGCCTTTATGTTGGACAACCATGCCAGTAAATATTGTCCAGTAAATATTAAATATAACAAAAAAAACTATTTCATAAAATGACTATTTAATAAATTTTAAATAGTTTTTTATTATTATTTAATAACATTTCCAATAATGTTTTACTAATGTCTTGTTTTCGTCTTCTAATATCTGTGTCAATCACTTTAGATCAAATATTGATTGCAATCTCAATACAGATTGAATTTCTTCGACGATCGCTCTATTTGACTGAAAGCATAGATCGGCGTCAAGAAATGTATGTACTACTTAAGCTTATTCGTTGAAGACCTAAGTGGTTCTGATCATTAGCGCTGGAAGTTGCTTTGCTTACTAGTTATTAAATTATGATGCAAGACTCATGTTTATAAAGTGACGTATTATAAATTATATAGTTTTATTATCGTTCTGCCTATATTAGGAAGAATTTTGATTTTTGTTTATTTTGATTTAATACAGGTTGCTCTTTAAACTACTACCACTACTTTGAACTACATATTGCGTGAAGAAAATATTATAATCCTTAAAAAATTTAGGTTTTTTTACGGACATAAAGACATAGAGGCTCATATTCAAGCGTCAAAACCAGTGGATTTTAGTTTTCATTACGGGGAATCTATGAATTCGCCAAACCGTTTATTTCTTGTCAAATATGCGCACTTTTACTGAATTTAAAATCTTTCTACTTCTAATTTAACATAAAATAAAAATGATTAAAGTATTTACTTTTTAGCAAATTTTAAATGAATTTGCGTAAGAACAATGAATGACACGTGGACGAAATGTTGCCACGTTAAAGATTAAGTAGCAACCAAGTTTTTTTTTAAATATTATTTATCCGTAAGCCCTGAGGAAATTTAATAGATCTTGGCATCCATTTGGATCTCAATTTTTTCTTACGAAACCAACGAACCTAGTTGTTTTTAATATCGAAATTAACTCCCAATTTGATATGTACATTTTCAGTGGAAAGTGTTCGTAACACTTTATAGAAAGTTTCATATTTATTCAAATTTAAATTACTTAATCATGACTTTCTTAATTCAGGTATAACATTTTTTCTTTATAGGAGCAAATATTGGTGCGTATTGCCATTCCCAGTCTAAAACTATTTAAATACTTTCTTTTTACAAAAGCGATACGGTAGAGTTTTATCTTCAATTCCGACACAAAATTTACCGTTTGCTGATTTATGTATATCCAATGACTACTATCTACTATCATATTCTACTATCATAACAAATTCCAAGTTAGAAACTTAGAATCAATCGGAGATGTTCGAAAAACAGTATAAATATGAACGATTGTTTGAATATAAACTTATAATTCGAGGTATTTTGAGAGGTGAAAGTGGATCTCAATAAATCTATCGATTGAAATATTGTAGATCTGTAAGTTAAGTAGATTGTGAGTTACATGGGGATTGTAGCTGCTTGAAATGGTTTTTGTAACTATACGGAAGGTCAAACTAGGTAACATTTCATAATGTAATTATGTATTATCATATTACCTGTATGCAAGTGCCTCGCTCTTGTGTACAGTCTAAAAAAGAGAGATACGTTATTAACTATCAGATAATCAATACGATTATATTTATGAATGAAGAATATCCTAAAAATCGTCTAATTAATCACGTTAATTGTTGTAAAGACTACGTCTGAAGATACATAAAATATGGCGCGATGAAGAAAAGAAAAGTCCATAAAAATTATTTCGTCGTAAAATAAGAAAAGCGGATTAAAAGTATTGTTTTGATTTTTATAAACATGAAACAAGATTATTTACTTACGGAGAAAACTAAGAAAGACGGTACAGTTTTTTAATTTTTTTACAGCTTATGATACGTCTGTTAATGTAAGTGAAAATAAGGGTAGGAGAAGAGTCAACATGTTAAATTTTTTAGTTGCTCTTCAGGCAAAATATAATTATATTTATATATTATGTATATAAATATATATTGACATGTAACGTAATTTGTGTAAATACTCAATGTTCAAGAAAAGATATAATCTAATTCGTTGGATTATGAAAGATATATTTATACATCATAGATTTCAATGTAACTTTTAGTATTCACAACATTTACTACACAGAAAGTCGTGAAAATTAAAAGGTTATATTGAGTGAATTGAAAGAAGTCGTGCAAACGTTATTCCAAATGATAAAACAATAATTAATAGATCATTAAAAATTAATGAAAAATATTGTCATCAAAGGGTAGGACTAGGCTAAGTACAAATGAAAAAAAAATTTTATAATTTTTGATATGAAAACCAAAATGTAATCCATTAAATTAAATTTGCAATTTTTTAAAACTGCTGCATACATAGTAACAGAAGATGTTTATTCTGTGGCCATTAATACCGACTACGATATCGTGGCACTGGTTTAACTGCGCTTGTTTACGATAAAATAGATAAAAAGGCCAATAAAATAAGGAGAATAGGAAGACAGAAGAAGAAAAGGAAAAACTTAGGTTTTTGTACAATTTTTTGTATCACAGTGATTTACAACTACCCTTCAGAAAACACGGCGTACAAAAAAGGGACCGTGCCTTCTACCTCTAAGGTGGTCAGAAAATGAATGCATTGCTACTTTATACGAATAGCACGTTTGCAGCTGTATACATGAGAACGGTAGTTTTTGAGCAAACATTCCATAATAGAATATTTTTGTAAATCATTTTTGTATCTACAACTGTCTTTGTAACTATAATTCACGTATAAAAAAAATTTTTTGATCTTATTAGAGATAATGGTTGGCAGAAAATGTCCATACCTTTGAATTTTACGATTTTTTCTTTTGATGACAGTAAAAGAAAAAAAATCCAGTTCTAAAATTGGAAAGATGTTGCCGATCTGGGAAATTTCTAATTGTTTAGTGCGTAATTCTCTGTAGTGATCTCATTTTAATTATATTTAAACAGTTTTCGTATTTATCTCATTACTTAAAGCTACATTATTATTAATTATATTTTTGGAGCAAGTTCAATTTATTTTATCAGCTATATGTACTCATCGTTCCATATTATCTTCTGGTAAAATTTCTCAGAAATATACTTCCCGAATAAACATATATTTGATTCATATTCAATATATTCATCTGTAAAATAAACTTTATTTCAAAATAAAAAAAATTCTTTAAATAATTTTAAATTCCCACTCAGTAGCGTATAAGTTTATTTAAGTATACTCGCGGCGTTTATATGAACTTCTCTTGTATATTTAAGGAGACATAAAACATATCAAATGTCGAGACGTACATATATTACTTTCTATAAGTTCTGTGCTTTCCCTTCGTTCCCATCGTCCGCTAATTTCATGCAATTTCTTTGTCGATATATAGCTTATAGGTACAGGTTGTAAACCAATATAATGCGTCCCTGTCTAACACATTCTATTTAGCTTCCCGCCGGCTATATAAAATATTCTACAATCAATATCTACATGCAGTATTAGAAATGAACAACACAAAATTCTTAACAATTTTTCAAGAAAAACTTGTGGCAGTTTGTCACAATCTGCAGTGTAGTTAAAATACATATTAAAGTTAAACATATTAAAGTAGCAAAGTCATATTAAGGTTATCGACCGCAATTTTACTTTTTATTTGTAAGTGTACATCACGATTCATAAATTTAAAATAGTTCAGTCAGTGCCCCAATACGATTTCGGCATATGTAAACATTTGGAAAATAATAGGAATATCGTTTCATTTAATTAGCTATCATTAAAAGATATGTAGCAAATAAAATATCCTCGTATATTGATCTAATATGCCCATTTCTATGCTGTAATTTACTGATATTAAAATGTTTTTAAATAATATTATTGAAGATTATATTTGAATGATATAAAATGTACAAAGGTATATACTAATATATTTACGTACAAAGATACAATCACTATCATTTGAATAATGGAGTACATAAACTAATCGTAAGTACTTCCCATACACAACCGTTATTAAGATCGATATCACATCGTATTTTCATTTAGATAATTACATATTTCTTTAGTTTAGTACCACATGCTGCTACGCACGTGGTACTAAACTCAATGACGTTTAATATGTAAAACGTAGCCTTGAGTTGTTTATTACGTAAATTAAATGATGGCTTTCATGATTAGTCTTAATAGGTGAGCCATGTTTAATATAAAAATTAATTCATTTCATGATTGCATTAGCAATCAATATGTAATTTTGGCAATTAATGTAGTTCTTTGGGATTCATGGTAATTAAAAACACAAAGTGCTTTTAAAACCTTCAAATATTAACGAGTTCTAAAAGTTGTAAATGATGAGAATCACTAATAAGTAAATCAACTATTATTACATTTTTTTAACACTATTCATACTGAATGCCAAGAATGAATTTTCCTGAGACATTTTCCTAATTAATTCTACATTTTGTTATTTCTGTCGTAAAATTATTCAGAGAGTAACACTATTATTAACAAAAGTATTGTATTTCTGTTTAAGTAATAAAAGATGATAATTTGACCTCTGAATAAATTAAGTAACTTGAAGTAAATTTTTTTCAGATGGAAATAATCTTCAGAAAAATATAGTTTGCCTGTGCAGTTTCGTATATTCGAAAGCATCGAATGAATTTACAATTTCGCGCGTGTAACTGTTATATACACATACATACTTCAACATATTTCTATTATACAAATCCAAATAATTGTTTTGTTTTAAAATGTATGCTAGTGAAATAGTCTCTTATAAATATGATGATGCGATTCCGAAATGAAATATGGAATTGTCTGATAATGAGTTTTGGAAATGAACTTGTCACTGGTATTTGTTACTTTGTCACTGGTATTTTTGGAAATGAACTTGTCACTGGTATTTATTACTTTGTCACTGATATTTGTCACTGGTATTTGTTACTTTGCAATATAATACCGTCGATCAAGTCAGGATATGATGATGAGTTTTGGAGACGAATAGTGGAACTCCGCGATGAATGGTAGTAAATCAACCGTGATTCAAGATATTTGTTACTGGTAGTTGTTTCATCGCAAAATAACTAGAATATCAACCAGGGCTTTGATGATAGTTCTGAAGATGAGTAATGTAACTCCTTCACGGACGGTAGTAAATCAACCGTGATTATATGAAATTCTATTATATGATGAAAGTCTATTATATGAAATACAGAGAAAAACATAGAATTAAATAAATAATAACAAAATAATACAGACAAAAGCATTTTAGTTAATTTTAGAATAACCTAATCAAAGATTCAATAATTTTTAAAGTTAAGACAATCACTGTTGGCTATCTCTATATGGCAAAATTTTGGCCATATTCGAAACAAAAACTGAATTATCATTAAAAAACTAAAGTATCGTTATCTCGTTAGATAGAGAAAAAAAAAACAACCAACAAAGAAGTAAAAACAGTTGAAATGTTAACAAAACATTTCAATGATTATTTTTCACAGAACTTCTTACTGACATTTTATACTTTGTGTCGTGAACCTGAACCCGAAACACAAGAAGGATCTTGTGTTTTGAGTTTTGTATTTATATATGGCGATAGGCCGATTACAACTGAATGGTTTTTGATTTTTATGCATTATATAAGTGACCTAAAGAGTAAAACCCTAGAAATCCCTTAAATACTATATGAAGATAGCGTTATAAAGTTGTAATCGTATCTCCATATTTTGATACAAAATTTCGACACACTAGCCCTGATGTTGAAACGAGCATTAGGGAATTTTTTTCTTCCTAAAGGCAATCTGCTACGATTGGCTTGTCCAAAGATTTTATAATTGAGAAATAATATATTCATTTCTAATAATATTTTAGTAAATTACAATCACTATTAACGTAAACATACATTTTTTATATATTACTGAGTTTTCAGTAACGAAAAATCTCACTTGCTAAGAGGGCAAAGTTAATTTTATAAATTAGCTAATAATTTAATTAATTTACATTAATATGTAAATTATGGATTGTCTGGTGCAAAATTTAAAAAAATTCCCATCGACGTATTGGCCTACATTAAAGTTACATAGTTATTTATATCTCATAAATTTATAGGATGCATGAATACCTAACCCATTTTAAACGAAAGTTGTAATCAAATTAAGAAATTAGGGACGTGGAATACTTTTGCTCCACTTATAATTGTGTGCTCAATATTTAGAAGATATAAAATAAAAGTAACCACTGTTAAATGAAACCCCATTTAACGTCACTTATCCCGTTTAACCCGCTCGACGTTATGAACGAATGAATTGTTGACACCACTTCACAAGTATGGCGAAGTACATCTAAAAAAGCTATGTTTTGCCGCACATTAATCGATACCTCCACGTGCAAAATTGCATATTGTAGGAATACAACTATAAAAACTGTGAAGCCAAAGTATGTAACAAACACGACGAAATTATAAAGATAAAAGTAATAAAAATATTAGTAAGGAAATAAAAATCGCTACACCTGCAGGTTATATTATTTGCGTAGAGTTTTCGAATGATATTTTTTGTGCATTGGCTAGACCAGGAAACATTTTGTGCCCGATTTCAAAACCTCGAGGAGAGTGGTGCGAGATTGGTTAAAGTAGTGAAGCTTAATTGTATGACTCCCCCTCCCCCTCCCCTCCCTCACTGAGATATTTTTATTATGTCTCAGAGTTCAAACTAAATTATTGTTTTTGCTTGCTGGAATAGATACTTCTTTTCGTACAGTGCAATTTAAGTAGAACTATTCAAATATTTATATAGCCCGAAATTAATGTACTCGTAATTGCTCGCACTAAACTTGGCTTTATTTAATTAAATTTTCTAAAAATGGTAGTAAAATTTCTATAAATTAAAGTAAAGTACTTAAAATTGTCCTATTATTTTCTCTCAATGTAAATTATCGGAAAATTATGTTAACCGCACCACCATCGGATATAAATAGATGGAAAGCTACAACTTTGAATGTGTCACAGGCAGTAAAATCATTGTTTTTATCATAATGACATTTAGCAAGTGGAACAATTTTCTCATAGCCCCAGAAATTCCTCCCATTATGAACAAATGTTTATTTAAACTCATGTCACTCGCTACGGTAAAAACACGATCGGGGGCGTTACTCTATTTGGTCGCATTGCTAAATCACTATTTCGGTAAAAACAAAAAGAAGCAATTTCAATGAGTCTATTTCTTATGACATATTGAGATTCGAATATGGATTATTTTAAAAGAATGCTTTGAGTTGGTGAAAAAAGTTTGAAATTTTCGTTTTTAGAAACTGGAGAACTTATAAAAGATATTAAGAGAATTTATGTAGCGCGGGATAAAAGATGTTATCATATTGTGTGATCCCGACTGTCATAAATAACGGTGGCAATATAATGGTTTCAAATTGTTTTTCAAGCTTTATAACACAATCTTTAGGACAAGTTAACATTATCAGGAATAAAAAAAATTCAAAATAATTTTGCAGCAAAATTCTATTATTTCCGGGTTAAAATAAAAATTTAAAATATAGTACTGAAATTCGCAAGGAATATTTAAAATAGAAATGGACTGAAGGCAAATTAATAAATATTATACGCATCAACACTTAACGTCTCAACCTCAATTTGAACTCAGAGTTCTGAGAAGACGCTTGAAGTTTCGTTCGTGAACTTCAAGGCAACTGACGTTTTAGAGTTACTCGTTGTTTTTGCCTATTTAGAAGCAAAACCTATCGTCGTATAAAATTCATGCATTTCATGTTGGTATCGAGCCACCCCAACTATTTTACTTAGAGAGATTCTTGAAAACAGAGACGTTATGTTTTTACTTTTGTGTTTTGATTTAGCTAGGAAATACAAAGTATAAAATTGCAGAAGTGCCTAATGGTGCAAGTGTATTTACAATAAGATATATTTATGTTATAAAGTAAATATTATTTTAAGCATAACATTCAAATTTTATGCGGTTGACACCCATTTACTTACAATTATATTCTTAGTTTGAAAGGTTTTAAGAACAATTTACCTGCGTAATTAGAATCACTACTTTAAATATCCAGTAAATTTAAGATAAATTTATGAATTGTATCATCACAATAACGTAAGTAGTAATAAGACTCAGCAAGCCGAGCAGTAGAGAAATGCGTAGATCAAACATCTTGAATATACTAAACTGGCCCATTTTGCTGGTTTCTATTAAATCTTTTAATACCTCTAATTCTTTTCTAACATCAGAGGCTGCAATACAAAGAAACATAAGTATATTATTCTGTTCCAAAATTAATGTTTCATCTGTTATTAAATTATGATCGAGATATCAACATGACTTCTAACGCAGAGAAATTATAGTTGGGAGTGTTGTTTGTGAAATTGTTAAATGTACCCACAGTAATTTATATGAAGTTACGCCTCTGTTCTCCACGTAGTGTTTAAAAAAATTAAAATTACTTTTTGTTTGTCGATTAGGTTGTTCGGGTTTCTACTGTCGAATCATTCGTCGTAACAATATAATATAGACAAAAATAAAAACGAGATAAATTAAAAAGTGTTTGGTTTCAAGATCAAAATTAATTAAGTTATTTTTCCAAAATGTAACAAGGTCTATGCGGTAATTTCATTAAATTAAAGTAGTCAAATAAATTCAATAACCACTCATTTAGCTGAGAACAGTTTAGTATACATTCCACTATTGGGAGTAACGTTACTGGTTGGTGAAATATCAAGGAATAAGTAACGATTACTTTCAGGAGCACTCGGTAAAAATCGATCTTCGAGACTAGCTGGTATGATAACAAAGGACAAAACTTTAATCGAGTTATACAAATTTTCGATTTTTCACTCCAACATTTTAAAGATTAATAAGACAAAGAAATTATTTCTTATTCAACTCAGACGGCCAAAATTCAAAATTCACTGCAAATTTAGTAACAAATTATTATTTTTTTATTTCATATATTATTAGATTCGTTTTAAAAATAAAAAAAAAACAATTGGCAACAGGAAATAATTAATTCCGAAAGAATTTAGCAAGCAATTGATCGAGTACTTACGAATTTGCTTATTGGCATACATCGTATTCAGACAATGTTTTGTTTTCTCCACTTGCAGGTACAAACGTTCACAAAGTATGCAGGTACTCACTACGGATATTACATAATGAAACGACCAAAATATAATTCCTGAAATTGTTTGCATTGATACCACCTAAAAATTTGTGATAATTTTAAATATTACTTAAATAATATAAAAATATTTATGTCAATTTAATTGTGTACTTTAAAATTGATTGCAATATTAATTATATCCACAATATTTTTTGTGAAACAAAATTGGTTGTAGTCAATATTAGTTTCAAGTCAAATCTTCAAATATTTAGTTGTACTGCAATTTTTTAAATTAAAGCTTTTTAATTTTAAAAACGGTTTTTGAAATTAATTACTTGTATAATAAAAATATACTTACATCATATTTCACATCAAGTAGATATATGCGGAAATTTATCATAATTCTCACGAAAGCGAGGCTCAAGGAGAGAAAAAGCTAAAATTATAAACAACGATTAGGCATATATGAAAACTTATATTTTAATAAAATATAAACGGAATATTTAAGTAGTAAGAAATGTAAGAGATAGACAATATTATGCCAGGTGACAAAATATGACCATGATGTCTTGTCAATAAATACATTATGGTGAAAAAATTAATTTAACACGTTTAACAGAGCGACAAAACAACTTAAAATTGCTGAGGCCCCAGCAATTGACTTTCAGTCAAAATTTTAACAATAAGATAGATTAAAATAAATGATAAAATCATCTGAAAAATCAAGGTAAATATTCTATTATGTCATATTTACAACAAACCTGCATTTTAAATACTTTGTTCAAAAATGTACAAAGTTCCAGAAAACAAAGATAGAAACTGGACAAACTGGTGTAATCTTTTTTCTTGAGAGGTATATTGAAATGAAGTGTTGGACCATGCTGAGGACTACCGAAGATATTGTCAACGGGTGAGCTATGCTTTGTTCTGTTTATATTTTCAAGATATTTATTAAGTATTTTAATTCGCTGGTGAATGCTGCAGATCAGTAAACAGAATAGAGCCACCTCCAAATCGTAGACAAATGCACACGTGAGTACTGTAACCAAATGTCCATAGTACTGAAACCCCACAGATTCTGTGGAATACGCGTATAAACTTGTTGAAACTATAAAATATAAGACCAGTAAACTTGCAACAATATTATTACGTTTTATATCTTTTTGTATAATATATTTTTGATGACTAAATTCAAAAAGACTGTCAATATTGTCAAAAAGAAGTGTCAAATATATGAAATTTTTCTTTGCCCAATATAAATGTGCACAAAATAAGTATACAACATATGCATTCACAATTATTTGGAAGATATTAGAAATACGGAGATTATTAAATTCGGAGTAAAACACCATTATCTGACAGAATTGTAATAGAAGGAACACTAAATGACTGTAGACTAGCTTAAGTTTAAAAAAAGTGTCATCTTTTTTTACAGTTTTCCCACAAATACCGATTACAGACTGAAGGAATAAAATAGGTCGAAGTGTTTCTACGAAAGCAGTCCCCGGATCATTTTTTGTTACAACAGAAATTTTGTTAGTGGGCATGTTTATATGTCGTTTATTTATTTCGAAGGTGAAACTCGTAACAAAGCGATTACACAAATGAAGGTATTCAACATTCAATGTGACTAGTTCGAGTAAGTGGTCGATAAAACGTTCATCACTAAATTGTCTCTCGAATACGAGGTCTATTTTTGTAACAATTACTCAACATGACATACTGGCAATGTTCAATTAAAGGAATAAAATAAATTACATGGGCAACTGCTTCTATGTATGTTTACGTTTTCATTGTGTTATACATGAAGATGTGAAGTTTATTATTTAATGATGTTTCTTAATGAGCAAACTTTTTAAAATATATATGTAGTATTTATGCATTTACATTTTAAATGTAATTTAAATGTAATTGGTGATTGACGATTTTACGAACCGTTCAGAATATTTGGCAAAAAATATATTTTGTATGGAAACTTTATCTTCTAATTATATTTGAACATAATTATTATTTTAATTATATATTTCTCTTCTTCCGCATTACCGTTTTATATAAAAGCATATTAAAATTTTCTACCTTATATAATTTACCTTAAATTTTTTTTTATACGAAATTGCTCGTTGGTTTTCAATTTGCCCGCTTGTTATAATAATTTGCTACGATTACGATAATAAGTAGACCAGTAAAATCGTTTGCATGTTGAAAGTTAGAAAATTCCTAAATCGATGTTGATTTTATAAAGGAACTTACTAGATAGAAAAATAAGATAGAATAGCTACTATTTCAATATCCATGAGATGAATATGAACTTATTAAACTTAATGAAGTATTAACCTCAATCGCCAACTTTACTTAACCAAGGGAGACCGCAAAATATTTGTGTCAACGAGCACATACATTGATAAAGTAATGCGGTTTTGTGGATAAGACAAAAGTAATAAAAATATTAGCTTTTTTGACGTTGAAAATGAGCCACTAAACAATACAATTAAAAATACTATTTTAGAATATTTGGAATTATTTTTGGAACAAATTTAAATGTGATATGGAAATTGAAAACTTTCACCTTGCGATATAACGAAATAAAGACAAATGAAGTAAATTAAAAAAAAACCTGTTGAATATGAGTATAATTCACACTACGAGGGTTCAATACCATTTAGGTACATACATATATAAAGGTTGACACTATTAAAGATACGTAGTATTTTATTAAATATATTATAAATATGATCTTTTTCGTTATGTTAATATGTTTCTCACGGGAGTAAAACAAGATTCGATTGTCTATATCTCTTTAATTAATTAACGTATATCAATTAAAATACTTTTCAATAGCGTTGTTTCGCAAATGGCACTATCGTTATTTTTATTAGGTTATTCAAATTTATAGTTAAAAAATTAGATGGAGGACGTAGCATTTTCTGTCAATTTGGAGACTCGTATCACACGAAGGAAATTTCATATATATATATATATATATGTGTGTGTGTGTGTGTGTATTTGTATGTGTGTGAGGCAATTTATATTATTGTAATTCAATCATCAAAATTAGTCATAACCTGAATGGTATTTGAATTTAAACCCGGCAAAAAATATTTGACCACAGAGTACCTTTAGATTAAATATATATAAATATGCATAAATTACTAAAGCAATTATTTTAATTCTATTGCTTACTTAAAATTAGGCTTATAACAAATGCATTCGCTTTATTTATTTCGTTTTGTTGCAAGTTTTCATCATCGGGACACAGATAAACACTACCCACTTCACTAATTATAAAAAATGTACATTGTCATTTTCAATTCCAACGATAAATAATACGACTAACGTGAGATATATTATGTGTACCTGATGCTAATAGTTTAATATCTAAAGGTGCCAGATAATGTGAAGACAGTAACATTGATTTTTAGTGCATATAAAATATTATCATCACTCACCGGTTTGTATGCAATTATTACATATATTTATGAATTATTTTTGGTTATAGGGGGCTTATTTCCGGAAGCAGCTTCTACCATAGTTAGCGTTTCAAAATAATCAACCAAAAAACTGGGGAATCCCAAGCTCGTTAAGAAGACACATGCATTGAACCATATTACTTAATTGCCAAAGTAAGGCTTTAAAAGATTGCGGAAGCCTATACAGATGGTAACTAGGAAAGTATAAACATTTCTAAGGTAAAACAAACATTGAGACTTATTTTATCAAAATACTTACATTGTATCAAATACAGTGTAAGTCTTTCAATCATCATTAATCAAGAAAATATTTTAGGAAAAAAAACGCAGTGTATTTGGTTCAAAAATGAAAAAGATTTATATGAATTTGTATTATAAATCCCCAAAATGTGTAGAAATTCGGCTACCAATTTATAATTACCAACTGTCAGATGCGTATTTTATTGAGGTTATAATTTTCCAGTTAAAAAAGAGTAAACGATTTTATACTAATTATGATTTGATCTAATAAACGATTAATATATGCCTTAAGCAAACAATTTTGGAATAAATCAGACGGTAATCAGTTGGCCAGTTTGATTGATGGCAAGGACAGATGAAAATTTAAATATGTTTAAGGTAGTTATAGAAAGTATCGGTATAATTTTAGATTAAGGATAAATAGTTAGAGAAAGATTTGTGATCAAAGACTAAAAAATCTGGGTTTGGTAAAAATATCGAACATTGAGTTAAATATATAAGATATAATATTAAGATTTCTCTTTTGATTATCCGCTCGACTTAATAATTTATATAAATATAAATTAGTAATAATTTATTTGAAATAATTTATATAAATATAAATTACTGTGTAAAGGTGATATTATAAAATGTCCCTGGGAATGAGGTATCCGTAGATATTGTTGATATCTCATAGTTACATTTATTTCCAAATGTTAGCCATCATCATGTATATCTAACTAATTAAAAGTCTATGAAAGTAAATGATGGAGCACAAATTTTCAATGATTCTGTTTGTACAGGAATGTAATTCCCACCGAGCAACAACACAAATTTGACATGTTTAAAAAATAATGTAATGACATAAGTTGTGGCCAAGTGTGGGATACAATTTTAACAATTCAAATGCCAGCAAGTAGTTTTTTTTTAATTTCGTATGGAATATTTACTGATTTTACAATAAACTTAAGGTCAACTTTGCCCAATTAATATTTACAATTAATAATGCATTAATAAAATAGGTCTGTACCAAAAGTATTGCAACGGCATAAGATCGGCAATTGCTCAAAATTTCATTATGTAAAATGCTAAAGGTTTCAAATTATTATTTGCAAATGTAAAATACAAGAAAACATTTTTGAAACTCTATTTATATCAATTTCCATACAAAATATTTTGATTGAATCAAACATTTTGAACTTGGTAAAGGAATAATCCATTTTCTTGCAAATGTATTCGTGCAAAATGTTTATTAATACTTGTAGGAACAAGTTTAACTAATAAAATATATACTCCAATAATTGTAAGAATACAAACTTGAATAAAAACTATACCAAACTTTGGAAATAAATTTCTTCCATGGAGACAAGTTAAGAAATGTACACGATAGACAATGCAAAAAGTTCACATATATATATATATATATATATATATATATATATATATATGTATATATATATATATATATATATATATAGTCTTTGTGTATGTGTTTTTTATTGTCAGCTATCCAGTGGACTTCGTCCATAAACTATTAAGGACCCAGTGCTGCCAGTTTCCATATTAAAATTTATCTGAACCGCAATCAAGTCAGACAAACCTTGAAGCACGCTTTTGAAGTCACTTGAGGATTCAAATGTATTTTTTAAATAATTACTTTTTAGAATACCATAATCGTAAAATGTCAGATATATCCGTAAATTTTAGTTATTTTATAGTTTTAATAAAATTTATGAAAATCAAAATATGTTTTAATATATTTTAGTAGGCTTTTAAATTTAATAAATTTGAATTCAATACAGTGTCATAATGCCATTTATGGATGCTAATTCTGCCTGTATAACGTCAGCTACCTTGGAGCTGTGTAATCATCAAAGCGCTAAAAATCAGGCAAGGAAAAAAACTTAAAGATTAAATACAAAATGTCAAAGACAAGCTAAGAAGATGGCCAGTGTTATTTCCATAATTTAAAACAAAAAATTTATTATTGCTGAATCTTCTGTTTTATTAAAGGAATGGGCAACGACAAAGGATCTTTTAAAACGACATGTTTTTAAATATAAGGGTTAGACATAGAATTGTTTAAACTACGTTATATACAAAACATTGAATTTTTGTAAGACAACAGAATATTACTCAAATGAATTAATCTATCCCCAACCGTCAGTGTTCATTATCAATTAGAATGCATAATATAAATTAAAACTATTTAAGTCTGATCTAATTTACTATAGCGACAAAAAAGCAATTAATAATTTAAATAAACATAATTAATAAAACAAATTGTAAGGAGCAAGTGGAATTTTTAAGTGACAAAATATTTACTGTAAGCGATAATTAGATTATTAAATATGTAAGCCGGATTGCTTTCTTTTCATTCAATTCAGTTCAATTAAACTTTCTATTTTCAAATGGTGTTGATACACGGCGTTAAGGGTAAGTCTTTTAAAATATAATACTCCGATTTAACGGTAAATTTTAAGATTCATAGTTTAAATCGAGTTTATCGTTTACTTTGCCCTTACTTGATAAGAGTTAACTAAATAATTTATTGCTAGCTTTTTGTGACGCGGCTTCGCTCGCGAAGAGGTGGGGTTCTAACAGAGGAATCCAGGATTATCTAACCTAGCCAGACTGTAAAATTTTCTATCCATAAATAATATTAAATTGTTTATATGTTACACACTATTGATACGTTGCGGTACTGATTTTTATAACTGCATATAAAACTTGAGTTTCATCCTGCAGAAAGTATGTCATCTCTTGGGTTAAGACTTACACAGGCCCGCCGCTAACTAGATAAATGCCTGCAAACAGTTTAATTTGCCTCCTTTGAATTTATTGCATTCGATTAATTTTAATTGCCAATATAAAAGATATTTCACATTTTAAAGAACATTTTTGTAAATTGAACTAAGCATATAGTAATTATAACTCTTACAATGACTTATAAATTATATACAAATTTTATATGAGGGGCCTTTTCTTATTTAAATTGATAAAATCTGCAATTTGTTTTCAATCGCAATAATACGTTAATCAAGTATAATCAAACAAGCACAATAAAGACTAAACTTCAAAATGAAAGGAGGAAAGTTGAAAATGCGTTAACCTTCATTTTGACGATCGAAAGATGTATTTAAACTCATAAATTATCTTGTCTGCTAGCTAGTTATATCCAATGTCAAAGGCCACGCAAATTTTATTTCGCAGATATCTTGCTCCATATACCTCATATATCCTAAGAAGTTTAAAAAAATTGTAGAGCACAAAATTCTCCACAAGTTTAATTACCTGCATTTTTTCATCATTAACCGTTTTGGCGAAATTGTGCGAGAGTGGGAAGCGTGCATCCCTGTATGAGTTAACGCTATGTAGACTTTGGAGCCAGATACGCTCTACACGCTGCTACGCTCTACAACATTAGTTACATAACAAATATTATTATTATTTTTATTATCAATAATTATCACTAAAATTACATAATTATTATCAAAATCCGCTAGCAGCGGTGCATATTCACGCCAAATTTTATAAACTTCTGTTCTGTCTGCAAATGCTTGACTAGAAATATCCAAAAATACTATATTATTATTCGTATATGTTAACAAGAAATCCCTTGTTTCTTGGTTCCGATTATTAGTGAACAAGCATACAAATATTCAAACTCCCTCATTTATAATATTAGTGTTATGTATCATTTATTCATTTTGTTTAAAGCATTTTTAATCATTCTTACTGGATCGATTTTGTAAATACATATTACTGGACACACCGTGGTTAAATGAAATCAGTGATGATAAAGGGAATATAGATACTTATTACTGGACACACCACGGCCTAGTAAAACTTGTAATAGTAACTAAGAGGGTAAGTAGTACCGTTGAAGTATTGATAAAGTTATGACACGCTAATGAAAACGCACACAATGCGACCGAATGTGGACTAAACTTGAACCGGTTAGCCGTATAAAATTAATAATTATTTATTCCAAGTTTGTTGCCGACGACAAATATTTTTTTTGCGTAATTTTTCTTTACTATGGACAATGTTTTAAAAGAGTAATTTGCAAAAAATTACCAATTTAAAAAACAATTTTACGTTTTTTAAATTATATTTAAATAAAACCCTGATAATTAAGGAAAGTTAAAAAGGGTTACATTGTACATCCAGCCATTTTAAATAATAAATTGAAAACTACATTTGAAACTACAACTGACGTTCAAAAGGATCGTAATCATCGTTTGCGGTTACTCAGCGACCGTGCGTGTTAACAATATCTAGAAATATTTACATTTATTGGAACAATTTTTTTAGAAGAATAAATAGATATAAAAATAAAACTTTGTACAAAAAATGACAGATTTCATATATCCATCGAATAAAAGGCATAATTAAGAGTTTTATACTCTAATAAAAATGAGAGTTATTAGTTGGAACTTTTCTGGTACAATATCATAAAATATTTTCCAAACCCTACTACGGGTGGAGATTTTCAGAATCGGTGCCATTTTTCTTTCTCTATATGGTGCATGTACAACCATACACACCTGTGAATGTTACGTTTCACAACGCACCGACCCCAAAAATCTTTAGTTTTTCTTTTCGAATAAAAAAGGATTATCCAAATTGGTTGACAAATGCCGGATATATGAGACTCTTGTCTCATATCTCGGGCACTTATTAACCATAAAACAAAAAATATGTACAGTCAAATTTTGAATTTTGTTCTTTAATTAAAAATGTAAAATTAGGACCAGTGTGTTAGAAATGAAAATTTAGGCAATTGATATAATCGTTCTTTACACATGGAAAATTTTTAATACGAAAAAAAAGACAAAAAGTATTACCATTTAACAGTATCTACTTGTCTAAAAGTATTACCATTTAACAGTATCTATCTTGTACTACCATTTATTCACGTAAACACGAGAATCAATGAAAGTTATGCAGTGCGCATTCAACTGATCATATTTCATTGACTTTGATAGCAACTAATATAATAATAAATGGGATAAATTAACCTGAAAAAATACATTCCATTAATTCATAAAAGTTTTTCAGTTACTTACAGATTGAATCACATAAATACATACAATAAAATAGTAGTATTATCCTGTCTGTACGAGTACACATAACGTAATAATAGTAATGTAACACAAAAACGCAGTTTTTGAAAGTTAGGTTTATTTGTCTCTACATCTCATTGTCTGTTTGTTTGAACATACATAATAAAAACTACTGAGTAAATTAAGATGGTGTTTTTGATAAACATAGATATTGACTTGAAGTAACATCATTTTTTAATTTCACTGGAATCAGTTTACAGAATGAAAAGATATGCAATTTTAATATCTTCAAAAATACCTTTCTGTTACATTAGTAGAGGAACAAAGACTGGTTTAGAGCTACTCGATGTAGTCGTAGTCATAAAAAATATACAGAGTATCTATGTACTTCGTAATTTGTTACTTTTTTGATGTTACTCCCTAAAGTTAATAAAAGTATACTAAATATTTTAAATAGGCATGTAGTACGAATAAATCAAAATGACCCATAAGCTCTCTAGCATTTATGTTTAAATTTCGTAAAGAAGTTTAAATTAGAACATTGCACATTTTTCTGTTAATCATAGTTAACGAATACGATTTATTTTTAACTAATACCATTAATATGCACAAATTAATATAAAAAGTATTTATTAATCAATAAGTATTACAATTAGCTTATTTTACAGAAACTATTATTTGATTTTATGCCATACAATTTAGCAATTATCTCGAAGATGAAAATGGGAATGCGTTATAAAAAAATAGCACCTATTTTTTTTTTACTTTCAAAAGTAGAAAATAATTTATCTGTTATTTTATCGACGTCTGTTAATAAAAAAAAACATGATTCTTCTTCAAGACGTGAGAATTCTTACGACACTACTATGAAAAAGAATTCATTCCTATTGACTATTAGGTCAACTACAACACTGTTCACGGCCATTTATGAATATTGCAAATTCAGAAGCAACACAGCAGATTAAACCACTTATCCTCAAGTAAGGAACAACAAATTTTCTTTTAATAAGAATAAAGTATTTGCATAAGTAATTTTGCCGAAACGTTGAGTTCCAGATTTTTATAATTTTAAAATGCTAAGGTTAGTAAATAAATAGATAGAATAGATTTTACCAAATTAAAATATGGACGTTATACATCAACATAAAATTACTTGTTAATGTTCTCACACGGTTCATTGCCTTTAGAGAGTTTAAAATAGAACTATGGAAAGAAAAAATAACACAAGTACCTCACCGCTTCCTATTTCCGTAAGATATGGAGGCTTGTAGATTGTGAAGTATATAAAATAATTGTACACATATACGAAAATGGATTCTTTTGAGAATAATTTCTTATGCCAAGAAAGGTACAAAGAATGAAAAAATATATCGCAATATATAAAGTCGACATGCACTTCGCGGAACAACTCGCTTTGGTATGTATTTAAACAATTGATTATGTAATATAATATTAAATTCTGAAAATTAATATGTATACAAAAATAAAAGAAAGAACGATCGTCTCTAAACATCGCATTATACTTCTTCTTCAGGGACTGTCTTAAAGAAGATGAATGAAAAAGAGATATGTTTTCAAAAAACCAATACGGTCGAAGTATCTAAGGCATTGAATCAATAAATTGTAAATATGTTCAATCTGTTGTCTACACTTACACAAAAAACGTCATTTAACAACTTCCTAATAAGTCAACAACCTCAAACATGAATGAAAAAAATTTCCAGACTACTAATGCTTTTTGCAAAGAAAAACAAGTTGTTTTTGTGTACATCGATTCAAATAACATATTCGATAAAGTAATTCAAGACATTTGAATTGAAAAAATGCGACTTTTTGGATATTCTGTAACTTACTCATACAGTTGAGGTCATATTTAAAGAAGGAAGTATGATGCATAAGAGCCTAGTGTTTTTTTTTTCAAAATGTATATTTTACGTTTTCAGTTAAATTCAGCATTAATTAAATTGTTTTTTTTATATCTACGTACTATCACAGGCAAAGTAATAGATTGAACTCAAAATATAAAATAGCAAAGATATGTTTATATGAAACCAAATACTTTTCTATTTTTAATAAAGGCCATTACTGTTGGTCTGTATTAAGAAAATATCAAAAACCGATATCGAATAGTCATCCAGAGCAAATTAAAAGATAAAGGACTGAATTGAGGAAACGACTCAGCAATTGTCGTTGAAATCACGTCAAATTTTTATAATCTAATAATAATATGCCACCTTATAAAGCGAATATAGATTTTAAAGTAATATGTTCAACTTTCGAAGCAATTAAGGTTTAAAACGTTGCAAATATTCATAATGGCCCATCATAATTAAAATGCTCCAATATATGTATCGAACGATAGCAATAGAACATATTTATTATTTACAAGAGAATATTTTCGCCCGTAAATTTACTGCCGCAGGTAAGCTCAAGTTTTTCATTCTCTTATAATTAATTAATTAAAGACTATAATAATCACATATTCCCTTGCGTTTATCATACTATTAAATATATTTTAAATAGTTTTTAGTATTCTTTTATTATGACTATTAATTAATTTATCCATACCAATATCATAAAGAGGTTAGTTTAGGAATTTGTTACTTAGGTTAAAGGTGATACTTCACTTTTATTGAAATAAGTTACATTTTATTCAGTTTACTTCTGGTTGCTGAAAAAGGAGTTAAAGAAAATAACAATTCCTAGATTTTGCTACATAGATAGTAAGTTGAAGCTTTCATAGTTATTATTATATGCAATTTAAATTAAAAGAGAAAATACGAAATAATTATTTTAATTTATGGGTAGTTTTAGGAGGAATGGTCAAATCTTTCTATTACAATTCGCTTTAATTTAATTTTAAGGGTGGAGCATCTCAATCGTAGCTCCCTCTGGAGTAAACTGAAATAATTATTCCGTTATACCATCCACAAATTTATTCTTCGCCTGCCTATTATATTATTGTCTCCATTAATATAATCAATCTATTCTTGCATACTGCGCACGTATTCCATAATGTTTTCAAGCAATTGCAATTCCCGTATCATTTGCTCTCATTATAAGTAAATGGTGAGGACAAACTTTGATAATGATCGGAATCGGTTTAAGATCAAATTGATTTTCTCTCTCCACATTGGATTGCCCAAACTGGGAAATTCAGAAAACCAGTACGTTTTATTCCCACAAAATAATAAAACTCTAAGTTTTTTATTTGGTAACGGATGTTTCTACCTTTCAAAAAAATTAGCAAATACAACCAAAAACATATAAACAAATATAAAAAAAATAAAACAGAGAAAAGAAAAGGGGTATGGCAAAAAAGGTAAAAAGAAACTAATTCACTATTCCACTTCCGTCATCTAAGCGAATAAAGCAGCAGGTTAAGTTATTTGTGTTTCATTTTAATTAAGTTTAATTTATATAAGTTTTATCTTATTACTACTTATTACACTAATTATTATATAATTATATTATATTATTATTATATATTAATTTTTCTTGCTACTATTTATTATATTAATTTTTCTTGCCGTTTAATTAATTTTTTTGTCGAAATTCATCAAAGTGTATCAACTTATAAATTAAAAGTAACGTTAAATTTTATTTTAAAATTTAAAATCCCAGGATCTCTCACAAAACAATGTCAATATTAAAATAATATTTATTTTATTGCTAGATATTTGTGTTGACATTTTATTGATCTCGTTGTTCGACAATGTCGTTGTCTGGCCGTTTTTATGAACAGCGCTAGCAAAACTATTGTCGGTACATTAATAATACCTGTGGAGAAATGGTAGATTTTAAAAAGATCTAAAGAAAAGGTGATGATAGTATTTTTTTATATTTGTAGGTAAACTTCAGTAATCATTTTTAACTTAAATGAGTTCGTGGGAAAAAAGTGGCGATTTTTTGGTGAATTCATTAAAACTCTAAAATAAATGTGACACTGATTTTAAGCGTTTTCGATAGGTAAAAAGTAATGTTTACCACTTCTTAATTTAGATTACCAGTACTGCAAAATGAAAAGATTTTTAAAATTAAATAAAAGTAATAATGCCCATGTTACTGACGTACGATGCGATGGTTTCGCATATAAAGACGGGGAACGGAATAAGGAAAACGAGCATACGGCATTATGCCGCGGTACATTATTATATATTTGTTAATTAAAATAAAGCGTTAATTAAAAAAAAAACAAATTATTTGTTAGATTCCTGTGACTATTCAGAATTGTAATTCCTTTGCACATTTTATTATAAATATTCGGAGTATCTAACAAAGGAGTATAGCAAATGCCGATACAAATTTGTTAGATTCCTGGGTCTATCAACAATTGTAATTTCTTTTCACATTTTATTATAAAAAAAAATAGAGGTTTCGGTTTGAATAATTGCAATTACTTTTCGTTATGTCCTTTAAAATCTTACATACACCTTTTATTTTAAGCCAACATATACATAATTGAATTAAAGACGAATATGTGACTAGAATTCCAGTTAACTAATTTATGAGTGTATATATATATATATATATATATATATATATATATATATATATACCTTTTTAGGGTGAATAGTTTCTTAAATGGGAACACTTTAGTTTATTTTGTTGCTTAGCGCCTCGTCTCCTTTTGAAAAATGATTTTAGTGGTTTTGCAAAAAAAAACAAAGTTATTTTAATAAAGGATATGAATTAAAGACATAAAAAAAATTAAATAATCCATCCTTTCCACTCAATAATTGCCATTGTTCAAGTTTACGGGTAAATGTAAAAAAATATTCTTTACAAAAATAAAAACAGTCATCACGATGACTCTCATTTCTCTCCAATTCATTTATGTGACTTCTATTTGAAAGTTTTGTAATATTCGAAAGTTATATATTTTCGTTTTTCATGTGTCACTAAAATATAAAAAAATGCAACATAAATTATCTATAGAATCTTCGTGAAAAATATAATTTATAATTTTGCTCCACCAAATGAAATTCTTCTTTAAGTTGCAACATTGCTTCTATTAACTTTTTCTGTTGTGCGATATAAATTCTTCGCTTCCTCGATAATATTGTAAAACGCATCGTTACATCACACTTGATCGTTATCATCACCTCTAGGACCTCTATGATTATTTTAACATGTTGGTACGCTTCATTAAGGTTTATACTAACCATCTGCAAAGTCACATTAAGATATGACGTGTGACTAAACATTGTGTTCAAAATCAGAAAAAGAAATACCAAATGAACAGTTTAATAGGCTCAGTCCAAACTGATATTTTTGTGACGCTATAACATCAATGCAGATTTGTTAAATTTATTTATTTCCGCATTACTGCGAAAACCCGCATTTTCCGCATTACTGCGATATTTCAAGTAAACAGATTTTAAATACATTTGGCGTTAATTTTGTAGAAATTCATGAATATATAAATTCATGAAAATCATAGAATTATGTCAACTTTATTTAAATTCTTAACCACGACCTAGGTTTCGTTGTATTGCAACATCTTCAGATGGGTAATTTGTAAAGATCGACTTCAAAAGTAGAAATAATACTACATCACATATTTTCATTTATTTGAGAAAAATCTAATTAAATTTTGTAAGCCTTTTAATATTTGAAAATTTATAAGATTTATATACCGAAATATCAATGCATACAGTCAGAAATATTGAAATATTGTTTAATTGTTGTGCCAGCTAAAACTATTTAATCAATTATATAGGACAAAAATAACTTTTTACAATATATTACAAAAAAACGACTACAATTATTTCAGCTGAAATTTTTGGACTGTAGAACAAATTATCTGTTGACAAAAAAAACCCGAAAAATGCCTTATATTCGGCATGTCCTGGGAGTTATAAAAAGGAAAATTAATATGCTTTGATATGAACCTATATAAAAACAAAACAATTAAAACGATACCGTTTTCGTCATTATTTTAAAATTGGTAATATTGAAGTATATGTAAAAATCTGACTACACAAAACTTATGTGAAATTTAGTGTTGAAACAAATAGAACCCCAACTTATATTTATAAGTTCAAAAACTTAGATTGATGATGGATATTACGCTCTAATTGAACAATTTCTGAGAGTCTGCAAGAGTCTTATCATACTGGCGTGATTCTAGTGATAATATCACAGACATATATATATATATATATATATATATATATATATGTGTGTGTGTGTGTGTGTGTGTGTTGGTGTATACAAATATTTGTCAAACGTACATCGTTCGTATATTTCATTGCTCGAAATAGATATCCTTTCAGCCTCAGTTGTTCGACAAAATTTTTGAAAACACTAAGTTATTTACATTTCTATTCCGTGATGTGTTAATGTGCAATGAATAATAATAATACTTTTGTATGATAAGAAAATTATCTAACAAACAACGCAAAAACTTTTTCTAACTCGACAAAGTTAATAAAAATATATCCACTTCCTTAAATATGTTTTTTGTCTGTTTTCCTTTACTCAATTTAATGAATCGCTTTATTAAAGTAGCTTTGTGTATTTTCAAAGGTCACTAAGAGTTTCATTTATAAACATATCATATAAAAATGTTTCCCATGCAAATGTTTTTTTTGTAATTTATGGTTTTCTACGGATCGTAATTTGAACCAAGAGAAAGATTATTATGTCACAAAGTGACGAAATTGTAAAAAAATGGAGTAAAATATGTTTCCAAATTATATAGATAAATCACAATTAATCATCTGCTGCTTCTGTAACTGTAAACTCATCAATATTTGTCATAAAAAAATAATCTGAAAAAATTGCTTATCGCCCTTCAGTCATATTTTGGAAGAAAAAAAATGTACAATATGATAAAGCAACTATACAGGAGTACAATGAATCAGAAATATCATGACCATGAGGTGGACATGTGTACAATTGAAAATAGCTGTCTTCAACTAAAATGACTGTGACATACGGACAGACGGACAGGAAGAAATTACAATGGTCCGTTAATTCCGTTTTTACCATTTGAGTATGAAACTTGGCTATGGAATTATAATGACGTATTATATGAATATTAAAAACAATACAAATTGCTCGCCTATTACCGAATTTAATACGAGATGAGAGATTATTGTAAGATTGTATAAAAACGGAGAAATTTGATTTAAAAATATAATACATTTTGTGAAATACGTTACAGGATTTGCTTTTTGGTATGAATTTCACTATGTTTGTGTTAATTGCAAATTTATATAACATTATGAATATGGCATTCCTCTATATAATATTGATTTGTTTTTTATAAGTAATTATTATGTACTGAGAAATAAAAGTAACAAAAAATGTAAACGGGGTATTGGTTAAGTGGTACAGCCAAAATAATTTTTCGAATTGCTCTTAAATTATAACCTTTTTGTTTGCACATTTATTACACTGAAATAATATATATTTGAAGAATGTAATGTTTTATTTTCCACATTTTATCAATAATAATTACATAAAAATATTTCATTATCATACACAGAGCCTCCATGAAAAAAAAACTTGAGGAAAATGCTGTATTGCCAGTATAATATTTTCCCTTCTTGAGAAATAATGTTTGTATCTCTTAAAATTCAGCCGAATGTGTTCTCAGCGTGGCTTTGATACGACGCGTAGCACTCGGTTTGATTTCAATGCAGGACGCTTCACATTTGTGTTTACCTTGAAATAGTGCATGTCAAGATAAGAAAATGTTTTTATTATAATCGTGTTATTTCATTTTAGTTTCCACAATAGGACTGGAATGGGGAGCACACGATATTTTTCTTCAGAATTAACTCCAAATTAGCCTTTTTTCCATTTCTCAGGTATTTATTCTACATCAAAGATCACAGATATTTTTAAAAATAAATTTTTTGATACCAAAATGTGGATAATTTCCATTAGCTTAAAACAATGATTAAAATTATTTGACATAGCAAAAAGCTTCATCACCTTCTATTATTTACTTAACGCTCTTTATATATTATTTAATTTTTATTTTAATATTCATCTGTAACCTTGTCTGAATTCGACAAGTTAGTTTAATGGTTAACTATAAAGAATTAGTGTAACTTATAAAATGTTTTTAATAAACGTTCTAAATAAACACGTTGCTGTATCCCTTACATATAAACTCTATTAAGCAAACATGAATTTTTCTAATAGGTGATGACATACAGTGGTGAAAATTACAAAGGAATTTAAAAAAAAATTAAAATTTCGGAACACTGTAGCTGTTAATAAATACTTTAAAAGACAAAAATAATGATGTGAGACTGTGAAATATGCTTACGTTTATGATAGGCTTACTTTTTTTTCATATATGCTCAGTATGAAAAACAAGCCTCCTTTCAATCCTTGACTTTGAGATTGTTATGTATTTGCATCGCTTTCCATGTTTATTCAAAAGCCATTAGATCCCATTTTAGAATTTTATTGTGAATCTCTTATTATCTGTCTTATCTATCTTCTTATCTTGTTCTTATTCTATCTTATATCATGTTCATCCATCCATCGTCGTGTCCATCCGTTTGTTTGCCACAGTTTCAGAAAATTTACATTAACACAAATAAATACTTTATACAGGGATGTGGCTTGGTATGTATCAAAGTACATATATTATAGCCAAATATATACATATAGAGTATGAGCCAATTTTTTTGCACTTTCTCTGAGTGAAGGACTCTTTAAAATTAAATAGGTTAATATTATATTTACCTTTTTTGATTTTTCAGTTTGACTAAAATTAAGCTTTACAATAAGTGAAAAAGCTCTAGGGCTAGCATTTGACAATTATTTCGTTTCAATTGCATCAAAAATGTATAAGTGCTTTACCGATTTCCTTTACATCTTGTTTCTGAACCGGTGTTTTGTTCCATTATTTTTATTGTATTTATTTGTAATATCTATTAAACCATGCAACATTGTGCATCCATATAAAAGGTAAGAATCGTATTGACGTTATGCAGTAACAAAACATATCTAGAATGTACGTAACAAATTTTTTCGCGATACATTTATCTTATTTTTTTTTAAAAGTCACGTCTAAATTGCAAATCAGGATATTTATTATTACGTATTTGTGAAAAAAAATAAAAAAATAAATTTTATTTCAAAAATTGTTTTTATCTACAATTAGTGTAATATATAAGTATATACAGGTACGAGTGTAAAATTACATTAGTTCGTAAGGGCGGGTCTATAGCGACTTAGCAGCGTTTCGTTTCAGTTGACATTTCGATTCTTTTGAGTATGTTCATCCTAAAAAACTGTCAAAAAATGCCAGCTTGTGTAGTAAAAATATGTTTAAATTAGAGTTTGAGATTTTTAAAAAAAGTTGATATATTTTACCTTCGGTTAATAACGGTTTCGATTACATATTTTTGTTATTTATCGAATAAATATTTGCATTTTCAGTAATATAGTTACCAAGATTTAATTCAAAGTTTATGACCTTGTAAAGACGTATTTTCCCACATTATCTTTTTTAAATATTTATTTTTTTACTTTCGTTTTTGAAAATCTGCTGAACGGTGCCGTAAAAACATGAAACATTAGAAGCAAAATGAATTAGTATTTATCCATCTGTCTGTCACTTCAATAACTCAAAAATTTTTAGACTGATAAACTTATCACTAGAAATGTAACTAAACATAAAACGTTCGTAGGGTTCAGAAATTGAGTGGTTAAATATGGTCAAATTATAAAATGTTTAATAAAACTTATACTTGAAAGACACACATGCTTACGGAGACTTTGTGTTTTTAATTACTGAGAACAATGTCCACTATGTTGTAGGTCATTAAAATCATTTTTCGGTTTGTTAAGTAAAACTAGTGCAAAAAATATTTCACAAACTAACGAAAACATCAGTATCTTATCAGTTGAAAATTTTAAGCATACTGTTGTATATATTATATGAGCGTGCACGTGTGCGTGCATGCATGCGTCCGTGCGTCCGTGCATGCGTGCGTGCTTGCCTGCGTGCACATTCATGCTATTATTCTCTGCGTCATTTATTATTTCCGGTCATATTTACACTGATAATTTCTATGAAATTCACTACAAATCTTTCTTGAAACGTATTTATCCATATATAAAACAAAGTAGTGTTAGTTACACCGTTTATAACTCAAGAACGGCTGGACCAATTTTTTTTTATTTTTGTGTTTTTGGCTTTGTCTTCGTCGGGAATAGTATAATAAGTATTAAAACATTGGAAAAATTCACGAAAAAAAAATTTATTAAGAAAATTTATTTTCCCATACATTTTGTATGGAACGGCTTTGTTGATGATATATCGAGAACGGATTGATTGATATTTATTTTATCATTGAAAATTTATATGATTATTATATATTTATTGAATATTTTTTTATCTCGGCTTCGAAAAGTTTCCTTGCGCATTGGAAAAGTAAAAAAATCACAAATAATTTAATTGTGTATAAATCGTAATATGGGATAAATGACAGAAAAAAAAGAAAAAAGTAAGTCATAAATAACAGATCCGAACGAAAATGATAATTGGTTTTTAATAATTCTTATTCAGTTTTCTACCGTTATTTTATTTGAATTTGATTAAATTAATTCTCTTTAAACCAATTTTTTCTGAAATTCATTAGCGAAGAGTGATTTCAAATAATTAAGTTTTATGAAGATGTTTACTTTGTGAGGTTATGATATTTGTGAATGTGTGGGCATCGATAATTGCTTCATTATGTAATTTATGTGATTAATTTTAAAGTGTTATTTATAATGCTGAGAGTCTAATCTTTCACAACGAAACCGTAATGCAATTCAACTTAGGAATGTTGCGAATCAATCCACTGCAGATGAACAAGAAATTGCACGGGAAGAGCGCCGCGTAAGTATGGCCCGACTCAAGAACAAGACAAACAGATCAGTTGGCAACGAAAAATCGTCGAGCTTATCACACAGATCAACAATGTAATAAATCTTCGACGCGCAAGAAGAAATGCTTCAAGTGTTGATTTGAATAGAGTAGCATTTCAATACGATTGCATAATTGACTACAGCTCGCATCCTTTCGTTCGAATTGGCCCAATGGATATTGTGTGCGACCATTGCGGTGCAATGAATTAGTTCGCTGGAGAAACGCCTGGATTGTGCTCTCTCAGTGGCAACATGAAATTGCCATTCTTGTTTCTACCACCTGAGTCATTGCATTCATTATTTCGTACCGAAACACCAGAATTACGACATTTTCTATCGAACGTTCAAAGATACAAGGGATGTTTCCAAATTACTTCATTTGGAGTAGAAATTATCGAAGAACGCGGATTCAATCTGACATTCAAGGTAATTTCTGCTAGAGTGATCATAATTTAATAAATCTATCTTCGCCTTCGACTTTATAGATCCAAGGCCAAATTCACAATCAATTGGATTATTGCAACCGCTTGAAGATGCACAGCAAAACAAATTCATCTAAATTTACCTCATGGGCAGCATGCAGGAACAACAAGATCGGTGTCAAAATATCGAATCGGTAATAAAAAGAGAAGTTCTTCAAGATTTTCAGCAACTACTTCATGAATATCATATATTGGTTCGGTTGTTCATAACTGCGTTGGATCGCATGCCAAGTGACGACTACAAAGTCGTGATTTTAACGTTATTTTAATTTAATTAAAATAGTTTTCATTTTGATTTGTATATTTATTGAACTTAATTCATTTTGAATATTCATTTTAACGTTATAAAAACTGAATTTAATTCAGCTAATAAGTTAAAACATTTATTGACTCTGAGGCGGTACGAAGTTTGCCGGGTCATCTAGTATTATTTAATAAACGTAAAATTACGACTCAAAATATTACAATGAAATTCTGTTGAAGTTTTCGCAATACTGTAAATATGTAAAATAGATAAAGCGTATTTCAATAGAACGTAGTATTTAATAACTTTAACTGTCGTTGAAGTTTATTTAATACATATTTAGTTCATGTAATTTTTAATTGAAAAAGTAATTATTGCCAAACACGATAAATAAAATATTGATATAAAAATTAAAATTACCTTTATTTTTCAAAATATTTTTTCACAAACACAAAATATCATATATCCAGACATGGAATTTAGATGCAACTCTCACAAAAGATTATTTCCAACATAACGTATCGCGAGGAACTGATAAAAAACTTGTTCCGTACATACTTATTTTATGCGTATTTTGTTATTACGCAACGCCAATACAATTCGAATCTTTTATATGCGTAATGATGCAAGATTGAGTAGATATTATAAAGAAACAAAATGACGAAAATAGAACAAAAGACTGGTTGAGATATGAAGATATAAAGTAAATCGGTCAAGCGCGTGCCTCTACACGTGGTTCATTTATACTTTTGTCACTACAATTGAAACTTATAATAATTTACAATGTATAGTTCTAATCAGATAAGAGTTTCTAGAATATTTTTCAATATTCCAAATTTTTTGCTGAAAATATAGGGAAAAGGGGCGTGAAAAATACTGTGTAATATTTTGAAACTTAGTATCAGGCAAACGAAATTAAAAAATTAATAATGTTAAATAAAATTTCCATCAATTTAATTTTAAAAGACCTACCCAGTGACACACAACGTATGAAATAATTTGTCCCCATTTTACATATATATATATATATATATATATTTGTATAAAAACGGTACCTCTGCAGATTAAAAATCTCCACGGTTTTTTTTTAATTTCAGAAGTTCTAAATGAAGATATTACGTAAATTATGAAAAGCACAAATTGCCACAGAAGTCAACCTGGATGTTTATCATTTGGATTCAAGGGCATAGGGTTTTACGAAAATCGATGGATTTTCATCATGATTATAAAATATCAATGAACATCCTATAAATATTAAAGAAAATATTTACTTATTTTCCAATAAAAAAGAAATTGTGAGTGTGACGGTTTATCATCCTAAAAACTGGGAATCCTTCTTTAAGTCAAAAAACAACAATGCGCGGATTGGTATAATTTAATGATTCAGAAATATAAGAGGTATCCCCTTTTTTCCTAGTAAGTGCTCTTTAACTTTGTAAAAGTTACGTAAGCCAATTTGTTGCCTCTACTTTAGCTATCTAAGAGGTTTACACGTAACTTTTTAATTTTTTCGGCAAACCAACAAATAGCACTAATATGACATCTTTTATTCTCTACTGCTAATGATATATATGTTTTTAATAGTTTAATCTTTTTTAGCCTGAATATATTAAAGATAGTTGCGAGCACCTTTACGAATCGTCTCAATAGAAACACGCTTGTGAAATGCCAGTGTGATAAGACTCTTGGAGGCAATAATTTAAATATGTTGATCCAAGCTCAAAAATGAATCAATTATAGCGTAACATCCGTCATCAATATACGTTTTTGAATTTATTAATATTAGTTGGGATATTTCAATACTTAATTTCATATAAGTTTTGTGTGGTCAGATTTTTACCTACACCGTAAAATTACCAATTTTAAAACAGTCACGGAAATGGAATTGCTTTAATCGTTTGGTTTTATATAGTTTTATATCAAAGCATATTAATTTTCGTTCTTACAATTCATGGTAAACATGCACAACGAACATGTCCAGAACATGATGTATGCTTATAAAATACAGTCTCGTTTTTTAACAACAGAAAATTTTGTTCTACCAATCCAAAAATCTCAGCTGGAATAATTTTAGTAATTTTTTGTAAAATTTTGCTAAAAATAATTTTTGTCGTTTTTGAAAAATTGCGAAACATAGTTTGAAAATGTATCTTAATTAATAATCTATTAACCCATTGATTTAATTTTTATTGCCGTATTATTTAACACTTAAAATATTTTTAAGTATGAATAAGAAAATATTCATAGAAACATTTAGAAACGACATAGATTCAAAATTACATTAAATATAATTAAATAAATAATTTTAACTGGCACAACAACAAAACAAGATTTCAATATTTCTCACTGTATGTAATGGCATGCAGCATGTGAACCTTATTTATATTTAAATATTAAAAGGATTACTAAATCTATATAATTGAAATATCGTTCACATAATTCGCCTTTAATGCTCTTTCAAGGTTTTTAAAGTAATGCGGGAAATAAATAAATTTAACAAATCTATGCGCTTTTCATCCGCCTTTGTATTCTTCCTTAAAATTCAGGTACCGCTGAGTTCCAACATGTGTTTTAACGCACCAAAAATAATAAAAAAAGTTGAACTTACATATTTTAATTGCAAACTGGTTTCCGGTTTTTTTTTTGACAAGGTTCTGCGTATTTTTTCAGTGTTTTTTCTTTTTTTTTGTATATTAAAACATAGTAGATTTGAATAGACACAAATCGATCATTACAAAAAAGACACCGCATTGTCTTGTCGTTTATTCAGGCACCAAGGCTGGGCTGGTGGTTCCCTCATTTGAATATTTACGTTTTGATGAACAGTTGATTACAATGCCAGCACTGCACTCTATATACGGTTTTAATGAGGGGTGTGCTTAATGGAAAGTTTTACTAATGCCGATACATTACTAAATTTTGAAGTGCCGGTACTTACTACTGGACACTACACCCTTTACCTGAAACGTTGCCAGCCATTTTGACATCCCCAGAACTCAGCAAAAGCAAATGCAAAAAAACCTTCTTATTTCTCTATCGCTTTTGTATGATGGAATCTATAAAACTATTGGAATTTTCGCTATGTATAACTCCGATTGTAAAAGTGATAAATATATTCGAACTATTCATCGCTATCAAGTTCCATATTATGATAGTACATATTACATGCAATAATTACAGACGCGAAGCTAGTTCTCTAGTAAAACTCTGGAAGAACTTACTGCTTTTATTTCACTTAATTTTATCAATAAATTTTAAAGGCACAATCAAATGAAACTACGTGATATAGTATTATTTCTACTTTCTTTAACTTCTTTACCACGAACTAGACTTCGTTGTATTACATCTTCAGGTGGGCTGATAGCAAGGATTCTTGAGTCTTTGCTAATTGATTTGCTAATGTTGTAATACAACGAAATCTAGCTACATCACGTAGTTTCGTTTAATTGTGAATAATTAATTTCTACAAAATTAACGCCAAATATATTCAAAATTTTAAAAGGGTAATGGGCCCTTGTTTCTTTTACTTTTTGATAAGTATTCAATATTTTTCATATAGCACGAAATATTTTTTTGCAGAATAGATTCTATACTTAACTCGTCTTATTATTTTGACTATCTATTTTAATAATCAATACGTTAATAAATGACAGTTCTAAAAATTTTGTATGACAAATAATAAAATTAGCGATACAATTTATTGTAACACTATAAATGTGTCATTGAGATTGACACACAAACTGCTATGCCCCGCTTTAGCGATCCGTTTATTAAATTTTATAACATATTGAATATATTTGGCGTTAATTTTGTAGAAATGCATTATTCACAATTAAATGAAACTACGTGATGTAGAATTATATCTACTTTCTTTAAGTTCTTTACCATGAACTAGATTTTGTTGTATTACAACATCTTCAGGTGGGCTATTACCAAAGATTAATAGCCCACCTGAGGATGTTGTAATACAACGAAACCTAGCTCGTAGTAAAGAACTTAAAGAAAGTAAAAATAATACTATATCACGTAGTTTCATTTAATCGTGAAAATTTATAACGTCAATTTTGGAATTACGTACGGAGAACTTACTATATGTACATTATAAAAATAAAGAATAATATTAATATAACATTGGTATAAGCCAAAAAGTTGAATGACCTCTCCGATCGGTCTTCATATTGTTCAGATGCGAAAGACGGTGACGCGAGGAGAAGAGCAAAGGTGAAATACATATTTACATACGGACGTCATTGTTACCCACAAGACAGCCCGCTTTAAAATCTGACACAAAATAAATAAAACAAATAACACTTTAATTTTCTCTTTAACGTTAAAACTCACTGGTCATTTTATACTGTTTAGAGTGACGGTATTAATTTAGTTTAGGGGTGACTAATCATACCGATTTTTAACATCAGTTTATAAATTAAAAAATGCAAAAAAATCGCACTAGCATCTAATTCTGTTACAGATGGAAAGATATGAAAACACAAAAAACTTTAAATTGTCGACTGAATAGGAACTTGAACGAATTTGACATTGTCGATTTAAATTTATTGATACGTTTCTAAATTTCTTTCTCTCGTTCCACTCCGTTCATTACTAGGGACTAGCCGCGACTTCGTACGGGTACATTTTAGAATGAACGAAATGGTTTTCAGTGAATATGATAGCGACTAAAACGTTTCTTGGTACACTACGTACCAAAACGACCCGCACGAAAATTTCGTTCTGTACAAATTATGTTATTCGATTAAAATATTTTGATATGCATATGATATGCTTTATTTTAATTAAAAATGTATCGCGGCATAATGCTGTGTGCTCGTTTTCTCTATTTCGTTCCCTTCTCCGTACGCAAAACCATCGCATTGAACGTCATTAACATAGGCGTTTTTGCTTTCATCTCCTTTAAAAAATCTTTTCATTTCTATTATACTGGTAGTCTAAATAAAAATATTACCCAAAAAAAATTATTCCAAAAATCGCCACTTTTCCCACGTACTCATTTAAGTTAAAAATTATTACTGAAATTTGCCTATAAAGGTTAGATAAATACCGTCAGCACCTTTTCTTCAGATATTTTTAAAGCCTACAATTTCTCCATAGGTAATATTAATGTATCTATAATAGTTTACCAGCGCTGTTTTTAAAAACGCCCAGGCCAACGATTGTTTTGCCGATTGAGTTGGCCTTATTAACTTTATTTAAAAACATATACAATATTTTTATTTTCTTTATAGCCTACATTAAGTTAACAGGACTTGTTTATTTATTTACACAGATTAATAAAATATCAACAAAAATAACTAGGAATAAAATAAATATTATTATAAAAATGCATCGATTTTTGAGAGATCCTCGAATTTTACAATAAAATTTGACGTTACTTTTAATTTTTAAGTTGATAAACTTTCATAAATTAATAAGTAACTTAAACTCGCTCGGATAACGTAGTGGAATAATTAATTGGTTTCTTTTTATATTTTTTGCCATTCTCCTTTTCTTTTTACTATTTTATTTATTTTCATATTTGCTTATTAATCTTTTGTTATATTTGTTGTAGAGAAACATCCATTACCAATTAAAAAACATAGAGTTGTATTATTTTGTGGGAATAAAACGTACTGGTTTTCTAAAGTTCCCACTTTGGTCAACCCAATGTGGAGAGAGAAAATCATTTTGAACTAAAACCGATTCCGGTCATTATAAAAGTTTGTCCCCACTATTTATTTATAATGAGAGCAAACGATACGGAAATTACAATCGATTGAAACAATTATGGAAAACGCGCGTAATATATAAGATTGAGTATGTTGATGAGGACAGTAATACAATAGGCAGGCGAAGAATAAATTTGTGGACGATATAACGGAAGAATTATTTCATTTTACTCCAGACGGAGCTACTATTGACATACTTCACACATGAAATTACTATAAAGCGAATTGTATTAGAAATATTTGACTATCCCTCTTATAAGTACCCATAAATTAAAATTATTATTTCGCATCTTCTCTTTTCATTTAAGTTGCATATAAAAATAACTATGAAAGCTTCAACTTACTATCTATATAGCAAAATCTAGGAATTATTCTTTATTTTTAAAACTCCTTTTTCAGCAACCATGGGTAGGTCAAATTTATCCGGTTTTATATAAAACTGGGTAAAATGTAACTTATTTTAATAAAAGTGAAATATCACTTTTAACCTAACTAACAAATTTCCAAACTTAACCTCTTTATGATATTAGTGGGGATACTTTTTATGATAAACAAAACCTAAAAACCATTTAAAGTATATTAAATAGTATGATAAATGCAAGGAGATGTATAATTATTATATTCTTTAATTTATTAATTATAAGGGAATGAAAAACTTGACTTTACCAACGGCAGAAAATTAAGGGCGAAAATATTCTCTTGTCGTAAATAGGAAATATGTTCTATTGCTGCTGTTCGATACATAAAACAACTTGTTTTTATTTGCAAAAAGCATTAGTTCTCTGGGAATGTTTTTTATTCATATTTGTCCGTTTGGATAAGACACCGTATTAAAAAGTTGTTAAATAACGTTTTTTGTGTAAGTATAGACAACGGATTGAATATATTTACAATTTATTGATCCGATGCCTTAAACACTTCGACCGTGCTCGTTTTTTGCAAACATATCTCTTTTTCATTCATCATCTTTAAGACTGTCACTGAAGAAGAAGCGAGTATAATGCGATGTTTAGAGACGATCGTTTTTTTCTTTTATTTTTGTTTACGTCTTAATTTTCAGAATTTAATTTAAAGAAGAAGTTATTTTCCGTATATGTGTACAATTATTTTATACACCTCACAATCTACGGGCCTCCTTATCCTACGGAAATAGAAAGCGGTGATGCTAGGTACTTGTGTTATTTTCGATACCTTTTTCTTTTCAAAGTTCTAGTTTAAATTCTCTAAAGGTAATGAATCATGTGAGAACATTATAAAGTAATTTTATGTTGATGTATAACGTCCATATTTTAATTTTGTAAAATCTATTATATCTATTCATTTACTAACCTTAGCATTGAAAATAGAAAAATCTGGAACTTCTTTGATACTCAACTCAACATTTTGGCAAAACTACTTATGCAAATACTTTATTCTTTGGAAAAGAAAATTTGTTGTTCCTTTCTTTCAATTAGTGACGTTTTTCATGTACACCAGAATAATGTTGCAAGATTAGTCAGTATCTTCCATTAAGTAGCTGTATCTAAGATAAAAAGTGATGTTAATATTCAATAAATAAACTACATAAATACACGACAGTTTTATGTACAGCTCACCTACCTGTCCAGGCGTATTACGTGCGTTACCTCCAATAATACGCGCAATATGGGAGACCTATGTTCCGCAGTAGTCGGAGTCGAGTTGTTGATGATGAAGTAAACTCATTAAGAATATGGCTCTTGACAGCTTCATGATTTTTATATGTTTTATTATCTAGACGCATTCAAATTAAGTAATTTTTTGTAAAAAATGTGATTTGACTTTCTATAAAATAAATGGTTAAACATAGCCCAGACGGTCAGCTCAGCCTTTAAAAAAGACATAGTTCATCGAAAATAACAATTTTTACGAAAAATAAGGTAATTGTTATAGTTATTAATTAATAAATACTTTTTATATTAATTTGTACATATTAGTGGTGTTAGTTAAAAGTAAATCGTATTCGTTAACTATGATTAACAGAAAAATGTACAATGTTCTAATTTATACTTCTTTACGAAATTTATACATAAATTCTAGAGAGCTTATGGGTCATTTTGATTTATTCGTACTACATGCCTATTTAAAATATTTAGTATGCATTAACTTCAGGGAGTAACATCAAGAAAGTAACAAATTACGAAGTACATAGATACTCTGTATATTTTTTATAATTACGCTTCGAGTAGCTCTAAACAAGTCTTTGTTCCTGTACTAATGCAACAGAAATGTATTTTTAAAAATATTAAAATCGCATATTTTTTGATTCTGTAAACTGATTCCAGTGAAATGAAAAAATTATGATACTTGTAGTCAATGTCTATGTTTATCAAAAATACCATCTTAATTTATTCAGTAGTTTTTATTGTGTATGTTCAAACAGACAATGAGATGAAGAGACAAACAAACCTAACTTTAAAAAGCTACGTTTTTGTGTTTCATTACTATTACTACGTTATGTGTACTCGTACAGACAGGATAATACTACTATTTTATTGTATGTATATATGTGATTCAATCTGTAAGTAATTGAAAAACTTTTATGAATTAAGGAAATGTACTTTTTCAGGTTAATTTATCGCATTTATTATTATATTATTTGGTATCAAAGTGGATAAAATATGATCAGTTGAATGCGCACTGCATAATTTTAATTGATTCACGTGTTTCCGTGAATAAATGGTAGTACAATAGTACTAATAAATGGTAATACTTTTTGTCTTTTTTTTCGTATTAAAAATTTTCCATGTATAAAGAACGATTATATTAGTTTTTTAAATTTTCATTTCTACAGTGTGGTCATAATTTTACGTAAATTTTTATAACTAACTTGAAAAAAGGAAGGGGTTCTCAATTTGACTGTACATATTTTTTGTGTTATGGTTAATAAGTATCCGAGATATGAGACAAGAGTCTCATATCTCCGGCATTAGTAAAATTTTTATATCTATTTATTCTTCTTAAAAAAATGTTCCAATAAATGTAAATATTTTTAGATACTGTTAACACGCTCGGTCGCTGAGTAACCGCAAATGATGATTACGATCCTTTTGAACGTCAGTTTCAAATATAGTTTTCAATTTATTATTTATAATGGCTGATAATTTTAAAATTATAAATGGATGTACAATGTAAGCCTTCTTTTTAACTTTCCTTAATTAGCAGGGTTTTATTTAAATATAATTTAAAAAACGTAAAATAATTTTTTAAATTGGTAATTTTTTTGCAAATTACTCTTTTAAAACATTGACCACAGTAAAGAAAAAGTACGCAAAAAAAGATATTTGTCGTCGGCAACAAACTTTGAATAAATAATTATTACTTTTATACGGCTAACCGGTTCGAGCTTAATCCATATTCGGTCGCATTGGGTGCGTTTGCATCGGCGTGCCATAACTTTTGTTTACTTCAACTTGCTCTCTTAGTTACTGTTATCAGTTTTACTAGACCATGGTGTGTCCAGTAATAAGTATCTATATTCCCTTTATCATCACTGATTTCATTTAACCACGGTGTTTCCAGTAATATGTATTTACGAAATCGATCCATTAAAAATGATTCAAAGATGCTGTAAACAAAATGAGTAAATGATACATAACACTAATATTATAAATGCAGAAGTTTGAATATTTGTACGTTTGTTAGCTAATAATTGAAATCAAGAAACATAAGGAATTTACTTGTCAATATATATGAATAATAATAAAGCATTTTTGGATATTTTTAGTTCAGCATTTCTAGACGGAACAGAGGTTTATAAAATTTGGCATGAATATACAGGACCGCTGCTAGCAAATTTTGATAATGATAATGTATTTTTAGTGATAATTATTGATAATAAAAATAATAATATTTTTATTATATAACTAACGTTGTAGAGCACAGTAGGGTATAGAGTGTATCTGGCTCCAAAGTCTACAATGCGTTATCTCATACAGGGATGCACGTTTCCGCTAGTTTGACCTAGTGCGCGGCAGGCCTGTGTAACTTTTAACCCAAGGTATGACGTAATTTCTGCAGGACGAAACTCATGTTTAATATTCAGTTGTAAAAATCAGTTCCGCAACGTATCAATAGATGACATATCGTATGTAATTAACATTATTTATGGATATATATTTTGACAGTCTGACTAGGTCAAACAATCCTGGATTCCACCGTCAGAACCCCACCTCTTCGTGAGCGAAGCCTCGTGATAAAAGCTAGCAATAAATTATTTAGTTAACGATAAGTGCAAAGTAATTCGAGTAAGTGCAAAGTAAACGATACACTCGACTACACCATTTCATTCACGCAATCTATTAACTTGAAATGACGTCATCAATTAATCATTATTTAGTAAATATATAATGGTTCGAGCGGTTGGACAACAATGGGCCTTGTGGGATTTGAATCGAATTGAAACACTATAACTTGATGTGGTTATTTATTAGAGCCAATCTAAAAAATTACAGTTAAATCGGAGTATTATATCTTAAAAAACTTACCCTTAACAACGTGTATCAACATCAATTGAAGACAAAGATTTGAATTGAATTGAACTGAACTGGACTCCGAATTATATATTTAATAATTATCGCTTAAAGTAAATATTTTTTCATTTAAAGAATCCAGTTGTTCCTTACAATTTGTTTTGTTAATTACGTTTATTAAAATTATTAATTGCTTTTTCGTCGCTATAGTAAATTAGATCAGACTTAAATAATTTTAATTTATATTACGCATTCTTATTAATAATGAACACTGATTGTTGGGGATAACCTAATTCCAGTAATATTGTGTTATATTACAAATACTTAATGTTTTTATATACTAGCTAAAACATTTATATTTGTTTTTTGAATATTAAGCCTTGGTAAAATTAGATAAGCTTCAAAGATTTATCTAATTAGAAATATAAGAGAGTTCTTAGAATTATCTATGTACGCAAATATTTTAGGATGTGAAACAATTCAATACCAGTACGAAACAAATTGCAATGACACTGAGCAAGTCTTATGTTTAAGTCTTATTAAAAATACTCAAATGGTTTATTCCAATTATTAGATCATTATAATGAAATTATTTCTATCATTGTATATAGTAATAGACACCTTCCGATATTAAATTCAAATTAAAGTAATAAAATATTTAAATAATTGTGGTTACTTTCGTGGCTCCACTGATTTTTTTTGTATAAATTAGCTAGTTGCTTCTGGAAGTAATAATGTTCAATTTTACCCAACAAAAATGCTACTTCTGTTTAATAATTAGGTAGCAGTGATTGCGGAAATAAACTTAATTGATATTATTGTACTGTTATACAATAAACAGAAATGAATTTCTATTGTGATATTCACAGTATTTCAACAGCCATCTAGCAACACGTCATTATATCATTTAACTAGTTTACAATAAATAGAACATATTTTTCTGAAACTTTGTTTTAAGGTAATTAAGAGTACTTTATTTGCCTACTTCGCTTAGTTTTGATATTCACTCCATATAGCGACAATATGAAAGCTCTTGTACCATAGACAATTGATCTGTCATTTAGTTGGGACCTTAAAATATTTAAAATTTCATTAGAATATCCTGGTTCTGGATTTAGTTTCTGATGTCATTTGCTTTAATTATGTGGACGTGGTAAACATGAATTTTATGTTCGCTGTTTAAAAGAAATTTAGGGTGAAAAGCAAATTTTCAAACTCCTTCAAAAAATTTTCTCACTTAGGCAAATCCTTATGTTTAAAACTTATATTTAAAAACTAACTAACCAAACTAACTTATTTTAAAAACTTGCCGTTTTAAAATATCCTTTGGCCTTGCACATCGTTTTAACAAAATAGAAGATTCAGCATTAATAAATTCTCACTTTGAATTATAGAACTAACACTGGTCATCTTTTTAGCTTGTCTCCGAGATTTTGTATATAATCTTTAGGTTTTTTTCTTGTGCTTATCGTATTTCTCTACTAATTTCTTAATTGCTTTAGCTTTTATATTAGCCTGAAAACTAAATACAAATCTTAAATTACATCAAAAAAATTATAAATGCATTGATTTTACCTGGATAAAATCAATTCATTTATATCAATTCATCAAATACATTCACCTTGTTAGAGTAAATGCATAAATATTACATACATATTTTAAAAAGTTTGCTTATTAAGAAACATCAATAAATAATAAACTCACATCTTTATTTATCACACAGTGAAATCGTAAGTTACATATAGACGCACCTGCCTAAGTAATTTATTTTATTTCTTTAATTGAATATTGACAGTGTGTCATCACGAGTAATTATCACAAAAATAGACTTCATATTTGGGAAACAATTTACTGAGAAAAGTTTTATAGATCACTTACTCGAACCAAACACACTGAAGGCTGAACACGTTCATTTGTGTAATCGCTTTGTTACGAGTTTCACCTTCGAAATAAATAAACGACATATAAACATGCCCACTAACAAAATTTCTGTTGTAACAAAAAATGATCCGGGGACTGCTTTCGTAGAAACACTTCGACCTATTTTACTCCTTCAGTCTGTAATTGGTATCTGTGGAAAATCTATAATAAAATATAACACTTTTCTTAAACTTAAGCTAGTCTACAGTCATTTAGTGTTCTTTGTATTACAATTCTGTCAAATAATGGTGTTTTACTCCGAATTTAATAATCTCCGTATTCCTCATATCTTCCAAATAATTGTGAATGCATATGTTGTATACTTATTTTGTGCACATTTATACTGGGCAAAAAAAAATTTCATATATTTGACACTTCTCTTTGACAATATTGACAGTCTTTTTGAATTTAATCATCAAAAAAACATTATACAAAAAGATATACAACGTAATAATATTGTTGCAAGTTTATTGGTCTTATATTTCATGGTTTCAACAAGTTTATACGCGTATTCTACAGAGTTTGTTGGATTTCAATTTTATGGACATTTGATTACAGTCCTTACATGTGCATTTGTCTACGATTTGGAAGTGGCCCTATTCTGTTTACTGATCTGCAGCATTCACCAGCGAATTGAAATGCTCAATAAATATCTCGAAAATATAAACAGAACAAAGGATAGCCCAACCGTTGATAGTATCTTCGGGAGTCCTCAACATGGCCCAATACTTCATTTCAATATACCTCTTAAGAAAAAAAATTATACCAGCTTGTCCAATTTTTATCTTTATTTTCTGGAAATCTGCACATTTTTGAACAAAGTATTTAAAATCCAGGTTTGTTGTAAATATGACATAACAGAATATTTACTTTATTTTCAGATAATTTTATCATTTATTTTAAACTAAGTTATTGTTGAAAACACTGACTGAAAGTCAATTGCTGAGTCCCTTTTAAGCTACTTTATTGCCCTGTTAAGCGTTTTAAATTTATCTTTATCATAATGTACTTAACGATACGACATCGTCGTATCATATGTCTTATTATATTACCTGATATAATATTTCCCGTCTCTTACGTGTCTTCTTACTTAAATAGTTCGTTTATATTTTATTGAATATAAGCTTTTATGTACGCCTAATCGTTCTTTTTAATTCTAGCTTTTTTTCTCCTTAAGCCTCGCTTTCGTGAGAATTATGATAAATTTCCGCATATATCTTCTTAATGTGAAATATGATGTAAGTACATTTTTATTATACAAACAATTAATTTCAAAAACGGCTCTTAAATTTAAAAAGTTTTAATTTAGAGAATTGCGCTGGAACTCAACATTTGAAGATTTATTATTTAACTACCACCAATTTTGTTTTGAAAAAAATATTGTGGATATAATTGATATTGCAAATAAATTTAAAGTACGAAATTGAATTAACACAAATAAGTTTGTATTATTTAAGTAATATTTAAAATTGTGACACATTTTTCAGGTGGTATCAATGAAAACGATTTCAGGAATTATGTTTTGGTCATTTCATTATGTAGTATCTGTAGTGAGTATCTGCATACTTTGTGAACGTCTGTACTTGCAAGTGGAGAAAACAAAACATTGTTTGAATACGATGTACGCCAATATGCAAATTCGTAAGTACTCAATCAATTGCTTGCTGAACTCTCTTCGAATCTATTTTCTCTGGCTAACTGTTTTTTTTTTCTTTTAAAAATGAATCTGTAACACATTTACGGTGTAAATTTTGGTCGCCTAAGTTGAATAAGAAATATTTTTTTGTCTTATTAAATTTCAAAATGCTGTATTGTTGAAGTGATAAACCGAAAATTTGGGTTACTCTAGTTTTTTTATCGAAAATCGATCTTCGAGACAAGGTGGTGTGACACAATTTGTCTCGAAGTTCGATTTTTACGGAGAGCTCCTGAAAGTAATCGTTACTTTTTTCCTTGAAATTCTATCCACCAGTAACCTTACTCTCCATAGTGGAATGTATAAATATAAACTCTTCTCATTTAATTAAGTAGTTACTGAATTTATTTAACGAGTTTAATTTAATCAAATAATCGCATCAACGTTCTTAAATTTTCTAACAATAAATAAATTTAATTTTGAAACCAAACACTTTCTTATTTTTCTCGTTTTTATTTTTGACCAAATGTTATTGTTACGACGGATGATTTGACAGGAGAAACCCGAACAACCTAATCGAAAAACAATAAGTAATTTTTATTTTTTTTTAATTACATGGAAAACAGAGCTAGAGATTTTACATGGAAAATAGAGCTGCACTTTACATAAGTTCCTATGGGCATATTTTAACAGTTTACAATTTTACAAACAACACCCCCAAAAATATATTAGAAACAATGTTGATATCTCTATCATAAATTAGTGATGGACGAACCATTAATTTTAGCGTAGAATAATTACTTTTGTTTCTTTGTATTGCAGCCTTTGACGTTAGAAAAGAATTAGAGGTATTACAAGATCTAATAGAAACCAGCAAAATGGGCCAGTTTACAATATTCAAGATGTTTGATCTACGCATTTCTCTACTATTTGGCTTGCTGAGTCTTATTACCACTTATGTCATTGTGATGATACAGTTCATAAATTTATCTTAAGTTTATTGGAGGATTTTAAGTAAATTGTCGTTTTAGTTAAGCAAGTAAATTGTTCTTAGAAGCTTTCAAACTAAAAGTAGAATTGTACGTAAATATGTCTCAAGCGTATAACATTTGAAGGTTATGTTTAAAATAATATTTACGCTGTGTCATGAATACATCTCATTGTAAATACACTTTTACCATTATGAACTTCTGCACTTTTTACACTTTGAATTTCCTAGTTAAAATAAAACACAATAGTAAGAACATAACGTCCTATTTTTTAAGAATATTTCCAAGTGAAATTGACTATTTCCAAGAATTGAATATTTCCAAGTGAAAGACAAATATATTAAAACGTTAAGCTATGGATTAAAAGAAAGGGAAGAAATTATAGATGATGTATATTTATCGAGTTACATCACTAAGAAAGATTAAGAGAATTAAGTCTACGTATCGATCTATACATAATAAAACTGTAACTGAGCCGTCTCTGTACATTGAATATTTTTAGGAAAATTTTATTCTAATAGTCATTATTATCGATACAAAGACCAAATTTACCATTTTTAAAATTTTTGTTTGTCTGTCTGTCTTTCTCTTACTGCATCACACAAAAAACACTGGACGGATTTCGATGAAATTTGGTATGGTGATAACTGACTATCTAGGTCAACATATAGGCTACTTTTTACTTTGAGAAAATGTCTGTCTGTTTTCCGTTACCGCATCACGCAAAAACAACTAGACGGATTTTGATGAAATTCTGTATGATAATAACTGACTATGCGGGTCAATATATAGGCTTTTTATTTTGGAAAAATGTCTCTTCCAAACTGTAACGTACAAGTCACTCCGAATCTAGATATATAATTAAAAAAATAAAGTAAAACGGCTCAATAATATTTAACTAAGCTCAGTTTAAAAAATCACCAATAGATGTAATCACAAGGTTTTTAAAATATTTAATTTTCCTCTATCGCATCAAGTCAATTATCACTGAATGGATTTGGGTCTTTTTTATATTGCACCGTGTCAAATTACATAATGCAATGCAATATAATCCTCATCATATCCATGCTCTCTAAATATTTTCAGGCTTAAATAAAGTTCCAAAGTTTGTAATATTATTTTGCTTTTCTAAAATAGATGGCGCAAGTCGGGATTTAAAATATAAAACACAACATAAATACGACTCGTAATAACGCGCTTCAGTTATTTTGACTAATTCACATATTTTTTATTTCTATTCGTCGATATATAAAGCTAAATGTTTTCGATTATATAACGCGATGTCTTTTTTTAATTGTTCGTTGCACCTATTCAATGAAAGAGGTCGCAAGTAAATTTCGTAAATCGTGGTGTTATTATGTTTTCAAAAACAGGACAAACCTCGCGCGTTGCTGGCGTGGACCTAAACATCAGTTCCTTTTCGCAAGGACAGCTGTATATAGTACTCTACTGCGTCAGCAACGCCAAAAATTTATTTGTTTTTTTTATGTCCCTGACGGTTCTATAGGAAATATTGTTTCCAGAGAAGTTTTGTGCAGAATGTTCTAAACCTCACGCGAACAAAGTCGCGGGCACAGCTAGTTAGAATAAAAAGTTTATATTTATAAACTAGAATTGAAATCAAAGTCTTAGATTTTAAAATAAAATTAGAAGTCATAGCAAATCTATTTTCGTGACTAATTGTAAAATAAATAGAATACAAAGGTTGAGAGATGAATTACGAATCTCTCACCTAAATTACGAAGAGAAACATTCGGCGAGAAGAAGCAGAACTCAATATTTTAGTTAGAAGGAGATGAATTGACCTATAAAATATTATAGAATATGACCAATACTGATCTATTTAAAGGTCCTTTAAATATCTAAGCATACAGATATCATTAAGTACATAAAGAGGAAGTTTAAACTAAAATAAACAAAATGTTAAAGCAGGATATTATGCAACAATATATACCAGTTCTACTAAGGATCACGAGCAAAGACTCGAATATGTGTTGAAAAAAATTAAAGAACACGTTCTGAAGTTACAGTCAGAGAAGTGTGAATTTATGTCAAAGAGGTGGCATATCTTCGTCATATAATAACTAATACTGAATTTTCTCCAGGTCCAAATGAAAAACAGAACAATTGTTGCACAAATTACGAATTTCCTGTCCCTAAAAATTCGAAAGATGTTAAATCCTTCTTAGGACTTATAGGCTATTACAGGAAGTTCATAGAAAATTTCTTTAAATATCTACGCTTTTAACTAGATAATTAAAGAAAGGTAAAGCTTACGCTTCTCGAGCTTTAAATAAAGTAGAAGGAAATTATAATATCACAGAGAAGGAGTTATTAGCAATAAAATGGGCGATACAATATTTCAAACCTTATTTGTATGGAAGGCATTTCGATTTCGTTACCGACCGCGGGGCACTGACTTGGTTATTTAATGTCAAAGACACAGGAAGTAATCTAGTGAGATGGAGATTGCATACTGAAGAATTTGATTATGAAATAGTTCACAAACCCTGTACATTAAGCCTAATATAGAATATCTTTCTTGAGTAATTATCAATACTATAACCACCGATACACAATTAGAAACTTGACGGATTTTTAGAATTTTTTCTGAGAAAAAAATAATTTAATGCAGAAGATATCCACAAAATAAACGAATAAGTCTTTGCTTTTAAACATAAAAATTTTGACTATATAATAAACGTAAAATTTATGAAAAAATACAGATAAACAAAAATTTATCAGTGCATAGCAAAGTATAATGATTATGATACATTGATCCCTAAAAATCTTATCCATATATTACGAAATCTTTGAAACGAGTTTATCAACGACAATGTCTTAGAAATATACTTATCTAACTTCAATTTATATAGTCATTTGCACCCCGATGAAGTAGAATAAGTAAAAAATCACAAATTCAAATCCTAATCAAAATACCTGTAACATTGAAAAGAAAATGAAAATAGCACTTCATTAGGACATAATCTTATTCCTAGAATATACCAAAGACTAAAAGAAATATACGATTGGCAAAATACGAAATAAGGTATAATGGAAAACGTTAAGAATTGCAAAACCTGTATCAAAAACAAATAAATAAAACCGTTAGGACAAATTAAAGCCACTATGAAAATCATTACGACGTCAACGTATACGTTTGAAAGAGTAGTAGTTGACATAGTAGGTGCCTTACCTGAAACTTCAAAGGAAACAAATATATAATCACCCAGCAAGTACACCTAACAAAATTTCTCTCAATCTTTTAGTATTTTTTTACATTACGCTGAAACAGTAGCAGGAAAGCTCATACTGTTTATAACATTCTTCGATATTGCTGATGAAGGACCTGAATTGATGCTCCATCTTTGAAAATAAATTGCCAATATATTTAAAATAAATAAATTTTCGACTTCCTAATACCCTAAGCAAATGGTGTATTAGAACGTAGTCATTTAACACTAAACGATTATTTAAAGTACTATGTGTCAAATGAAAGAAATGATTGGATATATACGTACCCTTAGAAATTGTTGCTTATAACTATAATATCCATATAAGCTTTAAAATGACATCTCATGAATTAGTATTCGGACAAAAAATCAACTTCCATCTTATTAATCTAGCTCGATTGAACTTAATAAAGAACGATTACGACGATTACATTGCAAACCTTAAATACAAATTAAACAAATCATCTACATCGGAAGAAAATTTCATTAAATTTAAAGAAAAATGTAAAAAAATACGACGAGAAATATAATATACACGAATATAAAATTAATAATGAAATCTTTTTAAATACTAAAGGCGTAAATAAACTAAGTCCCAATTGGAAAGGGCCATACATTAAAACCACCGTAAAACCCAATACTAATGTAATTATGGGAACAGAAGGAGGAAACCTAGTAAGGGTTCGCGCAAATCCAATTAAACTAATAATAAAATAAAACACTTTATATTTTATTTTATTAAATATAATAAGAAACAAAATAAAAACACGGTAACTCCCTTTTCAAATTATTCACTGTTGATGTGGCAGCATTGTAGCAAACATTGATAGACGAAGGCTCAGGTCTTTATTTCGACCAAATAGAGACCTTAAAAATACTTATAGACGGCTGCAAATTCAAGACATTCCGCGTCATTCATTCTATACCCAAAACAAAGAAATTCATAAAAAAAAGTATTTAGAAAACATATAAAAAATATAAAATCTTAGACGATATTCCAATTAAATATACAAGTCGTATTAAGAATTAAAAAAAAACATCTAAAGAAAATTTAAACCCTATAATGTTTACTATCCCACCTAATATCATCTTGAAGAACCAAACGAGGCTGGTTCGGTGGTATCGGACCCGTACTAAAACAATTTTTGGAACTTTAAATTGTAGCGATGCTCAATATTATGACAAGGCTATGGAAAGATACTGCTAGGTGATAAAGACATTCTGAATTTAATGAATGGCCCAATTCAAGTTACTCAATCAACCATTTACAATTTTAATAATATTATTAAGAAACTAAACACCAATGAGAACATCATTATAAAAATTTTCAACGAAACAAATAAATTCCCTAATGACTGGGATAGTAGTGTAACACTTTTAGACACTAACATTACATGATATTAACTCTATTCTCTTTGTAAAACAATATTTCAAAATTCAAGTTTGGAAAGAACTCATTGACAAATTCAAGTATCTGAAACAGAGTAAAATGTTCCTTTTGCTCCTAAGTGGAGAGGACATACATTTATTATATTAATTAATATATCAACATTATATGTTTTCTTTATTAATAATAAACTTTTTTTTTAAATATTCCGTTAGTCAATCCTAGTGAATTTTAATTGTTTCATGTAATGTCTTAACTAACATCTCACATTTATTAACACAAATACTGCGCACTAGTATAACCGAGTGAACGTTTTGTTGCAATGATAACAAATAAACAATCCTATGTCCAATTAGATATTCTTGGAACCTATGAAAACTCACAAGAGAACACTTCATATGTAAAGACCTAAACGAATATTCGACTATTTCAAATCCCTCATGTGAATCGCAATTGTTAACGAAAGTAGTTAAAACATTACTTACTGATTGTAGCTCCAAACTACTACATGGCAACTTCGAAATATGGAAGAAGCTTATTACTAATAGATGGATTTATATTTACTAGAAACCAAAAAAAATATATTTGCTTGTACAAATAAAGGTGTAACCAAGTATGAATTACCGAAAACGGTAATTATTTAGCAACTATGTAAATGGTCTGCCCCAGCAATTAACATTGACAACTCAAAGGACGGCTGTTATACCAAAGATAAAATAACCGTGATTAAACATAATTTCATGCCATTGCAAAGAAAAAAGTAACATTTAATTTGATAACTTTAACCGAGCTTCCGTAAAATTGCATAAGAACAAGATGCTATTAGAAAGGTCAAGAACGTTCTCCTATCATATTTCACCCATTCAATTACGTAACTTTAATTATTTACTTCTTGTGTATTTCAATTATAATTTTTATCGCAAATAAATTTTATAAAACTACTAAGTTTTATAAAATAATATATTGTTGTTCCTCTAACGATAAAGACCGAAATTGTATTAAAATATATAATCCGTGTTATAATAAAACGAGTAGCAACCAAGTCGAGGCTGCAGTAAAAATGTATGTAAGAAGTAATACTAATTTAGGAGAAGAAGTAGATGATAATGGAAGGCACTACGAGTACAAAGGTCGCCAAGTCTTGAATCCAAGATGAAATATTTTTAAGATCTAAACAGTTAAAATAATAAAAAAAAATTAATTTGAAATCATATGAAAATAAATGTAATTATTTTCTTAAAATTGAATTTTTGAAAACCACACATGTATCATAATTATTTTTTATAAATGTCTTCATTTAAATATTAACCGTAATTATTAATATTAATTTTAAACAACGTAATTAATTAAAATGTGATTTAAAATCGTAAATCAGTTAACTTTTAAAGGATTTGAAATAAATGTTAATAACTTTAATGCGAATAATTTATTGAAAATTGTAAATTAGTTATGTCTTATATGAAAGATAATTAAATTTATTTGACTGCAGATATTCATTTGTAATCTATTTCTATTAGTCAAAAATTTCATTGAAATTCATTGTTCACTTTAATAGGAGAGGTGTTATGTATCTACGTCGTGTATCAAATACTTAAACACTCGTAACATCGCGACGTAGTCAAAAATCAAACATCTTATTAATTAACTCATGTGCGTAACAGTTCAAGACCTCTCATTAGATAAAAATATCTTAATAGATATATCGTTTTCCGTTTCTATCTTTCACGTACTGGCAGATATATTATTACAAAGTTCTCTTATAATTCTCACGTGTAGTGATTAGTGAAATAAAAAATCATAAATTACAAAAACAATTTACCCACAAAGGCATTAGTTCATCGGTCGTCTGCATCGACGTAATCGATGATCGTCAAAGATTTTGTAGATAATTTCCAATCGGTGGTGGAAATTATCTCCAAAATCAATGGTAGAATAATTCAGTGTCTTATTTTATTAACTGGAGAAGGTTTCATTGAAACTAAGTGGCTTTTGATTTAATCTCAGCATAATTTACAGTATTACCAAAACACATTTATAGATAAAAGGAACCAACTAATTGAGATTCGAAGTCATTCAACTTTGGTGTGAAAATACAATTACATGTTAACGCATATGTATAAAATTAAACTTATTCGCAATATAATTCTAATCTCCTTAAATTTCTGCATCTTGATAACGTCACTCAATAGTGAGAAATGGAGAATAAGTAAAAATGAGAGAACGTCATAATCATCAATACGGACATTTTTTTTTCTTCAGTCATTCCCACGACTTTGTCCTTATGGCTCTTTAGGTCGCTAACTCTTAGAGCCTTCTCATATTAAGTAGTGTGTGTGTGTGTGTGTATTAGTGTATATGAATATATATATATATATATATATATATATATATATATATATATATACACGTTCGTATGAAATACATTTTTTCAAATGTATTTCACTGAAATGATGCAATCGATATGTGCTCATCGTTTCACATCATACGAGTATTGTGTATTTCCTTTATTTGGCAATAAACTTCCTTAATTAACAAACTCGTCTACCTGCTCCGTATTACAATTCCTATATTTATTTTATACTTCGATTTCCATTTATCCTTTTTAAAAACCATGCCTTGACTCTAACACCCTATATGGCTAAATATTTATCTAAGCATGTTGGAAATGCTCATGTTAATTAATTCTTTAATTTCTAAAATCTGCTGTTTTTAAGACCCTATTATCAGCGTACATCAGCATTTTAAAATGGTGAAACGTTTATGGCCCAGAGAGTTACAATAATCGAAAACTAAATATTTAAATTTTCTGTTTGTTTAAAATTTTCAATAGTTTTCGATAACAAACAATTTTGAAAAAAATCGTACAAAGAACCAAAAATATCGATAAAACGTTTGTGCAATAATGTTACAATGGAATAGAGTTCAAGTGGAAGAAATTGATGAAACCAAATTTCTTAAAACCATAATAAAAATATAATTTATCCATATTGATACGTTTTCTAACTTCCTGTATGGCTACAGACATTATGGCTGTCAAAAAGTAAAAAAAAATGTTTTCAGAAATATATATGACAAATGACCACATATATTTTACAAAAAACAATATTGAAAATGATCCTTTTTGTGAAACAAATATGCGACGCTTTTGAAGATGCTTTGTAAGTACGATAATAATATGCAACAACTATGTAAAACCTGCGAATATGATGTGCCGCTGATGGAGCATAAAAAAAGAAAATACTTTGAAATGTCATACTTGATTATGATCCTTGGAACTAAAAGGGTGACTATAAAGAATATATGGAAATTAAAACTATAAAATTTGAAAATGTTTTTTTATTAAATGTATTAAATGTATAGTTACAATATTAAAGTAAATCCGTTCGTCTTTCATTTACTTCAGTTTCTTCGTTTTCTCTCATTTTTTGGTTGATGTAACTTTACATTTAGGTGAAGTTTATATACTTTGAAAATTGACGTCACCTTTTCTCAATTGAAATGTAGTGCCCATGTACTGGCTTTAACAATGTGTCACACTTGAGCGGTATGTGAGGATCAGCACTTATCTTGTAATTTCGTAAAAATGTAGATATTATTGTTTTGACAGACATCATAGCATATTTAAACCCTGTAAATAAAAGAAAAATTATACGTTTTAAGCATTAATATTACAAAACTAGTGGCAACTGTTGGAAGAATTACTATTTGGTTCTTTTTCAGCTAATATCAATTGTCTCTCTCTCTCTCTCTCTCTTTCTTTTGTTTCCTCTATTTTCAATAAATATTAGAGAATAGGGAATATCTAGTAAATATTTGTCCTCAAAAGACTAACACATCTTAGTTAAATCAAGAATATTTTGGGTTACTCTTTTTCGGCACAATCTTCATTTTATTTCGCTACTTTATTTATTATGAATTATCCGCATAGAACGTTTAACATCGCTACCACGATTACTATATTATACACTATATATTCATATTAATGTATTTCATATTCATTTATGTCTGCGTTAATAAGTATACTCGTGATTCCCAAAAGCTCTTTGAACTTTTTTATTTTAGTTTCCGTTCTTGGTCCTCACACTAATTTTCCGGATATTTGGATTCCAGGATCACCAGAAATTCGTGCTAATTTTCACACTTTTGAAGATCGGTAAGGAGGCAGTCTTCACAAAATCTCAACCATTCACACCTTCGTTCGTAACTTATTTCTTCCATACATTATCCATTTCTGACATATTAATTTTAGGTTAATTTTTGAAAAATTTCTTATTTTTTTAATTTTTTTTTTTATTTCTTATTTAATTTTTGACTAGGATCACTAAAATATTTTGGCTAATAGCCTGCTCTCTGAGGAATAAGTTCTTCACGTACAAGTGTTACACTAAAGCTACAATAAATAATATAAAATCAATACCGATGCAATTCCTTAGACCGTAACTGAAGGGTATATAAGAACAGGGATGTCGTTTGGCAGCCCTTTCCGCTGAAAATCGGTCCGGGTCAAATTTATTCACATCCTCACCCCAAACAGACTTATCTCTATGCAATCCCCAGACTGAAATGATGCAATCGATATCTGCTGGAATTACAGCGGACGCTGCGCAAGAAAATAACGTTAAAAATTAAAATAATACGTATGATATTGCACATAAAAAGCAAAATAATTTTATTTACGCTTATATCACGAAAACTCCGATCTATCCCACGCAAGCATCTGACCTTAGAAATAACATGTAAGTTTCTAGAAATATTTATGAGTGATGATATATCCACAAGTGTATAAATCAATTAATATACAATTAGTATTTAATTTACTTAGTTTGACTTCCTTTTCCGTACGTCTTACTACTAACGGAGCGATAGGGTATAACCTCAGTGTCTCCTTTACAGCTCTCTCCAAATAATGCATATTTGATAAATCTTCTTTGGTAACGCTCCTCTTCGAATTTCCGAATATATCTTTCAATCTGCAAAATATATAACGATATAATTATTTTGAAAAATTTTAAAATGCAAAAGCTGATAATATTTTCCAAATTCGTCTTCTTTAAGGGAAAACAAGGAAATTTTCCCTACCTCGAGCAATTTCATCAATAATAAGCGATGAATACATTTTCTATATATAAGACAAAATCGTGATTTCGTTTGAACCAGTTCAAAACTTTACTCAATCACTTTGTGTCAGAATATAATTTTCGGAAGCAAAAGCAGATTATAATCTTACAATTTTTGAGCTCTATTAGTTAATAACACAACATTTTTTGAGGTCTATTAGCTCTAAAGTTAATATTTAAAGCTTTATTTTTGCTTCTACAATTGTCTTATAGCCTAACAATCCTATCCTAATTAGAATATTAACGATTAGTAAAAAATAGTTCCGGATAGCCATGCACTGTTAAAAGCTCTAAACTACAGCCCATTTAATTTATCCTTAGTAAAAGTTAAAATCGAAATTCGTGTTATAAATAGAGTAACATTATGAGAGTATTAAATTTAAGTTAAAGCAGTTGATTAATATTAAAAAGTAATGGAAATAAAACAGAAAGAAAGGAAGAAAAAAATTTGTTTTCTAACTCCGCTAAGACTTTCTCCTGAACCGAGGGGTGCGATCCGATCATGACCAAAGTGAAGCTGGACACTAAAGCCGATGTATCGTTGCCTGCTATTACCATTGTGTCTACTTCTTCTCTTAATTCAACATCTGTCAATTTCTCACCGTCTTCTACAAGTTCCATCATCAGGTCGAGAAAGGCTTTACGAATTTTCACCTCCGATTCTACAATTATACGTTTATTTAGAATTTAATATTTGATGTTACTTTTAAAAGTTAAGTACCTTTAAATGAAACTACGTGATGTAGTAATATTTCTACTGCCTTTAAGTTATTTACCACGGTCTAGGTTTCGTTGTACTACTACATCTTCAGGTGGACTATTAGCAAAGTTCTTTGCTAATAGCCTACCTGAAGACGTTGTAATACAAAGAAACCTAGGTCGTGGTAAAAAACTTAAAGAAAGTAGAAATAATCTACATCATATAGTTTCATTTAATTGTAAATAATGAACTTCTACAAAATTAACGCCAAATATATTCAATAGTTAAGTACTTATTAAGTACGAATAGCACTCTCACTATGAGATTTCTCCATTAATTCAAGTACACGAAAGGTATAAACAATAAAGGTTTTGTAGTATTTCTTTTAAACTATTTATTACACAACCATTATAATTTATGAAATACCGAAATGTAACTTAATTGTCGTTATAAATATGGATTAAAATTACATATATACGAATATATATTTATATATATGTATATATATATATATATATATACACACGTATATATATATATATATATATATATATATATATATATATACATATATATATATGTGTGTGTGTGTGTATATACATGTATAGTTTTTATTAGATTTTTATTTCAGATACTTTAGAGTGGCGACATCAATTTTATACATGTTATTGAGAGTTATAACCTCAGACCATAGAGAATCCTATCTACTATCCTTAAAACCGGTTTTCTAACAATCCATTGTAGCGGCATCGGAGCGTCCTTGAAAATATTTCACCAAATTTTATATAGGTTTTTTGCTATTTATTTTACTAAATAAGTGTAAATTGTATACATATAATATTTATAGTTTAGAAAATAAACTGCGGCGACAATCTGACTTTGGTACGAACAACCGAACGAGAGTGATTCTGTTCGGACTCTTCGGCTACGAAACCATGTGAATAACGAGTAGAAAGTTTAAATTCTGTAAATTAATAAACACTAGAAATACACTGTCTATATAAATAATATTATTTAGAAACTTTTATTCTTTATATTAAAACAAACTTAAATTTGTAAATACGTTTACAATCATTCCATTTATTTTAAACCATCTTCTTACCCAACGTGCTGCGTTTCTCTCGACTGGCATGCTCTTGCCGCTTTTTGGTAATAACCTGAAATTTTAAATAACCTAAAATGAACAATTTGAAGAAGACGTAAATTAATCGATGAAATAGTCTACATGGAAAAGAAACAAAATTTATTTTGTAATTATGTGGTAACCATTTAATTTAATTGTAACTTTAAAATTTATATTATTTGGTTTCACAATTATATTGTACAAATACAGAAAATTCCTTAATTAATGAAATATTTCTCATTCATAATGAGACTAGAAAACTTGAAAAAAAATTAAGCCTGCATGCTCAATCATATCAAAAGTACGAAATGTTTTTTCCATGCACTTGGCCAAAGTAACTTATAACTTTAGATACAATTATTTACTTACGTTGTTTGTAAAAGTACGTAAAGTTTCAATATTTTGGTTTTCAATCTTTTTGTAAGGAGTCAGATTGAAAATAAAATCAGGTCGAAGCCAAATTTGGAAAATCCTCTTGGATATTATTTTCATTTCAATTGAGCTGGCTTGTATATATGGAGTGTCCATTCCCTCCTGGGCGTTCATTTTCACACCCATTACAGTTTCTGAGATCAATTTTTTTTATCGAATGAAAAAAGTATACTTATACTTATTAATAGTAATATTTATAATATTAATATTTTTTTTATACTTATTAATAGATAAAATGTGTGACGTTAAAAAAACCACAGTTACGTTAGATTGTAATGAACGAACTGCTCCTCCTCTTTGTCCTATTCCTTTCCCTCTTTATTTGAATTTACTATTTTTTTTATACTTCAATCAGCTACGTTTTTCAATGAGATTAGCTTAATTTACGAGTATATATATATATATATATATATATATATATATATATATATATATATATATGTATATATATATATGTTTCTGTATATTTTACTTAGTTTCTAGTGAACCAAAAGTATGAAATTTGCTATAATCATCGTTGTAAAGTTTCGATAAACGTCATATCGACTTCCAGCTATATTTTTCACAAGTTTGGGTTTGACGGCTTCAGAGATCAATGTGCTATATAACTTGTGTATACTTTTGGCAATACTACAACATCTTATAGGAAATTCTGGGAAACATTTTAAATAAAATTCTCAATCCATGAAATTTTAGAGTCCTTAAAACGTGCTCTTTGAAATTATATTCTACAAGAATATCTCGTTTCAAGAATCAAGAATTTCTGCTATAAAAATTGCTATAGATTTATATAAATATATATATATATATATATATATATATATATATATATTTTTTTTTTTTTTTTTTTTTTTATTTATTTTTTTTTCCTATTAACTACTGATGTATGCAGGTTTTGGTGTTAATTGTCGATAATGCTAATTAACTTTGTCAATATGCAAGACTTCAATTTCCTACGTCAAAAACCACTTACCGCAAACCATGTCAAGCGTGCATGAAGTAATAAACGAGAAAACATCAAAAGTTGACCCGCCTACTTTTGGTTTGACCTTCTCCATTAAAATAAGGCTCTGTTCCCAGAAGACATCGATAAACCCATCCAAAATCTTCTGATGAAACGTCGGCGCCAACATTCTTCGATGACGTTTCCATATCGGTACTGCAATACAATGAATTGACAAGTGTTATTAATATAATACCTTTAATAATAAAACCAATGTGATATTAGACCACGTACTGAAATACGCTAACTACGTGTTTACTTATAATTTTATAAAAAATATCTACACAAAGGTGTTTATTTATTCTGTATGAAATGAAATATCAAACATTATGGAATATATTATAGACCAAATGTAATTAAATTAAAATCCAATTTAAGACTGCCGTTAGTTAATATCTGCATTTCTCATATTACACGTTCATATAATTAAAACGAGAGATGTTAGTAAGACAAAATAAAAAATAACGTAAATAAAGAAAATAAGTTATTATAAAAATACTGAAATAAACAAAGATGTACAGACTCAAGAAATACAAAGGAAACAGTTTAAAAATAATTATTAAAAAAATAACAAGAAGAAAACTCAAATAAGTATTTAAATAATATTCGTATCATGCAGAGAGAAACAAATTAATACTCGTCAAAATTCGATAAAGGAAATCATATCAGCGCGAGAAAAACCCTACTCAAGACGCCAACTATTAATAAAACGAAATTTATAATAAAAACATGGCATTTCAGCTATTAAATACATATGTCAATAAGAATTAGAATTGCGATTCTATGATGGCGTTCAAGGTGTCCCTGCACCGAACCTCAACGCATATTGAGGACAAAAATTCAGATTCCTACTGAAAATTCTATTTTCATAAAATAAAAAAAAGCACTGATAGGATCATATTAAAATAATAGAACATATTGCGGATTCATATGTATGTTATATATATATATATATATATATATATATATATATATATATACATATATATACATGTATGTATATATATATATATACATACATATATATATATATATATATATATATATATATATATATATATATACGTATGTACAAAAGTACACAGCCAAATAGTGGAAATCACTGTATATACTAGTAAAAATGCAACGGCTTCGTGAGTGCACATTCTGACTGTAAATAAAATAGAAAAATCTCTGCATTTGTAAAATGTTTCTATTCATCGTGGCGCACTGACGGTTTAAATTTCAAGCATGGCATTGTTAATATCAAGTTAGTAAACTATTTATAATATAAGTTGTATTACAATTTTTGAATAAATTCGATAATGTTTAATAGATAGATATAAAATAAATAAATATATGAGAGCATAAGATCATATGTCTCATAGATTTTGCTTTTCGTTTTATCTTAATCTTTTTGACCTATCCTATTCTAAGGACGAAATGAAGTAAATCCTACATATCTTTGCACCCTTTAACCTGTATTTTTGTAAATTAATACATTTCTATTTATTTTTTTTTAAATATCAAGTTGTGCGAAATTGAAAGTATGTTTAAACAGTACAAAATTTGTGTAACAAAATGGCATATAGTGGGCAATTAAATGGGAGGATTTTGTTTTAAAAAAGTAAAGTTGCGACGAGACGTTTTTGATGAAGAGTGAAGTTTGATCGGCTACATCTCTGAGATTTCCTTTTATCGAACAATTAGTGGTCTACCTCTGAAGAAAAGAGATTTGAAGAAAATTGTGAGCAAACAAAACAATTGAAAACAATGGTTGAAATCAAAATAGTATATTAAAGGGTTAAAGAAAATCGGCTTGAGATATACATTGAAGTTGAAATCAGGAGGCATCAGTAAAATCAATTGTAAGACTGTCTACTAGTCAAACAAAAGACAATTACGCAATCAAAATGAAATTATATTATGGCAAAAACCAAGTATATTAACAACAAAATATTGTTGATCTATTTAGTTTCCATCCCAAAATAAATTAATCGTCAATCAATCAACAGTCTCGGTCAGCCTACTATTAATCCACTGACCATAGGCCTCTATTTGAGGTGATCGATGCGTTGGGTAGACGGGTTAGCTATCTCAGTGTGCAGATTTTCATGCCAGTGGCGTTGCTGCCGGTCTCTAGTATTTGGTGTTATAGCTACCGAATACAAACACTACTCCAGCTCCGCTCGAGAAGCGGCCGCGAATCGAACCCAGGTCCTCGCCGTCAGCTATGTTGTCAAAATCGGTGGCCATGTGATCAACCCAATACACCACGGCGGGGACAATACCAATACAAAACAAGTAAATTGATAACAGAAAAACAACACATCTTCTAATGATCGCAATGGATGGTTAAGGTCATTAACGAGACATAAACGAAAAAAATATGCAGATTCAAGTGAAATATGAAAAACGGTTTAACAAAATTGACGGAAAAATAGGTTACGCTATCAACAAAAAGAAATGCATGTAGCGATGCTTTATTTGAGGATACACATATATTGAATTGTAATGTCTAGGATAAAGTTTGCAAAACAACAATTATTGGCGCATCTCGGCTTGAATTCAGTTTATTCCTTTATCAGTTTATGAGTTTTTGGAATATTCAAGAAAATCCATAAATTTCAATCCAGAAATCTATATTATTGAATAAAAATTGAAATCCGGAAATCCATATTATTCAAAAATATCTATAAAATACAAAGTTAATCACAAAAGAGAATTCTAACAGATGCGACGGAAATAAAACAATTCAAGATTGATTGAAAGTTGAGTTGGATTATATCCAGACAAACAAGCCGGTTCTGGGAGTGGTAATAGTGATTATAAAACCAGACATTTTTTGGTAATTTTAATTATAATCTAGTATTATCGTTCTACGTGCAGGTATATTTGAAATGTTTAAAATATATTATAATTTCATCTAGCTATATCAAAGTGTCCAATTCATATGGGATAGAAAATACTTAAGTTCCCGAGCATCACTAGGGTTGTTTTTAATGCTTCCAACTGCCCATAAAATATTAATGTATAATAAGAAATAGTTATTAATAGTTAATGTATAATAAGAATAGAATAGTATAAACATTATTTTTAATCTATAGGGAACTCAGTGAAGATAGTCAAAATCAAAAAACTAAAAGTCGAAACCCAGAAACCAAAAGTCACACCCGAACAAACATTTTATCCCAGAACAGTAAACCTTTCAAAATCAACATTTAATAAATAAGAACTAGAACTTTTAAATAAAGGATTTAAATATAATATTCCCACCGCACCCTCACGAAAAAACATAGAATCACTAGTAGTAGATACCACGATTGCATTCAGTAACCAGGACTCACTTACTAAACACAAAGCTGGTGTTATAATATGTAAAGAATACTCTAAAACCAAAACATATTAATGATTAAATTTTGACACAAGATAATTTGCAAATTAAAATTAATCAAGATAAACTTATCCTATCTAAAACAGATAAAGGCAACATTATAGTTATTCTAGATCAAAGTGAATATAAAAATAAAGTGTACGATTTCCTTAAACCAGAAGATTTCATAAATATACAAAGGGACCCCGCCACAACATTTGCAGATAACGTAAAACAAATAAATAAAACCTATAATATCATATTTCCCAATGAATTCGCGAAACGTATAGTTATAGAAATGAACCCTAGACCCCCAATACTCTATGGACAACCTAAAATTCATAAACCAAATATATTCATACGACCTGTTGTCTCATACACAAATGCACCCTCAAAAAAATTAGCTGTCCACCTTAATAAAATCTTTATAAATAAAACCGGATTTGCGCCTAAATATGCCATTAAAACTCTTAGGATCTCTGTAATAAAATTAAAAATATACACCTAACACCCAATTGTAAATTAGTATATCTCGACGTAGTAAACTCACTTTATAATATACCACCAAAAGATTGCCTAAATATTATTTCAGGTATCCTAGAAAAGAAACGGTTAAACTCCATTGAAGCATCAGAAATTAGAGACCTCTTTAAATTATGCATGGACCAAAATCACTTCCTATTCGATAAAAAATTTTATCAACAAGTCAATGGCCTTGCAATGGGCTCCCCTCTTAGTCTCCTTTTAGCCGACTTATTTATGAACAATCTAGAAACCAGCCTCTTAAACAGTAAATTAGTGACCAATATATTATACCATTATAGATACGTTGATGACATCCTTATCTGCTGGAAAGATACACAGCGACAATTAAACCAGTTTGTTAACTTTACCAACTCCCTACACAACAATATCAAATTCACTTTAGAAGTAGAATCCGATAATAAACTAAACTTCATAGATATTACAATAGAACGCAAAAATAATAAACATAAACTTAGTATATTTAGAAAAGACACATTTGCAGACTCCATAATTAATGGTTACACCCTTGTTCCCATAAGTTAGCAGCCTTTTACTCCATGATTCACAGAGCTTTAACCATCTCTCTAGAAAAACCTAATTTACGTAAAGAAATAAAAACTATAAAACAAATCGCAGTACATAATAATTATAACCCATCAATTGTCACAAAACTGTACCATAATAAATTAAGAAAAATACTAATACAAGAAATATACCCGGTCGTACCAAATAATAATAATATTTACTATAAACCTATCCCATACGTAGATAATATATATCTTAAATTAGGGAAACTATTAACTAATAATAAAAATATAAATAATACAACATGCGCTTATCGTATTTTAAATAACTTGGGTAAAACCCTTATTAATAATAACGAAAAAACAGATAAACATAAAAAGAGTGGTATCTATAAACTTAAATGTAACGACTGTAATAGTGTATACATAGGTCAAACAGGAAGAGATTTTACCACAAGATATAAAGAACACATCGCCACTTGGCGGAATAACAAACCAGAAACATCTCACTTTGCTAATTATCTTATTGAAAATAACCATCATCTCTCATACTGATCATGCCACCTACATATTAAAAACAAATACAAAAGGGAATAAACTTAATATCCTAGAAACATTAGATATAAACAGAATAAAAAAGAACCAACGTTAATATATTAAATGAACAATTAAATATAATATCATCACCCATACTTAATATCTTCTAAACATAATGCAATTAGACAACCTTGATACTACAGTACTTTTCAAATTTTTTCAGCCCACATACACATATAAATATAAGAATATAAAAATTAAAATAAATAAATATATAAATAATTAAAGAAATAAATATATGGTATAACCTTGTTCTAACTTTCGGATACCCTTGCTTTTGTTTAAATATATTACCGAGGATAACTTCTAGTTAATTTTATTACATACACCGGAACATTTGCATTGTACAACCTCAAAGAATTACAACAATTGAACTTATTATCCTCACTAAAATACTGGTATATAGTATAACTCTCGGAAATATAATAAAACCTACACCGCTTCCCTACAATAAACTCACTAACACAAGCAGTGGGAAAACCCACACAGACCCGGCTTACACTCTTGTGTTTGAAACATATAAATGCTGCAGGATGTTCCTAAGAGTCATTCTTTGCTAATATCTTACTTGAAGATGTTGTAATACAACGAAACCTAGGTCGTGGTAAAAAAATTAAAGAAAGTAGAAATAATATTACATCACGTAGTGTCATTTAGTTGTGAATAATGAATTTCTACAAAATTAACGCCAAATATATTGAATAGAAGTAAACGTTAAAAACTTGTATTTAATTCATCTATATTTTAATTAGTTGTCAACATACCGTCACTAAATCTTAGCTTTAACTTGTAAAGACACCGATACACACAAAGGCGGTTTCGTTGCCAATTAGTGAATCGTTCGCTCCGATATTGGAATTGAATTCGAATTATGACTCTTACTCAGCCTTATGTTGTATCATGTCACTTTATGAATAAGGTAAACTTTACGGAGTATTAGCTTCGCATGCTGTGTCACCGTTAAATCTTTATTTTGACGACTACGTACGTTGAAATGGTGCCTTATTTCACTTTACGTATAGGTAGCTAAATCGGTAGACGTTACGAATGACGTTATATGTTACTTATATTACGGCTGACTTTAAATTTTTACTTGATAATTTAGTAAATTTAGACTTGCTAGTAAAATTAATTGAAACAAACATCGTCATTCCTTTAAAATATAACAATTATATTGCATTTGCAGAAACGCCAATAAAGTTCGCACTCTGAAATTGAGGAAAGTTTCTGATCCATATACGTTACCAAATAATATGTTCGTAAAATACTTTCGACTATCTAATAAAATTGTTAATTAACAATTTTATACCAATGTTGAAAGTTTCCAAAAACATTACCTGACGCGGAATAAAATAAAATTACATTCAAAAATACATATACTCTCATCCACGGAAAAAGTACAAAACTGTCATAGGCGGAAAAATAGCTCCGTCCTTTTCTTTCCGTCGTAAAATGGTATGATGCTATTCTATTCTCTTAAACGTTCTCGAAAATTCTTGCAAACATAAAATAAAAAATAGGGTAACGTTAGTTAACGAGTAATAAAATTTAGAATAAATTTATTTACTCGTTAACTAACAAAGAAAAGTCAGTGCTAAAATGCACGTCGATTTTTAAAGCCAACATTAAGTAAAGTGAGTGACGCAACATAAAGCTGAATATTTTGTATTTCAAGTTAGGGCATGCAATATCAGACGGCTTTCAAACCCAGAACTGAAATAAAAAAATGGACGTCAATTCCGGCACTGGTTGCGGGATCAGCATTTTTGTGAGCAACAATTTTCCAATCAATACAGTTTATTTTTTATTAAAATCAACCTGCTGATGACAGTGCCTATTTTGCAACTGACTTCCATTTCATTGTATTTGTTTTTTTTTGTTTTAGTGCAAATGACACAGATATTTATAATAAAACATCGAATTAAGCTGCCGGTACATATTTATTTCGCTCATCATCCAATACGCGTTAGCGTATAGCTGTTTCAAGTCATCATACGGTCGTATAGGAACTTACTCGCCATTGCACGGACACGCGTACATATTAATTTAAATGATCGACTATTTACAAGGGAAATTTGAGTAACCCTTATATATAATAATCGATGAAATAATATGTTAAATTGTGAATTGTGATTCGAAGGTAATAAATAAAAAAAGATATATGCCTTATAGTTAAAAAGAAATAATTTCCTGCTCTACGCAAAATTTTAAGAAAGAAATATTTATTTCATTAACACCCGGACTGATTTTGAGAAAATTACAATCCACATTACAAAGCAACTTTTTATATTGCTATAGGAGCAACCATTCTCCATCTATCTACTTCTAATGTTAGATTAAAAACAAGATGTAATGAAAAAGATGTCTCTTGCACAGATTTAACAAAATCAAATCAATTCATAATTTTTCTACACCATCACACTAATTGACAAATGTTCATAAACCTTCACTGCAATTTGAGTTACCATTGCGCACAAGTTTTCTTTTGCATATTCAATGATCTTTCGAACTAAATACTGACATACATTTAAATAGCTCGGATTATCTAAGATATATATGTACGTTATTGTTATGTTTCGCTTACTTTTCGTGTCACTGAAGATTGTGAAAATATTTTTTCTAGACAATTAATTTATTATTTTAGTGGAATTACAATACATTATATTAATAGAGGAAAAATTACTACTTTTCGTAATTCTCGATAACACTATGTCATCTTTAACACTATGCCATCGTAAACAATTTTTCTTTCTTTGGTTTTATCATATGTTATTTCAAGTAATACCTGTTCCTGATACCAATCCGTTGCCCAGCCAAGGTTTCATAAATTTATATGTGCCCCCCTTTTGCAGGCACGAACTGAGAACTATTTCAGCGTCAGCAGGATTTGTTACACCTATAATAATTATACTCACTTTCAAAATAAGCACGAAATAAGCAATTGTAATAAATAACAAAACAAAAATCTAATTGTTGCGTATACAAGAAACTAAAATAACAGCAATACTGTAGTAAGTGTTGATTAATCGATATAGGAAAAAAGTTTCTATGATTCCTTCTGAAAATAAAACTAAAATAATTTCATTTTTCATCTTTTATTAAAATTATTACTGAGAAATAAATAATTTTTAAATAGCAAAGAATCTTTTATTTTTATCATTAAATCATAATTAAATTTAATAGCGTTTATATAAGATATTCCATTTGTGTATATGTACATATACAAACATATATATATATATATATATATATATATACACATATGTATATATACACACACACATACAGTAGGGCCTCGATAATCCAAACACCCAAAACTTATACTCTGTTCGGAGGTGTTCGGATTATTGTATACCGATATTTTAAAAGGTGTTTTTTGAAAGGAAAAGAAAATATTTTTAATGGAAAGTAAATACAAATTTTAATCGTTAAGTATTTTTACACGTTTTAAAAAAAATATACTATAATACTTTCACGGGTGGTTTTTAATAAAAAAGGAAAAGCATTATTCCTCAATTTACGCAATAATTTTTTTCTGAAATTGAAATACCCATTTGATCCGCCCATTCCAAACATTCATTTAATGCAGAAAAAACTCTAGTATGTGGAATCCTTGCAATTGCTTCCGATTCCTTTTCTCTTCTTCGTTTTTGCTATTAGTATCATTTAGTATTTGTTTCACTATGTCTTCATCAGTCAAGGAAATAATATAATCATTGCTTGATAAGAAATTGTTAATCTCCACTTCTGAAAAGCCTCTGTTACAGAAAATATACAATTAAAGGTCATCTTCAAAATGAAAATCATCTAGATCATGGCCAGAATTTTCCTTTCATTTAAATAACGAGGGCCACAGAGGCTTTTTTTATCAGTTGACAGGTAACCTCACTAGTCATTCCACTTACATTCAATACAAGTTTCAACCGAGCAAAACCGATTGCCAATCCTACTATACATTTATATATTTGATCGTTATAGATTTGATCGGCAGTTAAGTCTTTCTCCCTAATTATGTCCATGAATTTCTTCTGAAATGGCTACACAGCTTCGAATAATAAAGAATCGTTCGAATAATGACAGTTTTTCACCACTACGTTTAAGTTGGCATATTCCATGCATTTTCTTGAATTTGTCTAACCTACCTCTACTAACAACAAACTCTCCTATTCCAAGTCTTTCATGGAAAAATTTGTTTTTTTTCATCACTATGTCAACTGACAATGGGACAGCTTTTCTTCGCTGTTCTAAAAACCACATAAATAAGACATCCTCAAGACTGGATGTCCTACAAGTTTTTCTCGCGCATAGACCTTCCTTGCTTTTGATATAAAAAATAGTCAATTTTCCAACGTTATTGTCAATATATTTTGAATCCACTATTCAAAACACACAAAAATATTTAGAGGAAGGCACAAAATGGCGGAACGACGCAGGGTGAACGAGATATTCTATGAGACAGCAGCGGGGGGGGGGGTCGTTTGGATAGCGGGGCTTCAGATTATCGAGGCTCTACTATGTGTATATATATATAATGTATATATATATATATATATATATGTATATATATATATATATATATATATATATATATATATCAGTACGTTAGTATTATGTGGTAGCCAAACAGCATAATTCTATTTCGTCGATTTGTTTGTATGTCTGTGTAAGCGCGAGTGTGTGTGTGAGCGTGCGAGCGTGTGTGTATGCGTGCGCGCGCGCGCCTTTGTGTGTGTGTGTCTGTGTGTGTGTGTGTGTGTGTGTTTTCGTATGTGTGTGTGTGTGTGTGTTTTTTTGTGTATGTGCTTGTGTGTGTTTGTGTGTGTGTGTGTGTATGTGTGTGTGTATGTATTTAAACATTTGGAAATACAGCAGCTCTTATATTTGTGAAATTTAGTTACATCAATGTCAAATTTAGTTACATGATATGAAATTATTAAGTATATTAGGATGCATTATCAAGAATCACTTGACCTCTTCTATACCATCCTTTACTATAGTTTCAAATATTTAATGCAGTTTCTCATATAAAATGAAAACTATGAAATTTCAAACAAAATGTTTTACCTACAATTGAATGAATTCATTAAAAAAATAATTGTCATTAACTTCCATTTAAAAATTGAACTGCAAGTAAAATTGTATTTACGAAAGTTGGTTTCAATTATTTATGTTAACTTTCTCACGGCGAGCCTAAAATTAAAAAATAATCATCCAATTAACGGCCCCTAAGTTAAGAGAAATTAAAATAACCTCAAAAAAGAAACAGTAAATGCTTACCAACATAAAGCCATGGCCCCACCCAAATTTTACAGATGCCACCGTTTTGTTGGATGAAACGAGTTAATAGGTCTATCGTTTGAAATATATCTGAAAATAATTATAAAAGTCAACTTAATTGTGCGACCTATTCCGTAATCGAAAGTTCGAAACATAAATAAAGAAAATTAGTTTTAGCGTTACATGCTTCTTTAAGTGGGTCTCAAAATTACGCCCCCTTTTTTTTAATGAAGCTTAATTACGAAACTCTACCTTTAATTCAGTTAGCTCGGCCATTCAATAATACTTGAAGTAACATTCAAGAAAGAGTAAATTTTCTGAAATTGTTTGGGGAAAGTTGTATTCTAGATAATATTTGCAAAATTTGAAAACCCCAAAAAAACAGAACACCTCTGGAACGAATTTTGGTCTGTATGTCTGTATGGCAAACCCATTTTCGTTGGTAATTATTTGGCATAAAAAGTTAAAAGTTTGCACATTCAGTTTTCTTATTACAGATGTTATTTAAATAGTGATATTGTCTTGTCTGTTTTCCTCCTCTCGCTCACATCAAGATCTGGGAGAGGAGGCGAAAACATTTTCTTTGTCTATGTCATCCCATGTCAAATGCGAGCTTATTAAAATGTGAGTTCAAAAACACGAAATTTATTTCTGAACATAATATGTTTATTATTAAATGCCGAAAAAATGCAGGCATGTCGCTGTCCCCTCAGAATTTTGAAAACTATCGATATGAAGAATGAAAATATATCTGAAATAATTTCTTCTAAAAATTTTTAATTTATTTTTCAACCAGTTTTTTTATTACAACATTCCCAAAAAAAGTACGCATAGAAATTGCTGCCCGCTTGCAATTGTGAAAACGTCGATAATGAATCTGAAAAATAAAAATATTGGTAGTAAGGTCTATGTGGATAAAAAGTAGTCAGTGAATAACGTCTGAAAAATATTTTAATTGAAATTAAAACCATTATATTGAAAATAACGAAGAAATAATGATTTATATTTTCTCAAATTAAACTGCATAAAAATGTTAGAATATTTTCTCTGTGTTTTCATTTTTCATCACGTCATTAATAAATTAACATAACAAGCTTTATATAAAAACGTAACCCAAAATACCACACACACGCTACTAGTGACGACCTCACGTATGTTCTAATGCTTGTACGTGCTCATATTTACACAATAATAAGGAACAGTAAACGCGCAAGTCTTACTTGTACTTGGCCGTTTTTTTTAATTCCTCCACATTTACCAATCTGTCGATAATCTGCTAATATGTTTCTAAATACATAAAAAGTTATCTTTTAATTAAAATTATAACACTGTCTTTTCCACAGCTCTCGCAGTTAACAATTTTAAGCCTAGGCCGTAGAAGCGGGATGGACAATCACATAAATCCCGCACTGTTCACGCTCACTTAAACTACTTGGCAATATTCCATACACCGTGAACATATCACGTGCCAAATCAAATCTACAATGATTTTAATAAAGAAATCTAGAATTTAAAGAGAAATATTTTACCTTCAGTGCTACCAGCAAATAGATGGGCGTGTCCAATAAGTGGGTATTCCCTCAGGCCTGGTAACTTGGCTGCCAGTTCGTACATACGACGGCAGGTCCCGGTGAATGAAATGAACTGAAAATAATAAAAAATCATAGACATTTTTCCTTACTACAAGATAAATTATTTGATAAGTTTTAAAGTTCCTTAAATTTTTTTTTAAAACAACTAGCGTCCCATATTAAAAATGATTATAAGTAGATATATTTATGGTAGTAATTAATTTTATTTCTTCAATTTCAACGCACTTTCTTGAAAATGATACATCTATTTTATATGGATTTACTTAGAGCGCCTCCTTGCTAATGAGCTAACTTCTATTCTTACTTATTTATGTAGAGTAAAATTATCATTATAGTTACATTTCAATAATAAATATACATTTCAATAATAATACCAGACCTAATTTTTTCATTTACGTAACAATTTACAAATTTTGTGACACTACAGTATATAACGATGTCCAATTTCAACTGCAACCAGGTGATTGAGTTGTTAAATATCACGGAAAAGTGGCAAATTTCAATACTAGAAATTTTAAAAAGATTATGAATATACAAGTTCAGTAAATTGAATATTAGGCACGAAGAATAAAAGTCTTCTTACCAAAAAAAAACTGTTTTTACAAAGCGATCAGAACTATTAATTGCTAGAGCATGGATATTGTCGATTTATAAATACGCAATTCGGAAATAATTTCGTAAATATTAAAACATACTTTACAAGAACTTGTAAAAATAAAAAGCAAGAAAAATATAAAACTTACAAAACAAAATTGAAAAGAAAAACGAAGAAACAAAAATAATTGCCTACTGAAAATCACTAATCTAAAATTGCAATCATGATAAAACTAATCGAGTTTCGAAACTTGCGGTTGGGATCGCAATTTTCAAAAGTAATAACGAGATTTACAAAATTTGTTAAATAATAACTTTTAATATGTAAAACGACGAAACTAATAATAATGAATTTCGAGAACCATATCAAGCCATCAACCATTGCGGTAGAGGAGAATATTTCCAAGCTTACGTGCAAAGGCGATAACGTTACCCGTATATTATGAATGTCATTAACGTGCTAAAAGTAGTTCTCAAATATTTAGGTGATTTGCCTAAATTTCAACATGTCTATCTCTATATTTTCTATCGCGGACTCTGTCTTTTTAATTGTTGTTCGCGCGTGGCACTATTTATTGTAATTTTTTTTTCATCATGCATAGGTATAACCTGTATGTTGAGCATAACGTCATTGTACACAAACTTACAAACGAAGACACAAAAAGCCACACTAAAGTCCGAACTCAAGCTGGAAATAATTCATGAACATAGGGCGATCTATAAAAGGGACAAAGTACATCCAATACCAACAACAATAACAAAACACATTTAGTGTCATTCTACGAGGTCACGGTTTTCCAAAAAAAAATTGGCGCTTGCTAAGTCATGATAGCGAATCAAATAGTCAAGGTAATGATGACTTACCCAAAATGTCTGTAAAATATATTTTCAAGAGCAGTATATGCCACTTTATGAAAAAAATAGGTCTTTTTTAATATAAGGAAAAATGACCGTAAAATAAAATTAATTTCAATCTAATACAAGGTCGCCTCTTCGGCTTCTAAATTTAATTTGAAGAGTGGTATCATTCGCTTACCCAATATATACCCCTGCTAGAATTACTTCTACACAGGTTTAACAAGTTCTTACTTGAAGTTACCACTTGTACACAAAATCCGACACAGGCGAGGTCGTTTCAAGACGCACAGTCGCAGCGCTCAAGTTTATCTGTGATATACGTAGAAATTTTAATAAACTCACTTAAAGTTAACTAAAGTGAGCAGTATAATTCAAATCGCAAAGAAATTTGTAGAGAAAATAGAATTGCATTTGTATTCAAAAATGAAAAACAAATATGACTTGAGAAACAAATATACTGCCATTTGAGAGCAAAAGATTGCAGAGGATCTTACAGCGTTTTAACGTAACAGCGTAATTTAGTACTTATGGAGCTATCTATCCATCTATTTTTGTCTGAACAATATTTTTATAGATACACATTAGGCACAAACGACGTAAGTGATAGTTTTAAAATTTTAATTACTCACGATATGATTCGGTTCGTTTTTTTTTGCCACAATTTTTTTTAGATTTTTGATGTCAAATTATTTATTCATATTCTGGTGATGGTTTAGCAGGATAACGTGGGGCCAGCAGCCCAATAAAAATGTTTTAAAAATAATTTGTGGTATGGCATTGGGGAGTAATAAGATTACCGTTTACATATTATTAGCTTCTGACCTTCACTTGTCCTTTGACATAGTAGATAATATGTGCACCAGAGCGAATATTTTAGAAAACCTTCAATATTAAAAAACTTCTTTAGCTAGACTATAAAAAATTATAAATATTTACAGGATAATAAATTGTTCCACGCTACGTATTTTTTGGAATTTTTTTAAACAGCTTTATTTTTAAAAAGTTACAAAATTATTCCTCTTTTTTTCTATAATATTGTAATTTAAAAAAATGTATAATGTAAATTATTATACCTTCTATAATATTATAATTAATAAAAAATTCATTAAGCTCTAAAAAAATTAAGTTGCGACATGACCGAATTTTATTACTTATCATTTCACACCATTCTTTCGTGTATGTTTGCTTACAAATGTAAAATTGAGTTGCTATATGTTTGGAATCGAAATAAATTTAGTAAATCCCCTGACTTATAGTTTATAATATTTACGTTAAAGGTACTGTCGTTACCGTGGTGTGTTAGATTGGGAGCAAGACATCCACCGGGAGATTAATCATATGGAGTATTGAACGAATGCGCCGCGCGCGGCTTTTTATTATATGTAAATACTGTAGCGGCCGTAAATAAAAAATAAATTTGCTAACAAAGTATCGGTTATTTTGCATATACAATTAATACTTAAAGAGGATTAGTTGCGAAATGTTAAACATATGCTGGTGAGGGCAATTAACATTAACATATTAAATGCCTTTTTACATCATTACAGTTTTTATAGTTACGGTCATTAAATAAATCGTCGCTATCTTACTGTTGTCCGGTTCAAAATATGTATAAGTATTTTATAGCGGCACATATTTTGCATTAAATTGCAATCTATTGAAATTAATTGACGGTAAAAAATTTTTGAAATTTATTATTACTCTTTTATGATTTTTCATTGAAATGTTTATACTTAATTGCGACCTTTCAACAATTTCATATATAATTATTGTGTTAAAACGACGATGAATTATGAACAGGTGCACATCAATTATTGTCTAATACGAGCGATTCGGAGTACAGTAAGATAAAACTTCATCACTTAAAAACTATAGATACCTTCTATGGATTAACACAAATAGCCTGGGATTAGTCTAGTTACACTACAATTAGTTTAAAATCTGGCAATCTTCCATAATATATTTCGCAAAAGCAAAATACTCAAACTACCCGTCAGAAATAGACCAGTTTCTGTTCACATTATACTTGCTGTCACTGCACCCATTATATTCATACAAAACGGATTCTAAATATGATCCCGATTAGTTATGCACGAACTATATAGAAGAGTCCAGTATACGTGTTGCGTGCGTGCATATGAGTGTGCGTGCATGCGTGCCTGCGTGCGTGCGTTCGTGCTTGCATGCTTTCGTGTGTGCGTGCATGCGTGCGTAGGTGCGTGCGAGCGTCCATGCGTGCATGTGTGCATGTGTGCTTACGAGCGTGTGTGCGTACGTACTTTCATGTCTTCGCGTGTGTGCATGTGTATACTAGTGTATGTGTGTGTGCGCGTGCACGCGCGTACATGTGTGTGTGTGTGCGTACGCGTGCGCGTACATGTGTGCGTGTGTGCGTGTATGCGTGTGTGCATGTGTATGTGTTTGCGCGTGTGTGTGCAATCGTGTGTGTGCACGCGCGCGCATGTGTGTGGGTGTGTGTGTATGCCCCTAATACGGTTTGTCATAGAGGTAATTGACGGAAACTGCATATACAACTTTTGTGAAATCAACATATTTATTAAACTCTACAAGTCACTACAATTAATTACATATGTTATGGTACACTATACTTAGTTTCAATATGTTTTTCAGAGAAACAAGCTCAAATTAAAATATGAATGAAAGGCAATTTTTATTATGGATTCTATACTGGACATGTAACAGTTGCTCTAAAAACAATATTGTCTAACAGCATGCCAAATTTCGACAAAATAATTTAATTTTTCACAACTAAATGAAATTACGTAATGTAGTATTATTTCTACTTTACTACTTGCGTTGTACCAAATACTAATAAAACTTACCATAAATCTATCCCATACATAGGTAATGTATCAATTAAACTAGGAAAACTCCTAACTAATAATGAGCATATAAATAATACCACATGTGCCTATAGTACTTTAAGCAATTTGTGTAAAATCCTTATTAATAATAAATTAAAAACAGATAATGTAACAAGAGTGGTATTTATAATATTTAATGCAACCACTATAATAGCGTATACATAGATCATATAGAAAGAGATTTTACTACCAGATACAAGTAACATATTGCTCGCTGGCGAAATAAAAAACTAGAGACGACTCAGTTTGCAAAACATTTTATTGAAAATGACCCTCACCCTCATACCGACAATGCTCCCTATATATTACAAGTAAATACAAAAGGCAATAAATTCAACATTTTAGAAACTTTAGAAATAAACAAACATAAAAGAGATATCAACGTTAATATATTAAAGGAACAACTCGATACAATATCACCACCCATACTTAATATCTTCTACGCGTAATGTAGTTAGACAACATTGATACCGCAGTGCACTTCAAATGGTTTCAACTTGGCCACACATCTAAGGAGACATATCACAAAATAAAACAAAAAATTGGAGACATATAATTAGTTCTGTAACCTTATTCCAATCATCAGATGCCCTTGCTATTGTGTAAATATATTAATGAGAATAACATGCATTTAAATTATTACCTACATATAAATATTTGCATTGTGCAACCTCACAGAAAAACATCCGTTTAATTTATTAACCCCGCCATTTGCCTATTGTATAGCTTTCGAAAATTTAACAAAAACTTCACCGCTCCCGCCCCCTATTATGAACTCATTAAAATAAACAGTGGGAAGACTTGTGCAAACCCCGCTTCCCCTATTGTTTTGTATAATATTTAAATGCTGTTTTTTTTAAAGTTTCTAATTGTCAACAAATTTCCCACCTAAAGATGTTATCATACAATGAAACCTAGGTTGTGGTAAAAAATTTAAATAAAGTAGAAATAATACTACATCACGCCAAATATATGCAATTTTCGTAAAAATAGCAAAATGTAGAAAAAAATTAAATGTAACTGAGCGCACACTTGGCTCAAGCTGGATAAATACTTACACTCAAGCTTCTTTTATTCGTACAAATAATCGTTCCAAATGAATTTCACAAAAATATCAAAACACTCAAAATAATACGTTCTTCGTAAGTATTTGTATAATAAAAATTAAGTGTGAGTATAGTAAAGTCTTAAAATGTTAGGTAACTGCAAACGTATATATTATTATTTCTTCACCCATTTCTTCCGTTAAGTTATACAAATGTTCGATATACACCTACCACAACGGATGCTAATGATGAACATTTTAGTTACTAAGCATTTTTGAACATTTTTTCTTAACACTCCTTTGTTTAATGATAAAAATTTAATGTCTTGTTAAAAATTTAATGTTTCTAAAATGTTGAGTTTATTGCCTTTTGTATTTACTTTTAATATATAGGGAGCATTGTCGGTATGAGGGTGATGGTTATTTTCAATAAGATGTTTTGCAAACTGAGTTGTCTCTGGTTTGTTATTTCGCCAGCGAACAATGTGTTACTTGTATCTGGTAGTAAAATCTCTTTCTGTCTGATCTATATATACGGCATTATTGTGGTTGCATTAAAAATTATAGATACCACTCTTTTTACATTTATTTGTTTTTAATTTATTATTAATAAGGGTTTTACACAAGTTGCTTAAAGTACTATAGGCACATGTGGTATTATTTATATGTTCATTATTAGTTAGGAGTTTTCCTAGTTTATTTGATACATTGCCTACGTATGGGATAGATTTATGGTAAGTTTTATTAGTATTTGGTACAACGTAAGTAGTAAAGTAGAAATAATACTACATTACATAGCTTCATTTAGTTGTGAAAAATTAAATTATTTTGTCGAAATTTGGTATACTGTTAGACAATATTGTTTTTAGAGCAACTGTTAAATGTCATAAAATTAACATATTTTCTAAACAAATTCATTTGGTTTTTGGCAACTTCTGATAACTCTATAAATTACTACTAAACCACTATGTTCAAAGCTCTTATCTTTTTATATAATTTATTAATCAAAACATGATAAAATTAGTTCCATTTATGATATATACTCAAGATTTGTTTCTCATAAAGAAATATTTAAAATATGTAAAACAATTCTAAGAATTGTTACTAGTATCTCGGATATTTTTGGGATAATGAATCTCTGGAAATTGATGTATTTCAAAATACACTGTGTTCTGTAAAATATACGATTAATCTTTTTCATGTATAGTAGGCGCTTAAAAACTATTTTATAGGATCAGTTCATCATTTAGCAGACAATTATCTTCCACATGCACGATAATTTTTCTCAACCACAAATTTAAATATTCAAGAAATCATTGTAAATAATTCTAGTTACATTTTCATATTTTGGATTTAGTTTTCTAAATCCGTGTGTTTCGGTTCAATACATTGGAATAATCATGCTAATAAACTTAAGCGCTATACAATAAAGGCAATATTTAAGTGGTCTAAATATTTCCTGAATTTTAGTCTACTTTAAACTATTCACTTTTTATTATTTTCATATGCCGTATCTTTTCAGAAACGTCACTCAGTCTTGAGGGCTACGATCTGCAACTGATGAGCATTCGAAGTATTTCGAAGCGGTTCAAGCCCATACAGGTTTAATATTTTCAAGGGTATTTAGAGCGTGGCTTCATACTGAATCGACAATTAAGAAGTTTTGGAAAGTGCGAGAGGAGGTATTTAAAAATTCTGCACCCGTTTAACCATGAGGTTAATTTGATTTAAACTTTAGAAACTAGGTTGTTTTGTAGATTATTCTTTTAGGCGAGACATTTTTAAAAACCTTGTGCTTTCCTTTCATCGCAAATTGCAAATGCAATCGCTTTTTCATCAACATCTTTTAGAATAATTTTCTGTAATATTTTAGTGCATGTATTTTCTTAAATTACGTATGTCAATGAAAATCTACATATTTACCAATTATAATATTATATTTAATGTTATTTTTTAGTTAAATTGTAAACCACGGTTGGACTATGGTCTTTATATCTATCAATTAAAATAACATATAATAAAATGTTTTTCAATTTACATTGAGGTTAATGGTTTGAAAAGCTTCAAGCATTATCGTAATCACATTTAAGTAAAGAAATAAACTTTACGCCGGTATTGAACTCTGAAATTGTTGGTAAGTATTATAACTAATTTAAGTGAAAATTACAAAAAATATAAATTACACGAAAAATTAGTCATATAGAAACCGGCCTATTTGTTGCAATTCGACTTTACTTTGTTTTACCAACATAATACATTTTGCATATATTATATTATACATCTCTATCTCACTAATGAATTCATTTATTACATCCCTATTTTTGTCATTATGCAACTGCAAAGACTTTATTTATATAAAATAGCTACGTATTAAATTCCCCACCAATTTAAAAGTAGAATGCGCGGTCCATTTTTGTACATCGTGTCTTCTGAAGGTTTGGTTTCTACCAAGGATTTAAATCTTTTTATTCATAAAAACAAAATTCACGGAATCGTATCCAAATCCCGGAGGGAAGTTTCAGAAGATATTGGAAGTATTATTATAAAAAGAATTTACTTTGATGGACAAAATGACAAGACTCAGATAAATTAGAAAATAGGGGGTCGTTACCGTCACAAAGAAGTTTTAGGAGAGCACATCTCAATTTGGATCAATTTATCTGGATTAATTTATTTGGGACACATAACGCCAAGTTGTGGCATTGCAAAGGGAATTCTTACTTCGATCACAACTTTATTAGAGGGTCAAAGTTGGAATTTAGATGACGTTATTTGCGTTGGATGTGATTCAATAAACATCGGTTACAAGAGTGGCATGATTCAATATTTAGAGAAGTATTTGGAGAGATTGTTACAATGATGTGTTACTTCATGCCAATGTGCTCGTCAATTATTCTTTATCTAAGATTATTGTACTTCGGATATTAAAGAATATTCCAGACCTTTTGGAAAATAAATAGCTGGTTTCGAAAATAAAACCACGGTGTCGTTTGGCGGTGGATGGTAATTTCCCTGACTTGCTGAAAAATGTGGTCGATGAAATAAGTACGGATCAAAAATACCATTATGATAAATGTCAAGCTGTGTCAACCGATTCCTGTACTCCCAATGGAAGAATTCTACTAATCATATACTCAGACTTTACGTAAGTACTCTTAATCCATCAGAAATCATTTTCAATAGCTTGCCAATTACGTAATTAAAATATACGCTCCGATTTGGTTCCTAATCAAGCAAAAGACATATTTTATAGACGGAACCAAATATATTTATCAATTGATTACGTACTCTCGATTTTTACCCAAAAATTTTTGATCTGTTCTGGATAATGTTATCAAAAGTAATGCGCGCCCATAAAACCTTTTTAATAGTTCTTGACTAGTTTGACGATAAAAGCCATATTTGCGAACTGGCATTTTGAAGAATAATAAATGCTAGAGAAAATTAAAATAGCACTAAACCCAGGATATTTAAACAACCAAAAATTAGCTTCTCTGCTAAAGATTACACCGAAATTAAAGTGTGGCACGAATGTCAGGTTAGAGCACCGCAGGTTCTTCGACATATTTATAATGAGTATCTTCAAACCATGACAAAAATTAAGAGCTTGGAAATTGTTAATTTCCTTTGTCACACATAATCTGAGGAAAGATGTGACAAACTGCTAACACGGCCTCACAAAGTGTAACTGACGCTACGTCTAGAGATGGATTTATAAGAGATTAAGTTAGAAGAACCAGGTTTCAATCTCAAGCAGAAATGCCTAATTTCATACACAAAAATTAGTTTAAATTCTTAGTCTCTGTTATTGATTATAATCTCTATTTTCTAGTGCTTTATTTCATTAAAAAAGAATACCTCTTAATCTTGAATAAAAAGAATACCTCTTAATCTTATTAAAATTTTTATTTTATTTTAGGCATACGGTTTATGTCTGTAAAAACGTAAAATTTATAAAATTCCAAAGTGTGGTAAAGCCCTCAAGATGGCACAAATTTTGATACCTCTTGCGATAATGTATTTTGTAATGTATTTTTATAATGCATTTTAATTTTTATTTGAGTTTATCTGTTGTCGGGACTATATATTAAGAAAATGATTATACGAAGAAACAAGTGTTCGTAATTTTTAGCACAAGTGGCAACGCTTAAACAAATGGCGCAGTCTAGGGGGAATCATCATCCATAAAAATCGTTATAAGTTAATACTGAATTTCATATTTTAAAATGACACGGATGCGGAAAGTTTAAGTAGCAAATAAGTAGTATTTTTTAAATAATATTATTGTTATGTATGGTTAAATAATAGATATGAAATATTATTATTTTAGGGAATTGGAGCAGAAGTTTGTGTCATCTTGGATCTCAATTCTTTTAGCAGTTAAGGCAAATAGCCCACATGTTTTTAGTACAGAACTTGTCCTCTCTCAATCTCCTCTTTCGTATTTATATTTTTTGTGGAATAGCAATACATTTTGCAACGGTTCATGTATTCTTACATATTATATTATTGCTTTTTAAGTAACTTTCTCTTTAAAATAGAATAGATAAGGACATTGTATGGATCTTAATAAATAACAAAATGATAAATTGGAGTAAAAATTTATTTTAAGTTAGAGGGGGTTTCTGCATAAAAATTTCAGTCATTGTCAGTGTCTGTCACAGTCATTGTCAGTGTGTGTTCAGTGTTGTCAGTATCTTTTCAAATTTGGTTGACAGGCGCCTGTATGTCTAGATATATAATAAAGGGGTCTTTAACATAATTAACCCCATAGTATTTTTTCAAGTTTCTAATTGAAGGCAATGGAAAACATAACCTTTCACAAGCCCCGTATTTTCTATTAACTCGACTATACAATTTCATACAGCTGTTTCCGTTGACATAAAATCTTGAAATTTAGGTAAAAGAAGGGCACATAAAACAAGTAAAAGAAAAAATTAAAAAATTTATTTCTGATTCTATAGAAAATTGAAATACGATTTGAGCAACATAATTTTTTTTGTACATCTTTAAAGTTTCCAATTATTCAACTTTTTAATAAATAATATAATAATACGAAACCCTCCGGTCCAAGCCTTACTCGTGTTTTGCCCTATTTTTAATTATATGTGTACACACACATATAATTAAAACTACATACTAATAGTAGGATACTAATAGCAGGATCGTGTCAGGAATGGGTTTATCATGAGGAAATATGACAAAAAATAAAAAAGACTTTTATTAAATCGATCAATATCGAGCCAAAATCGATCAATATAAACGATTGCTGTAAAAAGCAGCTTCACTATTTTTGTGGAACCCGCCCATTTTTGGTTGATTTTCCTAAAGAAGTCAGGTTGGTTTAAAAAACAAGTCAATATTAATTTAATAATTATAACATTAAACTACTACAATCATATGAATGAAAGAAATAGTGATAACTTTACCAAAAACCTTTGCTGTAAAAAATCATCAAAATTCAATAAAAGCAAATTCTTTGGTTACGTCGGCAAAGTTATTGTTTATTAAAAATTTAGTAACGGAAAAGTAATTCCATACTTTATTTGGTGCAAATCATAAGAAAGAGCCACTACCACTAAAACTAAAATAAAATTGATAACAGCCAAAAAAAGATTTGTTGGCATGATTTAGTTTTGAAACAGAAAGTAAGTGAAAAATATGTTTTGTAATTCCTTTATGATTTATTTACAGTATAAAAATACTAAAGACCTAATAAATATTTTAACGCAAATTAGATAAGCAATGTCCAGATACGTACATTGATTACCCTGCAAGCTACTTATAAAAATATTTCAATGAAATCAAATCAATGCATTTCAGTGTGAGCAGGTGTCGAGTTTCATTGCATACTCTCATGGTGCGCATGTATAATAAAAAATTTGGTGCAAAAAATCCGTTTTGCTTATGCACTCAGGGTCCATTCCGACGTTATGCTAGAATTCATGTACAAGAAAAAATTCATTGCCCACACTGCATTCTTTCCAATTCACCTTAAAGCCAATATGGAAACCAATTACTATTCGGATCCTATCAAGTATTCAAACTGATTAAATGGATTTTTAAAGCATACGTCTTTGAAATAAATTGAAACAGAACATGAAAAGGTGCTTAAAATGCCACTGGTCCCGTCCTAAAAAGAATTGCCGAGAAATACTAAACCAAGTAGAAGAATGAGAGACCTTCCAAAACTTTTACGAAACCGTAAAAAAAAGGTGCAAAATGTCAAAATATTTGTTATTAAAGACGCTAATATTTTGTCCCAGCATATAACCAAAAAGATAGCTATTAATTTATCATACTATAAAGATACAATCAATGTTCATCGGTTTTCTGGGAAGTCCTTTAGGTGCAGTATTAATAATTACAGATTCAGCCACTTCCAGTGTAGGTCAATTAAATGATTTCAACATGGCTTCTTTTGTTCCCTAATTTCATCAAATTAATTTTCCAGATAAAACTGCAAGATATCTTACGAATTATTTGATGAAAGATTGCTACTGTAGCATTAAGTCCGCCATATATATGTATATATATATATATATATATATATATATATATATATATATATATATATATAATGCATATATATAACTAAAACTCGTGAAATAAAAAGTATAAAAAATGAACCATCCGTTACATAGTGAAGTTTCCATTGTTAAAAAAATAAAACTTATAGAAACCTAAGTTTTACTAAACGTGAGTTTCTGCAAATGTATTAAAAGTTTTTCCTATTCGTTATTAAATTCTCAAGTTTGATTTAATGCATTTTTAATTTTTTTACCTTTCTTTTCATTCTTACTTGTTCCCCTCAAGTTTTCTTATATAATGACATAATTAATGCCATGGTTGCTTTTATTTTGCGAATTTAAAATTTTTTTGTAATTTTTTAGCACCAGGAGATATGTTAAAAATATAAAATTTGTAATAAGTACTTAATGGCAATTAGGGTGATAATGTTTTAATAGGAGCTTCTATGAACTGTATGTATTTTTATAATTGACCCAACTGAATAATGTTATTTTCATTCAATAATTTTTGATAGACTTAAGACAATACATTTTCAACACAACGTTAAGTGTTTTTTTAATGTATGTGAAGCCGTAGCTCAGAGACGCGTTGAGTGATTATTTTGATACTTCTTTGTTCAAAAAAGGTTTTGGATAGGTCTCACATAAATACAGTCAGGGCTTCATAACGACTACGGAGACATTCTAAGGAACTCCTTAATGGATGAGAGCATAAGAAACCTTTGAAAACTTTTATGTTTAGTTTGAACTCATTTGAAATATATTGCAAGTATTTTAGTCGCAGGTGGTGACTAGGATTTAATGATGAAACTAAGACGTGTGATAGAGTTCCTTAGGAGTGAAGAGTGGATTCATCAGGTTTAGGTTTTATCTGACTGGTCTTGATGAGTTTTTTGATTACAAATAGTGGTCAAGTTCTGATGATAATTCTAAAAAAAAAATAATGGTGAAGACTGAATTTAATAAGTTTACGCTCGTTCGAGTTTTCTAGTGAGACGTAATTAAAAGCTAGTGACTGTCAGAAGGTATTGATAGGAAATCATAAATAGTGACCTATAAATAGTGTCTTAAAGAATGCCTTGGTTAAAAATAGTAACCATATTATGGCACTAAGAAGTGGTAACAGGAATTTCCGAAGGGTGGTTTTCTCGACTTCGGGTTTGTTAGATTTTCTGACAAGTCCTTTGGCTCAAATGGTGGCCAAGATGTTATGATGGAACGAAAAGCTGGTGACAGGAACTCCTCAGTAGAGAGGAGTAAAATCGTAGAGTTTGGACGTATTTTACTTGTGTTGTCTTAAGCAAATAAGTAAATTAATAAATAAGTACTTATGCAGGTACATATAAAGGCATGAATTAGCTATAATATCAGTAGAAAACTAGAAGGGCAGATCAATTTTGAGTGTTTGCAGATATACAATAAGACATAAAGTAATCGAAGGGACTAAGACATTAATAGATAGATGGGTGAGTATGAAGATGTATATATATATATATATATATATATATATATATATATATATATGTATATATATATATATATATATATATATATATATATGCACGTATGTTTTAATCAACTTCAAACATAAAAGCACTAAAAAGTACAAAGTAATAGAAGTACAAGCTCTTAGTCATTGCCGATAGCTGTAGTCTCCCAGTTTTCGATATAGATTCTGTGTCCATTTAAGTCCCGCCAATTTTTTTTAAGTAAAACGCACGCTTGACTTAGGGAGTAAGCTGGTGAATGCGTGACGAGAGCGTTACGAAAAGTGTGATCGGGCGAGGCGAACGGAAGTTGAGATGGAGATATAAGTTAGTGAAGACAGAAAGAGAAAGAGAGTTACGTTTCGTATATTTCTGTAGGGACAAGAGAGAGCAGTGCGCTCGCACATTTTCTTTCTCTCTTCCTCTCATAGCCGGTGCATTAAATATATACATATATATATATATATATATATATATATATATATATATATATATATATATAAATATATATATATATATACATATATATATATATATATATATATATATATATATATATATAGTTATATATATATATATATATAAATGCGAGTTTGCTAGCGTTACGCAAATGGTGATTTTTTTATTATTTTGTAATTTCATTTCGTTCTTGAACCATTTTATAACTTATTATTTTGTTCAATACATTAAATATTCTACGTTTAAAGTCAATAAATTGAAGTTTTACTTCAGTGGTGTAGTCTAAGCACACTCGTTCTTTTTCTGAATGCAACTCCACAGTCTTACGAGATGTTGCAGGTATACATAAAAAGCGTTTTTTAAATTTTTTTTATAAATTTTTTTTAATAAAATCGCTATTTGTATCGAAAACAAATAGTGTATTGTATTCATCACATAATTCTTTTTTTTGATCTCTTAAACTTAATTAGTATAGAAAACATTCAGAAGAATTAGCATAATGTAGCTTTAATTATTCTGCTACGTACTCTAGTCGTTATTGCAACAACTTGGCAACATTTTTCTTGGTTTTTAAGCTCGTTGTCATACTTTTCACTTTAAAATTTAGGAGGTAGAGCGCGATTATCTTTTTGTGGATCCTTACAATATTACCTCTAGAACAATCTAATATAAAAGTTACAAAAAAAACCTTTTGTATTCATTCATAAAGAGCATCGTGCTCTTTTAATTAAAACTCTAGATGACTTATGGAATTAAAAAGTATTTTTTGATTGTGAAATAATCGATCCCTACTTAAAGTTTCTGTAAAAACATTTTTGAGTGTTAAGTATATAAATAAATGCGGTTTAATTTATTAGTGCTAAGTTTCTGCATCACCTACCTTAAGTAAATAACTACCTAATAAGAACAACCTCAATAAGAACCTCAATAATAAAAAAAATATTTGCCGTTCTGAAACTTTAAATAACTCTTTTTAAATGTTAACTATTGCATATTTGTGGGTTAATAAGTGAATACAATTAACAATGTTATTGCGGTAAACAACTTTACTCCCTTAGGAATCAAATGGATGTAAGTTTTTCTTCCTGTAACGCAATATAAACATTTGTATCCAGAGATATCATATTTCCATTACTTAAATTTAATGGCTGAAATTCAAAATATTTATCGTTGACATGTTAATTTTCCTCCCCTACACATTGGAGACTATTACGTCAAGTATATGTGAAAAAATATTTAAAAAGATGAAAATCTATTTTCATATTTCATCATATTATAGTGTTTTTCTTGTTACTAGTTAAAAAAGATTTCGTAAGTTACCTTGATTTTATAAGTGCCTTAATCGAACAATTAGAAAAATGTTAAACGTATTTGTTAAATCGAACATAAGAGATAAATTTAATGCCCTATTCAACCCGTGAAGCTTTCGGGGGAAAACAAAGCGGAACTTGTCCATCACTAATTAAATTAAAACATAATTCAATTAACATAGTAAGTAAAATAAATAACATAAGCGAATTAAATCAGTATTATTTTAAAAATCAAAGAACGGGAAGTAAATCTAATAATTATAGTGCAAAATTATATAATAAAACAGAAAATTCATGTCACATTTTTGCAAAATATTTTTTTGAAAAAGTTACAACTTAGATAAAAATACAAAATTTGTTTCAGTAAAATATAGGCCACTAAAATAAAGAGTGGATATCGCATATGATGAGTAGGAGAGGACATTTATAATAGAAAAAAGCAAAAAAAACTTTTTTGAGCTAGATGCTCCAAAGATATAAGTAAATAAAAAATCTATGATTTAGAAAGAAATGTGGAAAATGCGATGAAAATTATGGAGCGTGAAATGAGTTAAAAAGTTTATCTCGATGACATAATTATTATTTTTTTAATCTTGGAGGCTGTAAACGGAAAATAAGGCGAATTGTTTACTTAATAAATTAAGGAAATGCCCTAGAAAATGGGTTAAAATACCATAGAAAATGGGTTTCGAACACAATGGTGAACTATCGGTGGATGCCGGAACGTTATCTATTGCATATGAATTAGAAGAGAAAATCGCATAACAAAAACTTATGACTGAGTTTCCGCGAAATTTTGTGATTGGTTTGAACATTGGAACTGTCATTTCATTTTTTTCTTGACTTAACTTTCACGGAACCGTTAAGTTTTCATGCTAACAGTCGTAAAAAACTGACGGAAATAAAGTTATAAATATGAGAGCAACAGTAAATTTTATATTATATGTGGATTACATATTATACAATTTCACATTGCAAGCGTTTTTCGTGAGATCAAATTTTTAATTAAATATCTTGTTTCTATTTATTCTTTGCTAAACTTTGTCTCAGATCCATTTTTCATTATAAAAATTGGATAATTTTGACAACTAAAAACGATCCTTCCCAGATGGAATTAATGTCGGATGTGTAAGAAATGTTGCGATATAATTTATATATTCACTACATATTTATTGAAATTTTAGAAGTTACACATATCAAAATGGCTTAATAATTAAGTTCCATTCAGAATTACCATGTACTTAAATAATTTAAACCTAATTAGACTGTTGAAAAATTAAATCGGTACTTTCTGTCTTTACAGGTAAATAAATTTCAAATGCTCTTTGGCTTAAACGAGAGATATTGGCTTGAAACTTTAATACCGCCCGACTAAAAGTAAGTAGTTACCACCAAAATTTTAGTACCACCGAAAATAATATTGGGTACATAGTTTTTAGTTAGTCAAAACCAGAATGTTTACGAAATTGTTATTCACAATTTTGTTTTTTTTCTTAAACAAAATTAAATGAATCGTCATAACGATGTAAACAAGTTACAATAACAATTCATCCACCTCCTCGCTTATTTGAATAAATATTATTTGTTACAATATTTTGATTAGCAAATGAACTCAATCTCATTATTTTAAAAATTCTTTGAATGTACTTGACAATATGTTTACAAGGTATTTGATCCCAAAACTATTAGCGTTGGAACTTTTTTCTTGCCACTATCATGTAACACTTAATTAATCTTACATAGTAAACGTCACAGCCAGTAACTGAAACATTCAAATAATTTTCCTGCCAGTGATACTTATCCAAGTACTGTCGTCCAACACTTATTTTTATATTCTGACCTGTTTCAATCTTCCTTCCAATATTCAACTAATAATTAGGGTAACAAATATAAACATATTTAAGTAAAGTTCACCATTTTATCTCTAAATTTACAAAATTTAAATAGTGAAATATAATTTAACTCTTCTCAACTCCATATCTTTGTCTTATTAAAATTTCAAATTTGAACATCATTAAACACTTAACATCGTCTCAGAAGGTGAATCACCTAATCTTGAGAATCCTTTGGTATTTAACTACCAGCTAAAATTGTAAATATTAATATTTTTTGGACATTAATCCTGGCGAAACTGGAACTTTAGTCTTGGATTATATTTATGCTCTATACAAGTATGATACGTTTTTTTTGTTCTTTATTTGATAAAGATAAAATTTAAAGCCAGTGAAGAAACTTCTGAATTAACAATGTATATTTCCTTCAATTTGTTTATCTTCCAAGATTTTTTGGTCCTATTTTTATGGTTCTCTTATAAGGATGAATATATGAAAAGTTACTATAATTTAATTTTCTTAAGTTCCCTAAAGATCCCAGATATTACGATATATTTTATATATTACGATACATTTTGAGGAAGGTTGTAATAGATATGGATGTTCTTTTGTAAATGCATACAAATCAAATATATTTAAGTAGAATTATGGCAAATCTAAAAAATTTAAATCTATATTCACAATAAAAAACATGCGAGACAGTGCCGAAAACGGTATATGAAATTTATAACAAGTATAACTGTGATTTATATTCTTAGCTGACCTAATTAACACTAGGTAACAATTTAGGTCGGGAACCACTAACGATTAACTAATGAAATCATAATAATAAAGGTATCATTTCGAAAAAAATACGAGAATTAAAATCGATGAAATTAGATATTCAATTTAAAACACGACAAACGTTTCTTGAACATCTTTACGGAGATCTTATGTGAAATACAAAATACTTATTTAGATATTTGACTAAGATTGAAAGTTAGATTGGAGGACCGAAAAAATACACATCCGGAAGTTGTTTTATTATTTTGGTTGAAGAAAATTTACTTACTTTTGATATATATTAACTATCCTTACAATTTATTATTAAATATCGTCACCTACACAGTTTCTAGCACCTTAACTAAATGGTATGTGTTTTTTTGCCATAAGTGTTTAAAAAATATGTTTTTTTGCCGCTGCTTCGTTCTGGTCTAAATTCCTCATGATATTCTCTCTACGTATTCGGATCGTGGTATAACCCAAATATGGATATCAAGACGCCACACCCTGAGGGTAAGGTAACTTTTTCCGCTGAAAGTTAACACCAAAAATTAGGGTAGTTTTCATCGATTTTTTATATAATACAACAATAATTGAAATATTTTATTACTAATTGATAGTATTGACCCGTTTGACTTAAAATTTATCAATATTTATGCATGCATACATAAAATTTTACCTTGTGGAGATGGTTATTGGTGAATTAATGCAAAATATTTCTACCACAAAATTTCAAGTATATACAGTTTCTAGTGCAAAGGGTTGCAAGTTAATAAGTATATTCAAAGAGTATTAAAAATTTAAGAGTATTAAAAACTATCCTTTTATAGTAAATCTAGCAAATTTAATTAAAATCGAAATAAATGTGTTAACAAACTGAACCGATATTTAATCAAACGACCTGTCGAGAAGGTGTAAAGTAGATAAATATTATGGTTTTCTGATATAATAGCAACTTAAACCGATTTCGTAGATACTGTAACAATTCGAAAAAAAGAAAAATATTTAGTTATGGAATTTCTTCTCTCAATATGTATATGATATCTCTCATACGTATCCTTGAAAATATTTTAAAAAGACCACATATTTAGCCGGCTGTGGAAAATGAAGCAAACTTTAAAAAAATGACATGAAATAGGGATGTATTTAATTATTAGATTAATGCCTCAAAATTTATCAAATATTATCTTTTCTAATTTTATTTCTCAAATACTCCCTGCATATTTTTTTGTAATCTTGTATCTAGAATATTGACTTAATTTTCGACCTTCTTATAAATTTTTAAACAACTTAAAATTGTTTTTAAGCACGCAAAAATTATTAGAATAAATGTAATAACGATAATAGGACGATGATACCTAAAGTTTACATAAAAACAACAGTGATTATTCTATATCTTATAGTCTTTGAGAAATTCGAAATATTATTATTCATGAGAAATATTTAGACACGATGAAAAAAATTATTATTATTTGTAAAAAGTTTGACGGTGTTTAAGGTAGTGTGTCCCATACACAATCATCTTTAAGTTAGTCCTCGTAGTGCAACGAGGAAATAAACAGTTGGACGTTACGAACGGTAACGAGGAAATAAACAGTAGTAAATTTCCGGACCATATCTACCCGAAAAGCGTACACATGGGGACCAAACAGCTGTTTGGCAGTGCGGAGAGATTCGCTACATTTAGTTGTCATCATTCAAATGACTCATGAACATACGTCTAGATAAATGTAAAAGTAATTAGTGAATAGTATTTTCAAATATAATGCCAAATCGGCTAATTATACTAGAAAATATAGAAGTTATTAATTTATAAGTATCATTTGTAAACAAACACTTGACTGAGTTTAATAGAAATAGGTAGAGAACGTTACTAAATTGTTGCACTTGTTTATTTACCTCTAAGTTATCGAAGCTTTGAACTGAAGGATTCGAGCAATTATGAACAGAGGCAGTTTTTGAATATTTTTTAAGACAAATCTATTTTAGAGGCTTCTCTGAAGCCCATGTTTCTATGCCCTTATTCATTTAAGCCCTGTATAAAATATTATATTATTAAAGGGAATTAAGCATGTAACTCAATATTTGTCTTACATTATATGTTTTTGTGCCTGGTCTTTTCAAACACCCTCGCGTGTGTCCGTTGAACTATGAATTAAAAATATTGGAAGTAGTCTGATTATGCTGAATAAAATTGGTGTGTTTATTATATGTTCCAGTCCCATGACGTTTTTTACACTTTCTCTGAGTGGTAATTCTAAAATATGTATTATAAAAAACATATATGTTAATAATTTATTATTTTGCTTTAAAAAAGATTTTTTTTCAATACAAATATATATATTGGTGCCACCGATATTGTACAGTGCGAGTAATGCGATGACAATAAGATAATAAAGCATTTTAAATTATCTGGCCGCTATTGAGAGCTTAAGTCCATTTGCTGCCCTCAAACTAATTTCAATTTTTAATTTTATATCTGGATCCGCTTCTACACTGTAATTTCGCAGAAACGTTGATAATAGCACCTTCATTGACATCATGGCAAATTGACGTCCTGAAATGAATAAACAGCCTGTAAAATAAATTTAAAACCACAATTAACGAAGATTTTTTAAAGTATTTAAAAATTATCTTTTCATCTATATAACAAGCCTTGAGTTCCGAATTACCAAACCGAATACCGTCAAAATATGAAACACATTTAAATTAAAATTTGCCTGTTTGTATGAACTTGGTGTAACCACAAAGCAATTGGTAAATATAGTAATGAAGTTATTACACACTCGAGTGGATTACTTGTTAATTTTACACTGATGCGCAAATTGGAAGGCATATTCTACCTTTTTCCTAAGTTATCGAGTATTGCACGTGTGTATAAACATGTGTATGTATATGGGTGCGTGTGTTTATGTGTGTGTGCGTGCGTTCGTGCGCGCGTGTTTGTGTATATTTTACTTAATGCCCGATCCGCCTATAACTGATCTATTATTTCAGATTATTCAAAGTTACGAGTTTCATGTAAGGAGAGATTTATTCAGATTTCGGGAACAATTTTGTTTTAATTACATAGCAAGCAAATAATAGAGAATGGTTTTTATGACCATCGTTAACTTAAATAACTGAAATTAATAATATAGTGGTTACGCGATCGTAGAAGTGTTTTATGATGAAATGTCAAATTCAATCATTCATAGTTACTAATCACATATTCAAGATACAATTTATTACCATTTTCAAATATATGATGATATTCCAATACAAACGTTACTCTATTATCTTATTTTTGCATTACCTCATCACCTTGAAGCATGGTTCAGTTCTTAAATACATATACAAACTTACTTTTGCTGACAGTAATGTCGCATATATAATGAACAGCAATTATATAAATATTTTATATACCTATGCAATTTCTCATACCGAAGCTGAAGGGTATAAAAGAACATGGATGTCTTTGAGCACATCTTTCTGGGGCAAATCGATCGGGTTCGAACTGTTCCACATCTTCACCCCAAATAGATGGATTTCTGGATAACCCCAATATGGATACCAAGCAGGATGTACCACTTGGAATAGTCGCAGACGCTGAATGGTATAAAACGAATATCAATTTAAGTGTGTATCGTACGTTATCATTTATATATTTACAAAAATATTCCAGTTATTTTGATTTCTTATTTTATAAGAACATATGTTAATATACATTAAAAAAAATAAGGTCCAATATTAACAGAAATTAAAAAAGACATGTCAGTTCGAGATTTTGAAATACGAACAGAAGGCTCGATGAGCTAAATTAAACTTTTTAAAATTTAGATACCATCTGTTTTAAGTTATTTTTCTTGAATATGTTGACGCGAACGTTTTGGTATCTTGCAGCGTTAAAGGGGAAAATAACAAAACTGTGAATATGAATGGGGTATGTTCAGATTGATCCCACCAAGGGAAAAATAAACAAAATTGTGCATAAAATGCATAAGTATGTTGAAAGAAGGAATCCTAATATTTTGTTCTACTTCTCGTTAAAAATGAATGAAGCATTTAAATTCTACATTTAATTAAAACCTTTTATGACTGGAAAACAAAAAAAAAAACTTTTTAAAGACCGTTACAGAACATCGCAAATAGGTAATCACTAGCACATCTGTGCTATACAGGTGTCAATTTACTAACATTCACGCCATTTCGTTCCAGCCATAGTCGTCGCAAACGTAGTACCAATGGAAATAAAGTAATTTAATTATATTTACTAACACGATTTAGATTTGCATAAGGTTATAATTAAATAAGACAACTCCAAAGTACATCAACTAATTATTGTTGTACCAGAAAGACTTAAAACGATTGAGTGTATCTAAATCATTCAGTACTTAAAATAAGAGCTGATCTTACATAATGTTAGAATAAAAAAATAATCAAAAACAAGCTGGCAATTAATGAAAAAGTGAAATTTTCATTCTAACTTTTAATAATGATTTCCATATTACTCAAAAATATGATTATATCCGAAATATTACTCAAAAATATGTTTTTCAAGTTTCCAATGGATTTTGTACGATAAAAATGAGAAAAATAGATAAGAATTCTTAATATATACAACTGGACTCCGTATAAAAATTCTATGGTGTGTAGTAACATATTGATAGAAAATGTGTTGTACAAAGAGCACATCGACGTACTTTGAAAGACTCAGTGCTTACAGAGTTTATACAGGTGTATTTGTCGACATCCTGATTTATATTTTATCACTTATAATTAAGCTTCTTACAAATGTTTAGTGTTTTTACAAAGATTGGATAAGCTACAAACCGCTTAACAAGCGCGCGTTTACTCTATACCGTGTCCGGATAACGGACACCGCTCTAAAAAAATTCAGGTCATGTATATATTTTTAGTCAAAACAGAAAATAAGTTTTCTTTTTATTTAGTTTAGAATATTATTATAAATATTCACCTGTTTTGCATGAATTAATAATGAAGTACTTATAATGAAATAGGTAGCTGTCTTTCACATTAACATAATTTTTATTTTCAGGTAAAGTTAATGCCAGACCAATGTTACCTTATATACATAGAGATATTTCATCTGAGCCAGCCACTATACTATTCATCGCAGCCACTATTGTCACCAAGAAAAGAGATACTTTTAAATGAAAAGAAAAATTAAAATATAAGCAGCAGAATATCAAGAACTTGAAGGCTAAACCCAACCACATCATGCAGTAATGAAACGTTGCAATTTTTAGTAGATAGGGTAAATGGAAAAAATTGATAAAATAGCCCATTCTACTGAATGTAGTGAAGAGCTTAGATAATTTGCATTAACTCTCCATTTCCATAGTCCAAGGTGTTACAATTATATCCGGGAAAAGTTTGATCTCTGTTTACTTCATATTATCACACTTAGGAAATTATTTCAGAGAGTAAATTGCGAACCGGATTTTACAGTCAAGTCATTCAATAAAATAAAGGAAATAAAGTTAAAAAAATAATAATTTGTTAGCATCACTTTTGATGAAATGAGAGTTAGGGAATATACTCGACTTCTCTTGTTTTGGCTATATTAATATAGGCAATGATTTGCCTGGAGTCAAATCAGCAACTGCAAATCTAATTCTAGAATTTAGGGTTGTAGCGGTGAACAGCTTTTGGAAACTTTCAGTTAATTTGTTTCTAGAAAGAAGTTTTACGACTTCACAAAAAGCAATTTTATTGAAAATTTGCCTTGGTTTACTTAATGAGATTGCATATCTAATAATTTCAAATACGTTTAATGGAATTCCTTCAAAATTTTGACATATCCAGTTTATTTGGCGCAAAATTAAACAGAAAACAATATACTCCATATTTCACATACAAAGCCAAAAAATATATTTTACTCGATTCGTATTACTTGTTAAAACTTGTGAGAAATATATTTGGTGACAAAAAATGTTTATCGAGCAAAAATTTAATATATCTTTATTATGCAGTTACCCAATTTTCAAGTGAAGGAAGGTCTGAAATGAGGGATCAAATTACATTAAGGCATGATGCTAGCGGCGCAATTACTTTCAAGTTCTCTTGCAACAGGTATTCAGTACTGCCATTATTTTTTGAATTTATCAAAATTTGAGGAATCGATAGCCACTATACTATTAACTATCCTCGTTAACGACATGTTTGATATTTTTTATTCCAGGAACTTTCTTTTTTATGGGTTCGAAAAACATTTGCGCTTAACTAACAAACAAGAAATATTCGACAAAATCGATCAAGTATAAAATTATTTTAGAAATTTCAAATTTGAGAACGGTACCAGTTTTCATAAACCCCACGAGACGTTAGGTTTAGCCGGGTTCTTAATAAACTCAACAAGTCTAAAATATTTATACGTAGACTGCATTCAAAAAGGCCACTTGCAATTTTTACCTTTTTATAAACTATCACAAGACTATTTGAAAATATTATAGTTCCGTAATTTATACGTAGACTACTTTCAAAAATGTCACTTGCCATTTTTACCTTTTTATAATCTATCACAAGATCATTTTGAAACATTTTAGTTCCTTTTATTATGAAACGAATGCTAAAATTATACTAATGCAAATTATAGGTTATTTCACAATCAAACGAGTAATTTTAGCAAGAAACTTTAATTCGCGCGTGGCCAAATTCTCAAAAGCAAAAACAGTTTCAAAACTACTCGCGAATCACGAACCGTCAATCACGGATTAAAAACTGAAAAAGAAGGATCAACACAAGGGTTTAAACTTTCTGCTCATTTTCAATAATCTTTATACAGCTCTATATCTACTGGTTTAACAATATTAGGAATTCTGGAAGAGTTTATATGAAAAATATTTTGCTCTTCTGGTAAACTCTCTTTAGATTTCTCGTTTTTAGATCTAATTTATGGATCTGGTGAACATTTGTTTTTAACTATTTATAAGAAATTGAGAAATATAGAACCATTAAACAATGTGCATAATACAACCGACTAAGCAGAATACCAACCATTTGAATTTAAAGTTTAAAAAATATAGAAATATATATTTTCTCATAGCAAAAATAGAGAACTATTTATGATAATGGGATAATCTGTGAATTAAAAGTAAATGGTTTAAAGATTCAATCAAAACTTACTCAACTCTAGTTCTCGATCCGTTACTCTGACGACAATGGGTATTGCAGGATATTTTCTTAAAGTTTCCTTAATAACTCTTTCTAAATATTGCATTTTGAGCAAGTGTGCTTTAGTAACGCTTCTTTTAGAGTCTCCCAATATTTCATTTAACCTAAAAGAAAAATAAAATACGCCTTTAGAGAATACACAAAATAAAAATTGTAACATTATATATAGTTGCTACTATCAGAAGCCATGCTCAGAGTAAAGCCATGCTTAGAGTGAAAATATAAAATAATAACTTACTCATTTATAATTTTACGTTGAATTTCAGGATGTGCACCGATCATGACTAGTGCAAAACTCAATGCAGTAGTTTCGGTTCCGGCGACCGTTATTGTGTCTACTTCTTCCCTTAATTGAACATCTGTCAATTTCTCACCATTCTCTGATGTGTCCATCATATAATTCAAAAGTGCTTTCTGAAATTTATTTCTGGGCACTGAAAATAAAATAAATAAGAAAGTTTACATATTTATGTTTTGAATTTCTTGTTTTTAAAACGTTTTTCTTCGGTACTGAACTTTGAGAAATGTAATAAAATTGGAATAAGTAACAACAGGAAATCCTTTTTGAATCATGTGAAAAAAATGCAACCTTTCGGAGTTTCCATCAATTTTTATAATAAAGCTTGCTGCAGTCTTTATAATGAATTATCCGAATGCGAATGGAAAGTAGGTCATTCTGTGTTTAAGGTTGCGTATCTTAAAAGAACAACGGAAACCCTGTAAGGTCATTTATGTGTCGATTCTTGTAATAGTGCGTCACAGCCGTTATTCTTATAAGCCTTAAACTTTTTCTTGTAAACTTGAAATTTTACTCATTTATGAAACTTTTGCTGCCATGTTTTGTTGCAGATTTTGAAGGGTTTTAAATTACTAATTATAAGGCGAAGTCCACTTAACAATTTTGCTATGGAAAAGTTCTTCGTAATTATATGTCTGTCAAATATAAGTTAGAAAATATTTTTACATGTTGAAAAAAATATTAATATTTGTAAATATTTTAATAAAAACACTATGTATAGTTAAGTGTTTGAACTTTCCTTTGTACGTTAGTATGTCCGGAACAAGTACGAGTTCTATTTGCAATTAACGGGTTTTATTTCATTTTACGATTGTCTAAAGCAAATTAAAATTGAAAGTTTTTCGGAAACTTTCAAATGATTTTTTTATATGTAAAATGCAAAACTCATTATTGAAAATGCACCGTTAGCCGGATTTATTACTTTCAAATTCATTCTGTTCATTATGCATTACTTTTTCATTGAATCATAATGAACACAGATAAGTTATGGATATTTTTAACTAGAAATGTTCATGAATTTTTATAGAAAATAATTGTTTATTTGAAACTCTCATTTTTAGGATTCTGTACCCAAAAAGCAGAAACGAAACTCTTATAATTTCGTCCTGTACGCCTATCTATTCGTATGTCTCATTTATTTTACTCGGAAGCTATTGATAATACGTAGATGAAATTTGGCTGGTAGGTGTCTTCTATGAGCCGCTATGTAATAAAATAATGGAATTATAAAAAAAAATAACATGAGGGCACTCCACATATATTGAGAATTAAAAAATTCAATGCACATAGATGTGTGCAGTATCGTTAGATAGGTCTTAGAAAATGATGTAGAGGTCCAAAAATATTTTTTTTATTGATATCAATAGTGAGTCTTCTAAAGTCCTAAAAAGTACACTCCCTTTGTCTTTTCAGCTAATGTGTGTATAATTCCGAAAAAAATTAAGGTAGTAGAATATAAAATAAACTTTCAAATAATAAATTTTGATTTTAATAAGATATATCGTGTAGTTTTTTAGATATTATATATTTTCCGTCCCAATCGCGGCAATAACTGTGTTTTGGGCAGTGTCTTAGAGAAATACAAATCATTTGGTATAATGAAACTCTTCGTGTACAGGTCTAACGCGCACTTGGCCAGTTTTTTTAATACTCTGATTTTGATTCAAATTAAAGCTGAGTAAATTTAAAAAAAGATATTTTATTATTTTTATATATCAGCGGATGAACAGCTATTGCGACGTGATGATGAATCCGATTCAATTCAAATTCAAAATTCAAAAATGCACTGTAACCTCTTTATAAATTATTAAAAACATGATTTATATTTTGATAGGTTTGTTAATCGATGGTGCTTCTTCGGCGTTAGCTCTTGTTGGCTCAGCTAATAAACAACTCACATGTATGCGCGTGAGAATTTTTTATTAACTGAGCCAACAGATGACTTTTGATGAGATGAGAGACCCAATGAGAGGAATTTAATTTTTGGGCTCTGATGCTCAAAAATTAAATCTCTCTATTTTAAATCTTGGTTATGTTAAGGTGCAACTAGATCACAGTGGATCAACGTCGACGATTTGACATTGATCGTTTCAAAACGTAAACGATCGTCCATATCTATCAATTAACGACCGGCTATCAACTCATTATCGATCGATATGGATGATTGTGCTATTAGTTAACCTCTGCCCCGTCCAGCCCGGCAGCCAATACTATATCGACTCTCCTTGCCGCTGCGTTTCTTTCGACAGAAAATTTATTTTGTGCCTACCTATTTATTTCCTAGGTTCTAATAAAAATATTGTTAAGATTAGACTCAAGCAAAATACTTATAATTTATAGAAAATTGCCATAGCAGACTTGGCAATGGAATATAAAAGACGAAGATTATAACAAAAAAAGAGTGAAGTGACGCATTAATCCAACTTGGAGAAATATTAATTCTAAGTAAAACAGACGTTGAAAAGAAAATTAAGAGCCTACAATCAACATTCTTAAAAGAATTAAAAAAGGAAAGAGAAAGCAGAAAAAGTGGAGTGGGTTTAGAAGAAACATTCACTTCGAAATGAAGTCGCCTATAAAGAGTTGAAATTTTTAGAAAAGCGTAATCGAGCCAGTTCCACTATGCCTACGAACCGTAATGATAAGTAATGTATTTAAGTTAAAAACTTAATGCTTATTTTATTGGTAATAAGTATCTAAAATCGTTCGAGGCAAAACCGCACTTCGTTCCCTTTGATTTTTCGTATTTGTGCATACACACCAGGCTACACACAAATACACGACGAACAAAAGTAAAGGCAACACGCGCACATAGACTGAACGAACTATGCTCCTTCATATGTACATGAACGTACTTTTTTAATTAGCATCTCATTTGGTTAAAAATAATTACACAAAGTGCATGGAAAATTTATGCCCCTATGTTCGACAAGTGTAGAAAGACATGATTACTGTCCTCATTGCCTTCAGTTATGTCATCGCGTGACCTGCACTAGCATTGAGGAAATATTTCTTTCAAGAAATTTGTTATAATATCATAGATAAACCTCAATACATTATCAAAGCAGCAATTTCCATGATGTCAATAAATTGACGTAATGTAAAAAATTACATAAATTTTTTTTAAGAATTTATTATCTGGGATATATTTTTCAGTCCAAAATATGGACAATATTTTTAATTTCTGAGGCGGAATCGGTAACTAATAATTCATATTGTGACATGGAGAAGTAAATCTTTACTATGTAGTAAAATGCTTCTTTGAAGTTACATCAACCTCGTGCACTTAGAAGTGCGTCAACTCCAAAGAAACATAAACAAACAGATAGGTTAGTTTCTGCCACTCATGCAACTTTATTTATTGTAATTAAATTTCAATCTAGGGCAGAATAGAAAGATGAATATTTCCATTTCCGATTAAAAATTTCGCTTAAAATTCGCAAATTACACATTATTTTGCCAGAGTAATAGTTGAGAATAAGAGTAATCCCATTTTGAAGAACACGGAGTTAAGTAAATATGATTATCAAAATTTCTAGGATCAAGTAGATTTACTGATAGAAGTGACATTACACAAGAAACTGAGTCTTGTATAAGCAACATTATCAAAAGAGCTGAACAATTACTGGAGTCTCCAGCAAGTCACGTTCTCCAACAAATCGAATAATTACCAGAGCAACTAGACGACAGCTAAAATTCGACAATTTATTTTATTATAAATTATTCAATAGTGTTTCTAATATATATAAGCATATATAGACTGCATAATTTGATGAAAAAAATTACTTACTCCAAGCTTAGTCCAATTGAAGAGACATCTAATTGAACAAAGGCATTCGTTTATATAAATGGCCTAAAATTAAAATCAACCATTGGTCATTGAAATGTTTAATCGACCTGTAATAATTGTGGTTGCTAATAAAAACAAATTTTAAAATGGTACTTGCACTTTTGTTATAGTTAAATACTTATAATATATATATATATATATATATATATATATATATATATATATATATATGTCCTGTTACTTATATATTGTATTTAGGAAACTTGCCAGGGAATTCGACCTGCCTTGCCTGTGTGTAGAACATAAATGTACCTTTCCAATGCCAATCAATTTACCTGGAATAAAGTTATACATATCTCTAGCCGCGGGGTTTGGTCTGCTGGAATATTATTTACAATCTCAGAGAGATCCGAATTTAGATTTTTACGCAATATATATATTCTTGAATTATTATATAATTACACATACTGACCACAGTCTCCCACATTTGGGTCGTATCAGCAATATATTTCGAAGACATCAAAATATTGAAGATAAAAGTCTAAATGCATTTTCAATTACTCTGCGTGCTTACTCAAGCGATGATTAAACATTCTCACTTGCGCAACTGATCAATTAAAAGTTTTCTCTCCTACCAATACATGCGTTGAAAGACAATTTCTACCAAGCAGCTCATTTTCAAGAAGAATACCAAGAGTAGGTAAGTTCATATTTACAAAAACTCCTTCATTGGCATCCTAAACTGCAGCAAATAAAATTATAATTTGAATCTGAAATAGCCATCAATTCAAAATCATTGATCGACGTCCAACAAAAACAGTCAACGTCCATTGACTGTAATCCGACTACTATGCACCATACTGAATCGATTTGAATAGTCAATGTGACTTATCGACGTCGATCGACCGCAATCTATTTGCACACTTAGTACCAGGGTATCAGATAATTTTTCCTAAGGTAGATTAATTCCGAAAAGAGCTGCTTAAAATATACGGAGTAAACATTTCATTAATTCAAGGAATACAGAATTTATGAGACTGGTTGTATTCATTAGAGATTTAGTAGGTTTTCAAAAAAGAAGTAATAATCTTATGAAGAAATATCACAAGAACGTTATAAAAACAATTCCATCATCAAGTCGTATCTGACTTCGTGCAGAAGTGAAGTTATTGAGCTGAATCCTAAATTTTACATCGCAAATAAATATTGACAGCAATCAACAATAGAATTGTACTTGATTATCATTTTAGAATTAAATTTAAAATTTATTTATAAAATAAAGTTTGGTGAAATTCTGAAACAAATATACTAAAAAATAAAGTCTACTTACTGTATATGTCGGAGTCATTATTTGTAAATTTATAATTTTCCTGAAAGGCGTATTCTTTACGTTTCTTATCTATAATCTGAAAATGATAGACAATACTCATAACCGTTGCTTAAATTTATATAATAACAGATAATGATTACACAAGTTTATTAATTATTATACTTACATTATTCGTGAATGCGTGTAATGTTTCAATGTATTTCTGTTGCAATTTTTAATAATGAGTTAATTTAAATATGGATTCAGGATGAAGCCAAATTTTGGTCATTCTGCTATTAATGATGTTCATTTCATTCATAGTGGCTTCAAAATATGGATTTTCTTGCTGTGATTGCGCGTTCACTTGCACTCCCATTACTGTCTCTACAATTCAATGCAATAAACAATTATTGGAAATGTATTTTTTGATGATTTCACTGAGCTTTCTTTTCTAAACCGCGAATTTCAGAAAATATTTGGTAAATATCCTAATCTTTACATAAAATATCTAAACGATTGTGATCAAAAGGTCGCATTTCCATTCACGTGTAATATTTTTTGTACGCGGTAACGCTAGAAAACCTGTATATTTTAGTAGTACAAAATAATAAAGCTATTTGCTACAAAATAATAAAGCTAGTAACTGTTATAAAAAAAAACTGCAACAAAGTCTTAGAAACAAAAAATGCAAAATAAAAAAATATAAGTGAATATAAAAAATAAAAAAAATGGAAATAAGAAAGGCGAAAAAAGTGTAAAAAGCAAAATCAATAATCCATTTCCGTTATCCACGGAAGCTAAATCGTGAGACTAAAGTTTATAAAGTTATGTGTAAATAGATTATTAACGTATTAATATCAGTCTATGTAATTTGAATTTGAAAAAAAACTTACAAACAAAATGTTTCAATATGCAGTAGGCATTAATTTCACCTCACCTGACAGTAATGACGAAGTTCTAATTTATAATATTCTATTTGAGGCTGTGACAGAATGCCTTTCGCTGTGGCAGGGTCTTTTTTGTAATCGTTTTAGTATTCGAACCCAAATCTCTTTAATTACGATTACCATTAAATAAAGACGTTTTATGGTAAAATAGCGACAGTTTCTTTAGTTACTTAAAAGGTCCCGGGAAAAGATTTGATGACGATAAAGGTTTAAGCCCGCACAAAACCTTTAAATAAATTGAACTAGACTAAAATTAATAAAGCGATGTAATTGTATTGAACTGATTACAACAACGATATTCATTTAGAAACCTATATTCCGTTTAACTGAACAAATATAGTAATACATCTAAACTTACCACAAATAATATCTAATGTACATGCGCTCATGTAATTAATAATGTTAAATTTAGGCCCTGAGACCTTATCCCTTAATTTGTCTATTAAGGTTTTACTCTGCTCCCAGTAAACATCTACGAAACTGTCTAAAACCTGTTGATTGAACGTTGGCGCTATGATTTTTCTGTGTTGCCTCCAAATTGGTACTGCAAAAAAATACAGTTTAAAAAACTTAAGATTCAGTTCAGATAAGACATTCACTTAAATGTGATAAAATAGAGAATAAAAGTTTTCTTCATTCTATAAAATTAAATTTTCTTCATGTCTGTAAATTTTATACATGTGGTTTTCTTAATGCTCATTTTATATTTGTATTTGAGGGGAATAAATTAAAAACTGTTAAGAGCACATAAATTAATAAATGCATTTCAATAGAATTTATTTGATTGTATTTGGTTGTAAATAAAAAATAACAATTTTTATGAATTCAATTTTTTATTGATGTTTTATTGGATATTTTAATTTTTGTTTAAATATTTATTTATTTCGCAACCGTCTGGAACTAAACAACCAATTTAATTAATTTTTATAAAATTTAAAATAATACACCATTTAATTAACTATTATACAAGCACCTACTGTGCACGTTAATTGTCAATATTTTTTACCTTTTTATCTAAAACATAAGCCATATTAGTGAAGTCGATTTGCCCGTCGAGCTATTTCTTCAAGGTACAATTGTAAAATTATAGTGCTGTTTGAGCTGCATGAACACTTTTACCTACATTTGAAATGATTTTATGTAACTGAAAAATCAAAATATTAGAAAGACTGTTGATCCTGAAACAGGAGTCTGCACAATTATTGGAAACGAGTTCATATGGTTATTCATATGCTGATATGGCTAATAATTTAAACTGTGAGTAACAGATGCTGAGTAATTGTATCATGTGTTGGCTATGGAACTTAAATGCAAGTATTTTGGTCAAAACCGCTGGATTCCTAATAAAGGCATGTCTATCTAAGAGGTACAGTGAAAAGTTTCCACATGTACTAAAACAATACATAGTTTATATTTATTGTATTCCATTTTGACCTTAACGGACAACTTTGGTAGAATTAAAAACTCCTGTTTCTAAGCTTGGAGTCAAATTTTTAATTCTGAATGCTATCTCTTAATTGATTGATATCGTTACCAAGTTAGAATGGAACCTACATATATAGCGACAATTTCCGCAGCTATCAGAGGCTAAGTGTGCAGTATAAAAATATTTTAAATTAAAAATTATTATTTCAAAAACGTGATTGCTTATTACTATATTTTACCTGGTCCTCCAACTAAACTATTTCCCAACCACGGCTTCATAAACTTGTAGGTAGTACATTTTTCAAAACATGTGTTAAGAAGTATTTCGAAATCGGCAGGATTGGCAAGAACTGAAACAAAAATTAAAAAGCTATGTTTGAGCATGTAATACCTCATACTTTTTACAATATATCATCAAACGCAAATGTTTGTATAGAAAGAATTCCAAACGGTTTTGTAAAACACGGCTTGTTTGATTCACTTACAAACATACTTATTTTAAGAGTCACGCCATAGATTTTTGTTTCATTGTCTTTGAGTTTTCTATGATGACTAATGAGATCAAATTTATGGATTATAAAAAGTGAAAAAAATATGTATGACAACAGCTTCAGGTAGCAAACATATTTTTGCAACACCTGAAGGTGTTGTCATACAATGAAAGGTCGTGGTAAAGAATTTAAATAAAGTAGAAATAATACCACATCACGTAGGTTCATTTAATTGTGCATAACTTATTTCTAAAAAATTAACGCCAAATATATTCAAAACTGTTTGTTAAAAAACATCAAAATAACTTTTTTAAATTTTTAATCTATGTAAAAAAAACAAAGGCATTTTCTATTTATCATTCAATGTTCATAAATATTGTTTAATATCGAAGTTTTATCCGAACCCAAATATTGTTATAAAATCAAAATTTCCGGAATAGAATGAAGCACGGTATATTTTTTTTCTGGTAATTTTCCCCATATTTCATTAATATTGCATGCTTTCTGTCCTGTGGAAATTACACAATTATTAAAATAAAGTGAATGGAACGCCAAATAAAACTTGAATTTTTTTTTTATTATAATGAGACAGATTATGACTACATGGTTAGACTTATTATTCAAATTAATAATGTAGTTGATCGAAAAGTGCTTTCATGCTGAAATAAGATATAATTAGAACTAAACTACAAAAGATATATTCTGTGGAAAATTTGAATTCAGTTATAGAGAACACTATTTTAAATAAAATGTATTAATTTTTTTATATTTAATATTTTGTTTGCAGGACACAAAAATTCTACCTGATTATTAACTAAATTCTATCTGATTGTAACTGCAAACCACTATTAACTTTAAATCACAGTTAACTTTAAATACAAATTCTTCAGAATTTTTAAAGGAAAAATAATAATTTATAAATCAATTAATGTAAACAATTTCCAAACAAACCCTAATGGATAATGAAATCAATGAACCGCAATAAATATTATAAACGGTTTTGTTGAATTTTTATAGCATGTATTGACCAGCTCCTAAGTGTCTAATAACAGGATTAAAATAACTAAAGTTGCTTTTTTCGCATCTGGTTCGCGAGATACATTGTTTTAAAATTGAATAAATGGTCATGTCGTACAGTGTACGCACGCCACGTGGCAGCATTAAGTGATAGACATTCAGATCACATCATAAGAAACAATTACTATTTAACACGAAATGTGGATAACAATGCAGTGTTATTTTAAATTATTGTTTTATAAATATCGAAGTTCTGTTTAAGATAAAAGGATATTGATATTTGATAACGATTGGAAAATATTTCAAACAACAAACATCTGTTAAAGAAAATTAATTATTTCAAAAAATATTTTAAGTTATTTACACCTTAAAAATCGAGACAAGAAATACATACCCACGTACAAAGAAGGTCCCAACCAAAATTGTCAGTATCCCCATTGCGCTGTGAATGTGCATCAAGACGTTGGTATGTGTTAAATATATCTGAAGTCAAAAATTACTCGATGTGAGGTTAGATTTGTTTTATATCATTTTATCTTATCTTTGAAAAATGAAATCGCAATTTACGTTAATAAATGGTCCGTTATTGATACGCAAGATCAATAACTAATATAGAAATGGTTAAAAAGATAAGGCCATACATTGTTATTTAATTTTTTTGTCTCGATCATTTATTGACAGTGCTTCCAATTCAGCGTTTCCAATACACGGTATTGATTCCATGATTGTAAACTTTATCAGTATTAGAATAAAGTTCATTCAAAATATAACCTAAGACTGTATTATTACTTCCCATTTATTTGTAAAACTCTTTTTCTCAGAAGCATTTCTAGTCTTTGCAACTGTATGGAAACAGACACCTGTTAAATTTTCAACCGCTGTATGTCTGGGAACATAATGTTTTTATATTTTCACTTTCTATTTATTCATTATCATCAAAAACTCACGATGTTCGTATTTAATAACGTTTCTTTTTTGCACACCTTTGTTTTTTGCTGTAATATACTTTTGGATCAAGTTATTTTGAAATTTATTTTTTTAATTTACCTACATTCTTATTATTTATTTATTTTTCTACTTTAATTTATCTAATTGATACACGTGGTGGACTTATTACTACGAGAGCAATCTCTTACAGCCAACCCCACGACACCAGTCCAGCCCCGTTCGACGAACGGCCGGGAATCGAACACAGAATCGAACCCCGCGGTGCGCCGCATCGTCAAAGGCCGTATACCTTGTAATCAACCCAACATACCACGGCAACGACATTATGTATATGATGATTAAAAATGATTTTATCGGAATGAATTATTGTCACGGAAAAGCCGTGATATTACTAAAAAAATGGCACACCTTATTATTCCGCCTCATCCAAGGGTTGAAATCAGAGCTCTCAGGGTTGAAAGCGAGTATGCATTATTACACATGTGAAATAATAATAGCCGCAAGAAAGTGAGCGCCATGAGCACTTATAGTATGTTTAGTCTTCTTTTGAAGATTTTATAATTGGATTAGATCATTTAGTTCTTTAATTAGGTAATTTAAACCTGTTTCATCCGCCCTGTTGTGGGAGCTGATGATTTATTCAGCAATTTTCTCACGAATTATATTTAGTAGCAGAATACTACACTCTATTTTCTTCAACTCAGGGGTGCCAGTCTGTGCAACTACTTGAATCAGATTGGTAATAAGTAAACATGCTTTGTCGACATCTTGTGGGCTTTTCATTAGAAGTCTCATGTCGATATTGAATTCAAAATATTCTCGAAGATGATACCAGTAATTTTTTTGTATTTTTGAGGTTGCTGTTAATGATTCCGTGGTATAGGATTGTCAAGTTTAGAATCATTTTAATATTCATGTGGTCTAATGTACTGCCAAGCTGTGAAACGACATGAACTGTAAGGGAATGTTTTTTATTATAAAGAAATTCAAGAGGTCTGGGCTTTGTGGCTATCCGTGGGCCACAATACTTGTGTATTGATTGAGAACATCCCTCGTAGATGTAAATGCGGAAGACTCAGGCGTGAACTCACTTCTAGTTTTTAATTTTAAGTACCTATGTTAGGAAAAAAGGTAATAAAAAATAAAGCCCATCTGAACATACCTTGAGAATTCCCCAAAAAAATGTGTCCACTGCCTATGAGAGGATAAGATTTTATGCCCGGTATTTTGTCGGCCAATTCGTACAAGCGCCGTCTGCCCATCCGAAATTTTAGGTAACTTAACAAGACTATCACCAAAGCGGCTACGAGTAGCATTTTGTAAATTATTGAAATACAGCTGCAAAATTAATAAGACATACAAACAAATTTATAGTAATAAATTTATACCGATTGCGCATTCATAACAATATTCATAGTACTTTGACGTAAGACATAAATATTTGTATTTGGAAATCAATCTCGAAGTTTTTGCTCTATTTAAAAATCCTGTTAAAATTAATTAGTTTGTTGCCTATATAATTGATTAAAAAAATATCGTAAGCAATATTTGTACGAAGACACATGTCAACAAGTCTTGATTACATGCAAAATTTTGCTAAATATCAAAACAATCTAGAAACCGGTAACGAGATTAAAAGTCATTTTGTACTTTATTTTAATGTAGAAATTAAAGTAAATGCTAAAGAATATTCAATATTTTCGTTACCAAATGCTTAAGTTAACAAAACTTTACCAACATTGCGACCTACGCACATCGACCAACAAAAGATAGCGTTTTTATTACAAGTGAGAAAAATTGCAAGGCAAGGTGAAAGGATAATTGATACTGTTTAAGTTACGTTACGGAATAATAAAGAGATATATCTTGGAGACAGAATTATTTTTTTCTTTATGTCATAAGGAAATAAATAATTATGCGTATGAACACAATCGGGTATCCTTAGCTTAACCGTTCTCACCCCGTTTCGCAATACGCCCCTGATATTGCCTGCGCGTAGATAACCCCATGAGTGTAAAGCGACCATTATATGTTAGGGGTTATTGAAGTATAGAACTTCGTATAATGTTATTATTTGCAGTTTCTATATGTATGGTGAAGGGTATATACGAGGTGAAGAGCGAATAAGATGTAACTAAGTACGCCTTTATTTGCTATTTACTTAGCGGTATGACACTTTATACTGATATTTCAAAAACAAATTTATACTACTTGAAGTTGGCTGAATTATATACTTATGTATTTTACTCGTCAACCCTTATTAAGAGAGGCCTCGAAAAGAAAAAATAGTCCGCCATCTTGGAGTGTTAGTCACATTAGGAATTTTAAGTTACCAATCTGCTAAGTTTTATTAAAGTCGATTTAGTATTTTAGTCATGAAGACGCACTTCACTATTTTGTTACTCGCTTTTGCGTTTATTATATTAATGTTGGTAAATTTAAAGTTCAGAGAGGGGTATATATAAATTTTAATAAATTTTTTGCACCTGTATTATCGTCATCTATTGGATTTTGTACCTTCTGCATATTATGGATATCTAATAGGAAAGCGTTATCACAGGTATATCCTATAAATTGATATAAAAATTGTGTAAGTAGTTATGTAAGCGCGTTAGATGTTTTACTTATTTCGCATAATACAAGAATAACTCTATATAGCATGTGAACGAGTAATGGAAATAAAATATTAAATGGATTGGACCGTGATTATAAATAGCGTCGATAAAATCTAAAATAAATCTTAAAAAAATCTAAGTCAAATAAGGAAAATTAAAAAATTAAAATGTATGAGTTAATTAGTGATGAAAATAAATGTGTATGCTGAAAATTTATCGCGATTTATAAATTTTAGATATTTTATAAATGATAAAGTAATCCTTAATAATGCAAATAAATGGGGACCGAAACTTAATCTTACTTAGATAAACACACTTGAAATATATTGTGAAAAGCTCATAAACAATATTTTTACGAACATTCACAATAATCTTATTATATGGATCACCATGACATGATGTTCTTATTAAATGGACCACCATGAAATTTCAATTACAAAAAATATCATTTTAAAGCACAGATATAACTTAGATTTGTATGAATATAAAACACGTATCATGTATTTACAAGTACAATTATCACGAATATAGCTGCAGCCCCTGTCGCATGTAAATATATATTTAGTGTGCAACTTCATCCCGTCGATTTTTATTGCATCATACGCGCGTATCGTGACCAACTTCATACTAACTTCATACTCTAAGAGGTATATATTTATTTACGAATTATAATTTATGTGATGCAGTAGTTTGTTGATAGTAATTGATATAGGATAATAAACGTAAAGTTTTAAGTAAAACCAAAGAGTTATATATCCACTTGTCCATTTGTCTTCATCGCGTAGAACTAGAAAGAAATTGGCAATTCTTATTATGCCTTTGGGCTATATTGCCATATTCTGCAAACACAAATAACTCAATGAAACAAAAATGTGATACCATATAGAGACTATCTATATTAATATGGGCACCATTAATTATTGCAAAATTACAAGATTAATGACTGATTTAAAGATGGACGAATAAGGGTTAGACCCTTATTTTCTTTTATAGTATTAATTAAATAAATATCATTAAAACAACATAAATGCTATCAACTGGAACTTTACCAGTGTAAAATCTCAGTTAAGATTCTAATCATGTTAACACATTACAATTATTGGTTAAAGGTTCTTAATTTTTTTCCCAAATTATTTATTTCGATAATGCTATAACCATACAATAGGAGGTAAAAACCAATTACAGTATATTTTTTTGTAATTGGTTTCTGCGTTTCCTTAATATAAATATTATCCTAAAAAGTTAACCAACAAAACAATGAATGGTTTTGGCTAGTTTGTCTCAAAAACATTTTTCTATTTATTCTGTATCACATTTTTGTTTCATTGAGCGATTTGTTTTATGTCATAGTATTAATTCGCTGTCTACTTTAATAGGAAAGGTAGCCTAATATTCACGTAATTTTTATAGTCAAAACCTGCTGTATTATTTTGATTTTTACGACGACTGTAAGGAAATAATTTCATGTTCTGTAATAATCAAACAAGCAAAAATTAATTATTGTCTTTCCAAAAAACCGCAAAAATTATCTTCGTAATTGGTCGTGCACAAAAAGTAATCAAACAGGTTTACCTAACAAATAATTGCTATATAAACTCTGTACTTTACCATTATGTTTCAGGGTACGCGTGTAGAATAGCATAAACACCACTCGGACAAATTAGTCCTAATCAAAAATAATATTTAAACTAATCTAAAACAATATTTGTCTAGATTCATACTTACTACAATCACCGACTAGAAGAGTCAATGCTTATATTAACACGTATCAAGCTTTTATATCAATAGTTTATTCTCAGAATTACAATAACAATACATGCGAAAATTAATTAACGTTCACTGGCCTGAAGATTTCTGCACGAGGTTAATCTCTCTACTCCCAGGAACTCCTTATATATAAAAGCCGGGAACTTCCAAGGTCCTATGAAATTTTCAAACAGGGTGGCATTTGCATCGATCAGGGCCACTCTTCCAATTGTATTTCAACTCCAAAATGAAGTATTCCTCAACATAAGCAAATCGTTGACTCGCCGGTTTTATTCAATGCAATACAGGCTGATTCAATGCCTATCCTGATAGCTGCATTCAAATTACTTTTAATAACTTCTTCATACCTTATAAACTCACTAACTCTTCGTAAATGCAATTACATAAATAGGCAATTCACCAGCAAGTCTATGTGAATATAAACTGCCGTTATCAAATACAGAATTTAAATCACTTAACTTTTTAATTTAACTTTCATTTAGTCGGATTATATTTATCACTATAACTTGTTTCAGCAGAAATTCAAAGAGGAATGAAAGCAAAAAACTATTACCAAAACAAGCTGCTCTTGTAATAATATATAAAACGAGTGAATGTAGAATTTCGAATAAAATACAGAAAATATGCAGCTGTTTTTCAACAGAAATTTCAAAGACACCAAACAAATTAGACTAACTTGAATTTATTACTAATTTTACATTAACAATAATACTTGATGGCTTGCTTTACATTTTAAAATCAAATGTATCTTAAAATTGCCAGCGCCGTCTTCAAATTCTTGAGAAACGTCAAAAAATGTTAAATAATTCACGCGAAGTACAAACCAATCATAATAGCTATTCCTGGCGCTAATTAAAATATTTTAAAGAAAATTAATAATAACGTAATTATTTTACAAATATACATTTATCAATAATTAAAACTTGTTTTTTCTAAACAACCACCTTGTTTAAATTTCGTTTTTAAGTTCGGGCAAACCATGTATATTATGTTCTATTTTAAGATATACGAGTATTATCTATTGAGCACAGAAAATGTTTAGTATTAACTAATTTTTAATTTGCTGCGATTAATTTGCTTCTATTACATACTTCTATTACATACGATTATGGAGCGAACGAAACTTATATTTTTAGGTTTTATATATAATCTATGATTTTATGTTCAATTAGGTCAACTTTTTAAGTTGTTTATTTTACCGTAATATAATATATTCGTAAACTTCAATTATTTAAGGTTATTTTTTTTGTATATTTGGTTCATTTTATTTAGTTTCGTTATAGCTGAATATTGAAATATCATTCAAATTTTCCGTATTTAAAATTGGTTGACCGGAAAACATAGCTAATGTAAGAATAAGACTGCTAAATTTATGGCGGCCTTATTGCAATATAATCAATCTTTTTTAAAAATTATTATTCAAATAGAAAAAACTTTGCAGATATTAAAGTACAGTCGAAAAGACGTAAAGCTAATGGGTGATAAATACTAATCAAAGCTTTTCTATTATTAAAATTTTCTTTTGTGCAAACTGCATTCAACACATTTAACGCAGCCCTATTTTGAATAAACCGTCAAGCCGTCCACAACTTCAAATAATATGACAACGGTTGTATGTTACATTCTAATTTCACAACTGTCGCCTGCATCATTTTGTATTAATGCCCTGAAAAATTAGCAAATCCGAATGACGCATGACGCGAACAATTGACTTTTGTAGGTGAACAAGGTCAATGGCCGACTTTCGACCCACTTATCGCACAAATCAAGGCGAACGCGCACCTGACTAAATATCTACTGTTTCCATTAGTGCGTGCTTAGTAATAGGTTCGATCTATTTCTATATAAATATATAAGTCGAAATATTATATTTCATACATTCTCTTTTTTTCCGATTATTGTCGGTCGTCTACGCTATGCTTAAAACCATAGTTTTGTTAAGGAAACAGCTTTATTCCTTTTCGGAAACAGTAGAAAATATTGAATATATTTGGCTCTAATTTTGTGGAAATTCATTATTCACAATTAAATGAAACAACATGATGTAGTATTATTTCTACTTTCTTTAAGTTCTTTACCACGACCTAGATTATAATACAACGAAACCTAGGTCGTGGTAAAAAACTTAAAGAAAGCGAAATAATACTACATCACTTAGTTTCATTTAATTGTGAGTAGAAAATATATTTTTTTCTTATATTAATTAATATTTTTAAAGATTCTAGCGCTACCTTTCTAATAAAATTATTCACATTCTGTTTCCTATATTTGCAATTATATTTGTAAGTACTATCGCCTACTGTGAAAAACAATATTTATAATTATTTGAGGGCGTGTTCATATCTAGAGGTGACAAAAATTATTTTTTTATTATTTTGACGGATAAATAACTGTTATTTCAAACTTTTGTTTTAATTGAGATATGTTTGAAATATAAAATTAGAAATTAAATTGATATGAAGAAGTAAGAGTCGAAGTTGCGAAGGTCCCCCGCTCAAATCTTTGGGAGTTACCGTGTAGCTTAAATCTGGAACATTGTTCAGTTTTTTTGTTATATTGCCATTACCTGCACCAAGTGGAAAAAAACAATTCCAGTAAAAAATATCTAATGTATGTACATATATATATATATATATATATATATATATATATATATATATATATATATGTATATATATATATATATATATATATATATATATATACACATAAAATATAGGTAAAATTGTTGTTTAATTTCAAATCCACTCACGTATAAATAAAGTGGCGCTTTAGCTCAATGCTTTTGATACTTGCGCCTCTATATGTCAATTTTAGTAAAATATTTGTTTGATCTGTCATCTGAGCTTCATAATGGAATAAATAATGCGAAGACTTCGCACGGGTCACGCTAGTTATTATATATTTTCACACACATCAAACTATGTATACTCGAAAAGTTTCAAGACTATCGGATATATGGAAGTAGCTCGAAATTGAATTGCAAATTGTGAGCTTTACAAACTGACAAGTGACCTTGAAAAACAATTAATTTAAAAGCTCGTAAAATTTTAAATAAACCAATACAGAAGCATCTCCGAAAAGTGACCAGTGGCAGATTTCAAAGTTTGAAAATAGTTTCTGAACGCAACACATAAGAGGGGCGCGTCTTTAGAAGCACAAGCGGTGCTGATGTTTTAGTAGCCATGGAACAGTGGAGTGGAGAGCACCGCACTTTTGCCGTCGAGGCCTACATTTCGAGTAGATTTTCGCTGTCTGTAGCACGCCGTCGATGTAATAATCGTTACAGTATTCGTCGATTACGTGATGGACCATCGACCAACCTCACTCAGTCATGGGTAGCAAGGTTCAGAGCTACAGGATCAACATTAAATAGGCCCAGGCCAGGACCTACACCCTTGATAGCCACGGATGAAAATGTCGTGCGCGTTATGGTTTCTGTCGTTGAAAATCCCCGTTTATCACTGCGTACACCTTCATCGATATTGGGAATTCCGAAATCAACTTTACAGGTAATAAAGCAAAAAAAGCTCAAGTTCCATCCATATAAAATTCAAATTGTTCAAGATTTACACGATTCTGACTTTGAATTAAGAAAAACTTATTCAAAGTTGTGTTGTTGAGATTTCGTACTGCTACCCGGATGGGCAACATATTCTTTAGTGACGAAGCTCACTTTCACATTTTAGGATATGGGAATAAGCAGAACTTTCGTTACTGGGATGTCCACAACCCAAGACAAATGCATCAAGAGCCTTTACATAATCCTAAAGTAACAATCTGGTGTGCCATGTCTCCATCTGCAATCATAGGGCCTTATTTCTTTGAAAATCAACGTGGCCAAACGGTAACTGTGAATTCGGAGAGATATGCCCAGATGTTAAATGACTTTTTCAGAGTAGAACTACAGAATAGTCCATCCTTCAACCAAAACACATGGTTCCAGCTGGTCGGGGCCACAGCTCACACTGCTAATGTGTCCATGAATGCAGTGCGGCAGTTATTTCCAGAAAAAAACATATCCCGAAACGGTACCGTACAGTGGCCACCAAGGCCACCCGTTTTAAGTCCATGTGACTTTTTCTTATGGGGATACTTAAAATCCGTTGTTTACAAAACAAATCCGAGCACTGACACAACTTAAAGAAAATATTCGAGACGAAGTCAGTAGGATACCCCATTCACTCTGCAATCGCGTTTTAGAAAACATGCGTGCTAGACTCGAAGAGTGTGTCAGACTCGATGGCCGCCATTTGGAAAACGTGGTTTTTAAAAAATGAAATCTGCATTTGTTGTTATAAAGTTAAAATAAACCTACGTTGTATTAGAGGTGTAGTTCTTTTTACAATTTTTCAAACATTGAAATCTGCCACTGGACACTCTGTTTATATATATATATATATATATATATATATATATATATATACATATATATACATATATATATACATATAGTTATATATATATATATATATATATATATATATATATATATGTAAATACACATAATATCTTTTTAATTAATGTTTAAAATCTCTTTGAATACTTACTTTTTTATATATTTACATTCAACACCAGCACCATACAATATTTTCACAGCTATTCTATGGGCCAGAAGTTCAGCAATTTTCTCCATTTCAGCAATTTGCTCTGCTTTCTTGCACCTGCAAGCTCTTCTTAGTTCTTCTATGCAAGATATTCTTCTACGCATGCTGTTTCGCTAATGAAGCTTGCAATTTCGCAATTTTGCAATTTTCGTTCACAAAAGATCTTGTGGATTCTTCAAGAAGTTCTTCAAATGGCAAATCAGTATATGTACATATAAACAATTTTAGCTCAGTATTGTGTTGTAATGCAGTAAGATACAGTAGCTTTGAAACATTTGAAATTTAAAATACAGTAACTTAGAGACTAATAATTGTGACTTTGACATCAACATGGATTCGAAGCAAATATCAATGTTGCCACTACCTGTTAGCATTTCTATTAATGTCGATATTTATCTACGATGTTGCATTGTTATCTACAATGTATTGATTTATACGAAAGTTTTTTTTAACTCATTCGATCTTCCGGAATCACTACTTACTAACTTTTTCACGATGTTGCTTCATCTAATATATAATCAAACCCTCACAATATCATCAAATACCATCAACAAAAATTTATTAAATGAAGAGGTTCAGGATATATACATCAACATAAAATATAAAAGTGCAAATATATTAAGTATTTAATGAGCACGAATATAGGGATCATCGAGATGTAATCGAGAGCATCGAACGCATTATATTGACAACTCAGCACGAAATGTTGCAATTATGGAATTTATGTGGGATATCTGAACGGGAAGGAAAGTTACCCGAATGTGCGAACAAATATTCTAGTGGCAAGAGTCCATTTAATTTCATACCAGCCGAATTCGAGAACATTTTGAGTTAAACATGGTACTAAACAGAGGGCGAGCGATTTTCCTATGTTGTTTATGTTTTTTCTGAAGCTATTATGTTACAATATTTAGATTAAATTTGCACAAATCATCACGAATATTTCAAGAGCATTCATCCGCATTTTCCAAACTGATCATTACTGTGATACAATGTAAGCAATTAATAAAACCAATATTTATATACATACATACATATATATATATATATATATATATACATATATATATATATATATATATATATATATATATATATATATATATATATATATATATATATAATGTAGATCCATATTTATTTACCAGCGATATTCTTGGAACTATAGTACACTTTCTACTCAGATCTTAATAAAAATGCTGACTTCGGAGAACCTCCAAACACTTTATAATGAATAGAGCATTTACTATTATCGATTATTTTATTATCACGTTATCTAAAAAGACCATTTTCTAAGTAATTGATTTTCTTTTTGTGATGTAATAACATTAATTCATGTCGAACCATCTTACAAATTTGACTTCATGTTTTGTTCTATACAAAAAATTCCTCGAAAACAACAAAATTTCACGAAATATTTGTATTTTGTATTTTGTTATTTAGACAACTTTAAATTATCGGTTAGTGTCTTTGGAAATACAATTTTATGACAAATCGTTGCGCCTTCAATAACTGTACAGACATTTCGGTCCATTTTCTTTGCACTGAAGTGCATAAAACTCGATAATTGTGGCCACCTTTAGCGAATTATACTCACTTTAATATTTGTATAAAAACATAAATACATATATATATATATATATATATATATATGTATATATATATATATATATATAAACATATATATATATTTATTTACCTCATATGTTTTCATATCTTCTGCTTCTATTTATTTAATTATGGTTAACTAGTATTTTTTGCACAAAGAACAAATGTTCATTTTAAATTTATCTTTTTAATTGATGGTTAAAATCTCTTTGAATACTCACTTTTTCTTCCAATGTTTCCCTCATTTAATGAAAATATTTATGACAGTATGTCTTTATTTAATACTGAAATAACTAAAAAACAAAAGAAAATCATAAAATTTGACTGATTTTAACGTAATACGATTTTAACTGCAAAGTATGTTCGAGAGTGATTTAATATCTGTTTAAAACTTAAAACCAGACCGACGGATTAAATACCGATAATGAAAAAAGATTAAATTAATAAAATACCTACGTTTAACCTTCATACATTCCTTAGGTGATATATAATTTCTCGAAATTTTATAAGTATTTTTAGCATATTCGAGAATTGAATGAAAAAGTCGTATGGTTTTTGATGAAAATGTCTCTGTAGATAAGTAATGGGCCGGAAGGAAGTGATATTATTGTGTTTCCTTTTGAGGTGGGAAGAAAGGTTTGTTTTTGAAGTAGATAAGACGGTAGGATAATAATAAAATTTTTATAAATTATCTATTTTAGTTAGGTAGCTCCAAGAAAACAGTCTTAATGTGAAGCTTTATCGAGTAAATTTTGTGAAGGGTTAATGGGTATCTTGTGGAATAGATAGGGAAAATAAAACATTATTCTCTGTACTATAGAGAAAAGAGATGCCACTATCCTCAAACTATTAATAAACAAACGAGAATTCTTCCCAATACCACAATAATATCGGATTGTTGGCGATCATGTGATGTTTTACATGGCTTAAATTATCACTATATGGCCGTTTAAAACCCAATTAATTTAGTAAATCCTGAGACTGGGCGCATATCAAAATTATTGAAGGATTATGATGCCACTGATATGAAAATATCGCTGGTTAAAATTGAAAAAAAACACGCGAAGTTGGTCATCTATTTAGTATCATATAATGTCGCATGTCTGCGTTTCTGGTGTTTGGCGTGGAGCAGTAAAATTTTGAATGGTTTAGTGATTCATTACACTGCGCCATTCAACCAAAATTGAGGTGATTTTAATATTCAAGGCCGGATTTTGGCTTGTGATCGTACCATTTGGTGACTTGAACTATTCGCTAGTGATCTTAGGTTTGGTATCAAATGCATATTGGGTTCAATAATTCGAGCATCACGAAATTGCTAGTAATTTGTTTCGGAAAAATGGACATGCCTTATTATTCGATTCATATTGATTTTGTATGGTGAGATAGGAAATATTAAAAGTGTTTCCACGTGTTTCATACCCCAGTTTCTTCCTTCGCTATTCTTTACATCCCATGCAGTACTTTTGATAATTGAAAAAGAAATCTTAGAAGCAGTGCTTTTTAAGCAGTCGTAAAGCGAACATGTACCATCGGATCGTACCAATATTGTTAATATCGATGCGTAATCAATAAAATATTATAAATAAATTGATAATAAAGACAACTTTTCGTTTTTGCATACGTTTTCAAAATTTATATGGAGAATAATACACAAAATACTGTGAGATCTTTCATTACGGAGGTAGTACTTCATTTTACAAAAAAAATTATTCTTGCGATAAGTCGCAGAATAATTTTTTTTGGCCTTTTCAAGCGATTCATACACTATTCATGGAATAAAAAATAAAATTGAGAACACCTTCCTCCCACCACCAAAAAATAAACAACACCTTCCTTCCACTCAATATTTCCATATATACCTATATTTTTAAACGTTGTGTGTCGGCTAATTCGTTTCATCACTATGCCAAATTTAAAATTTCAAACATCAAACAAGTTTTGAGAGGAACAGCTGTGAGAGAACAACAGATTCGGGAGTGATTTTACAAGGGTTAATTTCCTTTTGAAGTATGAAACCCTAATAAATGACTAAATGTTCAAGTGAACAGTTTAACTTATTGAGCAGAAAGATATGAGAACTTCAGTAGAATGGGATGCACAAAAGAAATATTCATGCTTGTAGGGAGACATCCGTTAAATATTTGACACCTATTTTGTACTTATATATTAATCCTGTTTGTAAAATTTCTTGGATATAAGTCCAAAATTGTAGAGAGTGAAGGTTGTGACAGATGGGCAGGTATTACGAAAATAAAAAGTTAAACAATTATATAAAATGCACTTTATGTTAGTTAAAAAACGTGTCTTATATTCTTATATAATGATCTCTATTCAATCTATACTTGACCGTGACAGTGAATATCAGAATTGGGTACGCAGTATAATAACATTCATAATTTTAAAGAGGCGAGCAATATGAGCATAACATTTGGAATAATAATGTCATAATTATGTATGGCCTCAAATTATTTGTTAAATTCTATTTTGACGAATTTCAGTTAAGCCCACTTATTTAGACGTTCATTTATGTGGTGATGGATGACAAATATGCACAAATCGCCAACTGAAATTTTTAAGTTTTTCTTTGGCTCTCCCATTTACCTCATTATCATTAAACATAACGTTAAAATACGGCGATAATAAAGCATCAATAGATCAAAAAATACAAATATCATACGGAAAAATGAAGCAAAAGGTAATTAAAACACTAATTGGGTTTTACCGTTGTGCGTAAACACTTTAGATTGAAACGTTTTCGCGAACTTAATGGGGTAATTAAAAATATCGTTTTCGTATTTTAAGTACCTTTTAAGTAATTTTTCCATATGAAATATTGAAAGACATTTCAATTTTGTATGTTTTCAGTCGATAATTATTTTTATATTAGTTTTCTTTCACAGATGATGAAGAACACATACGAGTAGATGACTTTATTTAATAGACACTAAAATAATCGTATTTTGATAAGATGCTATCACCAGGATGCCAACAAAAAAAAGGTGAATAGGATATAAAATGTGGTGGTAAAATGTTATATTATATTTTTTGCCACTTATCTGTAGAATAAGATAACATAAAGTATACCAAAACTTATAATGACGTTCTATACGGCTATACAGTAGCTCATGAAAAGTTCCATTAATAGTAAAGGATTTATAACAAAATTGGATTAGGTAATTGAAGTATGAAATAAAAATAAATTAAATATGTTTCAAGCAGTGGATAGTTTTATATTTAACCCTTTCAGTCAGAAAATACTCAACTAGCAAAAATATTTTCTATTTGTATATGTACATTCTCTAAAGATATATTTTCAGTGTTTTTATAGAAATGTTAAGAAATATTGGACACATTTGGTGATAGGCATTATATTTCAGTTTGAAAAAATAAAGAAATGTAAATATAGTGATAGTGTTTCGGAACTAAATGTAATAATAGCTCATTTTCTTATATATTTGTTGCTAAAATAGAATAAGTAATAACATTAAAAACGATTAAAATAAATATATCGTACCTAGGACTTTCCATTACAAAATTATAACGACTTAAAAACTGATGAATTATGAAACTAAATTCAAAATAACATTTTCAATTAAAAGAACAAAAAAAATTTACACTTTTCCTCTTTATAAGTTTCGATTAATAATGCATATAACAAGCATTATTTTTATCACAAGGTTTTTTAACCTACTCTACTTTTAAAACATTTATATTAAAACTATTCACATCAATCATATACCCCATTGCTCTATTGTTGGGTAGGCTACAAGACGACGTCACCATTTATATATTATTGGATATCTTTATTTATAATCGATATCTATACTTATATCTTACAATTTTCGAGCGACCCCAAAAAATTTCTCGACAATTACCATTATTTCAAACTTTCTTCTCTAAAACTGATAAAACTACAGGCATGATTAAAAAACCTGATCTTCTTGAAAATATTATGTAATTTTTCTTGTCAAGTAATGCTTTCCTTTTTCTGAGATATATCATCTAGATAATACGTTTTTTTAAGGAAATTTTGAAAAAGAGATTTTTAATTTTATGGATTTCCTTAGAGTGAACACTCTGAAAATTTTTAAGTCATAACCATTGAACACGATTAACTTCGAAAGTTTCATCGAATAAGTACTGAGTTAAAATCGACGTGTCAGAACAGTGGGTTTCATAGTTGCCTAGATCTCTGGAAATTGTCAATCAAAGTCATTGAGGATAACTTTCTTTGGAAGTTATGACGTAATTCTAGTATCTATTTTTTACTGATTATTGTAATCTATGGTTAAAAAATCAGAAATTGTGAACACGAAACGGTCAATTTGGGGTTTCATATTCTAAATGGTTCTTTAAAGTGAAAAATGGTGAATGGAATCTTATCTTGAATGAATTATTCCATGAAATTTCATTTTAGATGTTAGAGGAGGAACATTAATTGTGTCTTTAAATATTTTGCCACAAATTAATTTAGCTCTCAGTGTGAAGGATCCGAGCGAAACATTTTATTCTTCTTGGTCTAAACTATTAAAGTTATAAGAGACGAATGAAAGTAGGAATGGGATGGAATTATAAAGTTTGTTTACTTCTTTGTTCTTTTTACTTGATTGTTCTCTTGATATCTGGTTGAGTATATATTAAGACTAATGACATAAAAATAAATACATGATATTTTTGTTGGCAGAACTCGATAGTAAATTTTAGGTTTATCTCATCCATATTCAATCTTGTCCTTATAGAGTTGTCAAGTTTATTATGATCTATCAAGAACATACGACAAAACTTGTACACTTGAAGGCGATATAAAACTAAAAGAGTTCTGGAAGTGGCGTATCATTTGGTAGATATTCAATTAATTTGAGGGGCCCCAAGTATTCTTTAATCTGATAAGGGTTATGAAAAGGCAATTAAATAAATTGCGAAACTTTCTGATGACGAAATGATACATGTCAAATCAAGACATATCCAGAGCTAAGGATTGATAAGAGGGATATTTAAAATGTACTAGCTGCTTAGACGCAAACGAATAACACTGAAGTATTACCTGAATGAATACGATTTTTGAAATTTTCAAAAAGCACTACATTATATGAAGTTATACTTCAGTCGCCTATATTCAAAGTAAAATCTAAAAGAGGGCTAGTAATTTCTTTATTACCAAGTGATAAAATTATAAATGTTGAAACCGAAGAAGAACTCGAAATAAATATTGAGAATTCCAATCTCGTAATTGTTTGTCACAAACAACTGATAACACAGATATTAATATTGATATACAAATTGCTGATGATGAACACATGACCGATGATACGCAGACTGATGTTGATGCACAAATTGTTGATGATACACAAGTTACTAATACACAAGAGGGAGAATGCAAAGCAAGTGAGAATGACAAACAAGATGAAGGCGTAAATGTTTTCATATGGAATGTTTAATACTTCTCTGATTATTTTAATCTAAAAATAAAAATTTAACTATTCAACTACATTCTGAAAAAAAATGGGGTGTGACGGCACTTCCCGGCACTGCTTGACTCGGTCATATGGTGTTTTATTATCACCATTCGATTGTACTTGAGAAGCCCTTTCCACGCGTATACGATCTTTGTATTTGGTTTTGGGTTTTCGACGCGTATAGGCCGACATTATATATTTTTGAAAATATTTTTTTATTCTAGCACCTTATTATATTCACTGTCCCTACTTTAAACTAATGTTTTATATACAATCGGTAGATTTTGACGACAGCTGACGATTAAAACTTAAACGAATATCGTAGTTAAAAGTTATACTACTTGCAAATCTCGATACGCATCAAAATAACCTCAAAATGGCGGCGCTTCCCTCTCTACCGCACACGATGCGTCGCTGTTCTCGCTTATCGTAATGAAATCTTTGATCCTTTAGCTATCCATTGGTATAATTTTTGATGTAGAGGATAGATTCGAAACTGCAACGCCAAACTCTACCCCCATTTTGTTATCATTAGGTTTTTTGGATTGCCCCCGTATGTCGGTACGGATTCGCTACTCTTTTCTAAATTCGACACTGGGTCCAATTAATATTTAACTGTTTACATTAACGTGTATTTTGTACAAAATGTATATTTTGTATATTCCGCGGTTAAATATTTTTATAAACATATAACTTTTTGGATAAATTTTTCTCTTCGTTCAGTTTTGAGGCTTACAAACTAAATGACCAATTCACACAACAGAGAACGGCGTATATTGGAAGTTTTGGTTGGTTCCTTATTTGTACGTGGGTATGTATTTTTTATTTAATTGTATTATGTTAATTTTCTATATATATATATATATATATATATGATTTTTTTGGCTTCCGTGGGCTTAAAAAATTATAAATAAATAAATGCAGCTTGCATTATTTGATTTTTCACATATCATTGGCCATGCCTTTTGTTTTGTTTTGTCACCATTAAAATTAGTAGGAACAAGAAACACTCGAAACTTTGTCACATGCGTTCATCCGCTCTATGTCGTCGAATTATGACGAGATCGTTTTACCAGAAGGTACGTGATTTTAGTTATTGTTTAACAAGACAGACAAGGCACACTTCAAACAAGGGAGACAAGCATGAAGAGAAATATAAAAAAAAAAATTTGAAATAATTTGTGTTCAAACTAGGGCTGATTATGTATATTCGTGATTACAATTTTTTTAGATAAACTTTTAAAAAAATGTGTTCTATTCTCCTAATTTTCCAGTCGAACACTTTTAGCAAGCAGTTTCAAAGAAAATTGGTATGGTATGTATTTTTCTAATTGACTAGTTAAAAAAATTTTCCAAATTAACTCCAGTATATCATAATGCTTTTTAGGAAAAAATAACAGAAAATAGTGTTTAATTAATCATTTGAGCAAAACTTTGATGTCAGAAAGAAAAGAAACAATTATGAACACCATGATAGAATTTGAATCCAACTTTATAATAACAATAATTATTTAGCCTGTCATCGTCCCACATGACCAAATGTCCATTACAACTTCAAATACATATTCATACGGGTTCTTGTCACTTATGAAAAATATTAAATTAATATTACCAAGTTCGTTGGTATGTTTCTTTGTTAGGTTTTTTTTGCATCGTCGAAAACAATATGGGCAGTCACAGACAAACAAGAGAAATAAATTGCGCTGTTATTTTTGTCGCGAAACGCAAATCTGTCAAAGAATGTCGTTTGTGATGTCGCAGTAAAATGACATTGTTTTATTCATTTTTTGGCTTCTAAAGTTTTTGCGACTACGGGTATTATTTAATTATGTGATTTTTCGCGTACAATTTTTCACGTCTTACATTTGACAGCTTATGGCGACAAACATATTCTAGTTTTTGCGTTGAATTGGGTTTTCGTTTTTTTCTTGAGGCGAATCTGAGAAATGTAATCTTGCCTAATGTTCCTAATTGATATACTTAAAGGATCCGAGAATAAACTAACCAGGAAATATTTTAAAATATTTCACACAATACTTATTGATCGAACGATCTTATAATCAGATGGATGTAATTGAAATAATACCTTTTTTCCAATAAGAGTTAAGTTGTGAGTAGTAAATACCAAATAAACACCATATTTGATACCTGTTTGTAAATGATAGGAAAGTTTTTCTTTCAAATAGTTTTCTCTTTATTTCTATATTTCTTTATTTTTCATGGTTTTATGAAACTCCAGTATTTGTTTTGTTTCTGCCTGGCACTTTTCTTTTTGAAAATACTCATGTTTCTTTTTGCAAATTTGTGATTGACCATAAAACTTACGTAAGCGGTTTGAAGTCACATTATGTAGTCACTTTCCCCACCTTGTTGTTTGCTTTCCTAAATAATTTGTGCTCTCATGAGTTGACACATTAGCTTAACATTTTATAAAAAAATCAAAGAATATTTGTAGATGGAGGTAATGTGTTTGTATATTAGTAAAGTGAGGAGATTTTCCGAGCTAATCTAAAACCATGCGTAGTTCATGGTCTTTCATGGTCTATTCTTAAGAAATTTTTTAAAACTTGTCAGTTCTTATAGTCAATTTTAATCAAACATTTTAGGTAATGTGTTTGTAATTATTTTAAAGACCATTTTGTAATAATTTGACAAGAAGTTAATGGGTTCATAGTTTTCATTCTTTGAAATATTACTATGGCAGGCTTGAACAATATTTCCGTAGAATGTCCCATTTCTGAGATTCTGTTTAATAAACAGCACAGATGTAATTAAAAGACATGCACGCAATTTTACGTTTTCTGATGGTAAATTCAATACCTGATTTTATTACGCTTTAAAGTGATCTAGACTCAGTTTTGGCTATTATTCCTATTTTGCATGTTGTTTAATATATTTTGTTTGTATTTATAAAGTCATTGTAAAAATGTTAACATTTCATCTGATCGTCTTGTCAAAAATTCTTCGTTTTTGTTCTACTGACTTGAATTCAGAATAGATTTCTAATTACCATCCAGAATGAATTTTGTTTCTGGATTTTTCTATGTCATCGCAGTTGCATCCGCTGTCCATCAATATTTTGTATCATCCGTTATCGTCATTATTTTACATCTTTTTTCAAACTCAATTCCTTGTTCATTTTTGTAATTCTTCTATTAAATTCATGTTGAAGAAAATCATTTGTAATGGAAAAAAATCTTTTTCTTCATTATTTTGTTGCAGGGTAAATACATATCTATTGGTATTATCCATAGATTGGACAAATCTTTAGTTTTTCTATGACTACTAATTTGCGATATATCATTCTGTAATCTGTGTGGGATGTGGGATTATTTTAATATTAGTTGAATAAATTAATTTAGTAAATCATATACTATATTGAAGGGTCTTCAAGGAAACTCTCGACAAAAATAGATTCGACGAAAACCCTACATTTATGGTTTAGTCTATCTTGCTTATTTTCCTTTTGGACAAACAAAATAATTTGTAATTTATGAATATTATATTTACAAATTATTGTCCAGAACTTCGTCAAAATTTGATTGTGAGAATTATTCGCTGAACAAGAATTTTCTAAATGCTCTTTCTTTCCCTAAATACCTCATGCCACGTAATTTTGAAAATCAGAAGAATGGCTATCACGATTCGCTTAATTATGATAATTTTTCAGAAATTAATAGCAGAATATATTATTTTATGCTCTAGTGACAGCTTTATTTTTTTAATGATCTATTTGTCTACTCTAATTAACTGACAATTTGAGGAGGATGCTTTTTTGTACATTATGGCGTTTTGTGAATAAATGGGATATATATTTGAGAATAATCTGTAGGATCTATATTTATTGGGAAGGATCTATATTTTTCGGTAGGATCTATATTTATTGGGAAGGATTTATATTAGTATTGAATTTATAGATTTCCTGGATGCTACAGAGCAGCAGCCTGTAATTAGAGCTTTCTCTTCGTAGTATAATTGTTTAGGGTAGACTGGGTACGATTGAAAAAAAGGACTGTTGAAACAACAGGAATATCTCGCAAACCGTTGGAGGGATGGTGAAGAGGCCAAGGGGAGAATAAAGCAAATGATCGATTTGAAAACAAACCTCAGAGTTGCGTCGCTCTCCATGCCCTTTAGCTCTTTTTAGAAAACCCTATTTGTTTTGTTAACCAAAAGTAAGTATTTTTGTGCGAGGAATTTTCCAATTTTTATGGTTTCCATTTAAGTGAGAGTGTTGAGTGTGTGTTTTTGTTTGAAATGAAGCTTGTAGAATATGGCATCATGACTAGTTTTTATGGATCATTGTTGTTATAATTACTATAACTGCTTTTTACCTAAAGTAGGAGTTGCTTATGGTTGAAATATTTTTCTTGGGTACCGTTGAAAAATTTTATTTATTTATTTTTTCTTGTTTCCTTGATGCCGAAAGTACGCGTAAGAAAGACTTCGAGAGGGAAATAGACTTGTCGAAGCACAAAGGCGCTTATAAGAAAGTGAATATAGGAGATTCATTAGGAAAAGCGGCAGAGAACCACGGAGTAAACCACTGTTCTGTCCTAAATTGTATTCGAAAGCAAGATGCATCTAACGACATGTAAAGCATGGGATATAAAGCACTCAACCGAGTTTTTAATGAGGAACAAGAGCGAGAACTTTCAAAGTACTTAGTTCAATGTGCAGATATATATATATATATATATATATATATATATATATATATATACATATATATACATATATATATATATATATATATACATATATATTTATTTATATATATATTTTGGCCTATGAACTTGCAGTTAAATATAATTTAACATAATCTCAGACTTGAGATGACAACGAGCTAGCAGGTAAGGAATGATTTCGGATGTTTGTAAGAAGAAACCCCGAACAGTCTCTACGCGCAACGTACCGAACTATCTTCCACAAGCTACAAGCCTATCCAGGGCGATCAACTTTAACAAAATTAATGTAGGTTCCTTCTACAACAATTTGATCATTGTCACGGACTGTCATAAGTTTGAGCCTCAAGACATTTATAACGTTGATGGAACAGATATAACTGTTGACTGAAAGCCCGACAAAGTGGTGGTTAGGCGTGGTGCTCAACAAGTAGGTTCAGTAACTCAGCGGAAAGGGGTACATTAGTCACGGTTATCTTTGCAGCGAATATAATAAATTTAGCCTGTGATGCATGGATGCGAAACCATCCAGGAAGGACGATGTCCATTTATGATAAACCATAGATTGTAGAGTTTGCTATGCCAATTGCTCTTAGGCCCTCAAAAATTCAAGCAGGCTTTCGTAAAACAGAAACTTACGCGTATAACTGGAATTTGTTTACTGAGCTTGATTTTGCTCCTGCATCAGTTTCGGATAGACCAAGTCTTAAAAATAGAGCAGAGGCAGCAATTGTTCCGGTACCAAAATGTAACCCACCTGAAGACGAAACGCCGCCACTATCGCCTTCTGTCTTAAATCATGAACCATAAGTACTGAACAGGAATACATAATTGAACGCCCGGAAACTTCTAATCACACCACCCAAAAATCATATTAGTATTAGTATTCAGGAAACTTCTCCAAAACCCAGTACAAGTGTTCAAACAATTTCTTCTATTTTCCCCGCTGTATTTTCACCGGGAACAATACAATAATTTTTGAAAGCTCCTGCGAGGAAAAATAATAATAGGGGGCGAAAAATCTATAATGTATACTGACACACCATAGAAGGAACAGATAAGAAAGGAGCAAGAAACAAGATTGAAATGAACAAGTGCTAAGCAAATTAAGAAGCAATTGGATGGAGAAATAAGTAAAAGAAATACCATAAAATAAAAAACTAAAAATGTACAGCAGGAAGTACCATCGGAAGAAAAAGAGTGCTTCTGTCTTGTTTGTATGTCACCATATTAAGAGAGCAGATCTGAAGAAAATTGGATCCAATGCACCACTTTTAAACTGTGGACTGATGAAGAATTTACAGAAGCTAGTTTTAGCTATATTTACTATAATTGCGACTCTGATGTTTATATTTGACAAAAAAAAAGTCAAAGAAGAATGAACAATGAAGTCAAAGAGAGTTTTCATTTCGTTTATTTTCAAATTATTTTTGCTTAGTGTGTTACATTTAAAAAACAGTTGATTTTTGTTTTGTTGTTTGTTTATTTACGTAAATTATATATCAATGTTAAGTAACCTATAGTTACAGATGCCTGATAATATACATAGCTTTTAACTAGCGTGTTTTAAAAACGCTAAAGGCTATTAAAAATATTTTTATATGTATTTAAAACATTGAAGACTAATTATTATTGTCAAATAAGTTCTTAGTTATTCTAAGAGTTAAAATAAATAATTAATAAAACATGTTATAATATTATATTTTGTATTATTCGCATGTGTTTTAACGGACCCCAATCATTGTTTCAACCATCCCTGGTATGGGGACGGTTGAAAGAAATCGGATTTTGTTGTTTAATTTGATATACTATTAAAAATATCACAGCTGGAACTAAAATCATTGGTAAATAGATAGAAACATTGCCTATTGGTAGATAGAAACATGCTCTTTTATTTGAGATATCTTCTTCGTGGCTCGGATTATAAAAACCAAAACTACGGACGATATAAATAAAATTGTGTCAACCGTACCCAGTCTACCCTATTCTTGGAGTCCAAATAGTTCAAATTGGAAATCATATATTCAATCTACAGATATGAATACTTTGGAACTTATTCTTAAATTTAATTATTTATATCATATGTACTGACGATTATTTTTTTTTATTAACTGACTTATTTTGGCCATTTATAGGTTCTTGTTTCGCATTTTATGTTTATAAGTGTATTTATGTAGTCTATTATATTTACGTCCTCCTTTCCAGAAATGTCTATTTTTTTCTCTTCTTTACTTCTTTAATTGTAAAATGTTATCTTCCTAGTTTCTATTTATAATTTTTATATTTTGGTCTTTTACTTATGGGTTGGAAAATACTTGAGACGTATTTTCTTTATTTTTTTAAGGAATTCCATTACATTCATTAATTTCGGTATTAGTAGAGCACCCTCTACTTGCTTGTCTGGTAGTAGTATAGTGTTTACTGTGTGTACTTTAGTTAGAAAGTATCTTTCGTAAGTTGAGAAATCGATAACTGTAAATCGGTGAGTATGGGTTGAGTCAATATTATTGCATCATCGATATCGGAATTATAGCATCTTTCAACAGATGACGCTAAGCACCATTTTAATAGAATATTTAGAATAATTTATGACTGTAATTTGTAATTTAACCGTATTGACTTTATATTATTAGCCGCCTTTTCTCACCTATGACTATAAATAATGACTCGAGAAAAGCCTCTTTGTCCATGGTAAACGCATAACTTTTGTATATTTTAACCGTACCAGTCTTTTCAATTATTTTTTCACTTAAATTGATGGTATTTTATTTTACATTTATGGTTTAACTTGGGAAAAAATATATAATACTGTTTAATTAGCAAAAAGGAACTATATATTTTCGACGACACAGTGCCTTTTGCAGTTAAGTAAACTAAACAATTGTTAAAAGATGGAAGTTAAGGAAAAGATTCGGTGCAAAAGTACTATTTATTTAGTCGTCGTTAATGTATAAAAGGTAAGATGGACTGCTATAGAAGAAATCTCTTCCATTTAATCCAAGCATTTAGTATAAAATATAACGTGTTGTGGAAGACTGCAATATTTTATGTATATAACGGCAAAATTAATTACGTACATAATATGTTGAAGACTTCCACAACACGATAACGAAAAAATACAAATAACAAGAATATAATATAAATGTTTTGATGATAATAAAAGAAAGAGATAGGCTCTAGGAGGGAAAACCACAGATGAAATAACGAGGAGCTACGGATGAGAGTAGCTAAAGAAGTTACGAAATTGATTTCTTATTTAGATGACTTTTAAAAGTTGACAAATTCCGGATATCAGAAACTAAGTTATTCTCTGTTTTGAAAGCTTTAACACTGAAGGAATATTCAGAGGGAAGTAACATGTTAGTTAATTCCAAGACCATGCACACTTAAGACTGAGAATCTAGATTTAAGATAATTCGGATATATATATATATATATATATATATATATATATATATATATATATATATATAGTAGCTCCGTAATTATTATTTTAACTTTATTTAGTGAAACCCTAAAAATTGCAGTTACGAGGTGTGGAAAACCGAAGTCGCGATGTTATTGTATTGGTTATTATGTAGACAGTGACCAAACTCATCTGAGGAATACGAAAACAGTGATGAATAAAACACTGAACAATATACTTTAAATTGAGATTTAGATGAGCCAGTTTACAAAACATAAACTTTGTCAAATACCTAAACTAACTTAAAAGTAATAAATCATCTTACGCAAATAAATATTGAACTAACTAATATATATAAAGGGAACTGGTGAAGCCTCCGAACTTTATTCTGAGCACTGGATACTTATCGCGCAAAAGTCACATCAGAGGTCGCCCCATACCACAAGAGTGAATGAACTTAAATCTTATTAGGAATGAAAAATGACATGGATCAAAGATCTAAAATGGTATAATCACAACTAATACATACAGTAGATATTATTACAAATAACATAAAACATATTTGAGCAAGTAATTTCACGATTTAAATGAGAACTTGGAAAACGTGTATGCACAAATAGACGAACAAGTACTTAGATTATATAAATTTGAAAAGAAGAGCGTTGAGAGAAATCTTATATTTTTTGGCATCAACGAAAGTTAGAAAAAGTACTTCGATTCAATGGGGAAAGAAGCAAAAAAACACGCCCCATCTCCGTAGTATTCACCATACTGAGTACAAACATTCATATCTTAAACAACAAGAATAACTTGGGAAATACTAACATGTATATAAAGGAAGAGTGTCCACCTAAAATTTTGGGGAAAAGAAAGAGAATCGAATATACAAAAACAAGAACAGATAGAAATGGGAAAAGTTGCGATTACAGAGTAAAACAAATTTATAGTTAAAAAAAACAGTCGAAAATCTTAAGAAAAAGCGGCCTCTACTGCAATCGCCACCACAAGTATCTACAAGTAGAATTAATTAAGTAAACAAAGTTCAAAATGTCCGGTTCAAAATATGAGGCCATCATGGAGTGCAGCTTCCATTTAAAGAGGAGGTTAAAATTTATGTTATATATCGTATACACTCAACACTCCTAAAAAAGAGATTGAATGATTTTACAATCAATTTCGAGAAGCACAACAAATATCAGGAAATAAACACAGTATTGATTGGAGATTTTAACTCAAAAATTAGAACTAGAAAAACTGGTGAAGAAAAAATCATGAGACCAATTTGCATCGGTTCCAGAAATCATCACAGAGAAATTTTACCACAATATGCATTAGGAAACAACTTAAAAATAATTAATAGTCTATATAAGAAACAATCAAAAGACATGTGGACCTGGAGGTCCCCTAACAAGGAAATTAAAAATCAAATAGACTACATTCTTAATAACATACCACAAATATTTACAAACACAGAAATAATAAACTGCTATTCTTTTACAAGCGACCATCAAATGTTACGTGGGACAGTAAAATTAATAAAACAAACAAAAAATAAACGTAGCAAATACGGTATTATTCTAACGCGCTATGTTGAACCCAACGAAGAAATATAATTTCTACAATCACTAAAAGAGCAGGTAGCAAATCTATATCCCCAGGAGTACTACGATGTAGTATCTTACCATACAAAAATCGTCACTATGATTGCGAAATGCTTTAATTACATCAAGCAACAGCCCCCGCGAAAAGTAGTTTTATATCAGACTTGACTAAGTAACTTTTATAAAAATATTTACAACTACTAGGAAAACAACCATTGAATAAGCAAGAGAAGAAAGAATTATCACAACTATTCCACATCACAAATAAAAGCTTAAAGAAAGACTATAAAAAACACAGGCTTAAGGTAATAGAAAACCACCTCATTAACTTAGGAAGTGTAAAGAAAGCAGCTAAACAATTAAATGATGTTAAACAATGAATAGAGAAATTACAGTCGCAATCCAATAAGAAAAAAATGCGAACTAGATCAGACATCGTTAAGATGGCAACAGACTTCTGTATAAAAGTACACGACGATAATTCAACCACTAATCTATGTGAACCACCAATGATAATACGAACCACTGCTAATACGACCTGGTTATTCCATGTTTATCAAAATCAAACGAATTTTTATACCGACTTATGGAAATGAAGACAGATGGTTTTGTTTAAATTTGAGGTCTAAAATAAGATATATATATATATATATATATATATATATATATACATATATATATATATATATATATATATATATATATATGTATATATATATATATATATATATATATATATATATATATATGTATATATATATATATATATATATATATATATATATATATATATATGTATATATATATGCAGATTCACATGAAAGTCGTTCTTTTCGTCAATTGTATGTACTCGTCATATCACGTCCAGTATCCTTCATTTCCTTTTTTTCACTATAAAATTTATTAATGTCCAAACTGTCTATTTAACTGTAAAATAATCCTTTTCAACAATCATTCCTTTATTCTTAATACCCTATATAGTAAAGTTATTTCGCTTAGCATGCTGGAAATGCTCGTATTATTTAACTGCTTAATTTTATAAACTCTTTTATTTATTAGACCCATACAGACCCATCAGCATACATCAATGTCTTAAAATGAAACTTTAACTTTTTACAAAGTTACAATGAATGAATAGTTTTTTATGAATGTATAATTATGAAATCGTATAACAGGACCAAAAATATCAACAAAATGTTTGTGTAATAATGTTATATTAGAACAGAATATACAAATAGATCAAATTGCATTTAGTTAATTTCTAATACTATAATAAAAATAATTTATTCACTACAACTTTTAACTTCCTATACGAGCTGGAGACATAGATTTAATTGTCAAAAGAGAGGTATCAAAAGAGTGAAAAAAAAATTTAAATGTGTATATATAAATATATATATATATATATTTTTTTTTTCTTTTTTTTTTTATATATATTTAAAGAATTTTTCTGGCGCCACATTTATTAAAAAAATGACGAATCTATCTGTACTGAAAAAAATATTTCCGTCACAAAAATGTGCAACAATAATTTGTCATAAACACAAACACGGTACACTTATTTAGAAATAGCATACTTGATTATGATCCTTGGAACTGAAAAGGTGAATTTAAAGAAAATATTGAAATTGAAACACCATATAACTTAAAATTATATTTTCGTTAAATGCATATATAGGTACAATATTTAAGTAAGCATTCGATTTTCTGCTCTTTAATACCAAAACTTCTTTGTGTCGTGTCACTTTTTGGTTGATGGAAATTTACATTTAGGTGTCATAATCTTGAAAATTGAGGTTACCGTTCCTCAATTGAAATGAAGTGCCCGTGTACGGGTTTTACCAATACATCAATCTTGAGCTGCATGTGGGGATCAGCACTTATTTTGTAATTCCGTAAGAACGTTGATAATATTGTTTTAACGGACATCATAGCGTATTGACGGCCTGTAAAAAAAAGAATTATTCGATCTAAATATTAGTAATACGAGACTAGTAGCAACGGCCAAAAATTACTTGGCTCCTTTTCAACCAATGTCAGTTTTGTATAGGAAACATACGAATGGATCGAGTACCCTCTTTTACACCACTCTTCTTCTCCTTCTGCCTCTCTTTCATTTTATGTCTTCCTCTATTTTTAATAAATATCAGAGAATAAAAAACATTTGTCGTCAAAAGTTACTAATGCATCTCTGTTTAAACCAAGAATATTTTGTCCGCACAATCATCATTTACTTTTGCTACTTTTTATTTTATAAATTATCCAAATAGTTCGTTTTACACCGCTATAATATTCACTATTTTACAAAGTCACGATCTTGGTATGAGTTTAAAAATATTCTTACTCGCAATTGCTAAAAGTTGCTTGAACTTTTCTTTTTGTAAGTCTGTTTTTTATCATCACACTAACTTACCGAATATTTGAATCTCGTGGCCACCAGAAATTCGTACTAAAGTAAACACTTAAAAATCGATAAAAAAAATCCATCCCCAATATTTTAATCGCTTACGCCTTCTTTCGTTTCCTGTTTCCCCCCTATATGATCCTTCTTCTCTGCCCTCCTTGATATGTCAAATTTAGGATATTTTTGGTAGAAATTTCTTATTGTTATTTTCATTCGATTCCGTTAGTGGCTAAGATTCCTAAAATTTATTGCAATTCACCTTTTTAAATTCCTTTGCCATAACTGATTAATTGAGACTACTCCCTGAAGTATAAGTTCTTACTATGTATGTGTAATATTAAAGCTAAAATAAACAAATAAAATCAGGATAAAATACATACCAATGCAGTTCCTTAGACCATAACTGAACGGTATATAAGAACAAGGATGTCGTTTGACACTTCTTTCGGGCAAAAATCTGTCTGGATCAAATTCATCGACGTTCTCACCCCAACAAGATTTATTACGATGCAATCCCCAGGGTAAGATGATGCAACCGGTATCTGCTGGAATGACAGCGGACGCTGCACAAAAAAATGATGATCAAAAGTTAACGTACGACTTATGGCATTAAACATAATAAGCAAAATAGTTTTATTTACGCTTAAGTCGCGTACACCTCAAATTATGATATAAGCATTTAGGCGTTTCTAGAACCATTTATGAATCACAATATATGCAAGTGTGTGGAAAAATTAATATCCAATTAGTATTCAATTTACTTAGTTTGATTTCCTTTTCCGTCTGTCTGACTACCATAGGGACGATAGGATAGAGCCTCATGGTCTCCTTTGTAACTCTCTCTAAATAATGCATATTTGATAAATCTTCTTTGGTAACGCTACGCTTAGAATTTTCAAATATCCCGTTCAACCTGCAAAATATATGATGATATAGTTATTTCAAATAATTACAAAATGTGTATGGTGAACATGTCTTCTAAAACTTTCTTTTTTAATCCATTCTTTGATAAAAAAACACAGAGCAATTTCACCAATAAAAAGCGGTAAATACATTTCATATATTATAGAACAGAAATCATTATTGAATATGCAAAAAAATTAAAACTAAAATTTCACTCAGTCATCTATACGGGCAAACATACATTTTGGAGACAATTTTTGTGGACAAAAGTAGATTAGAAAAACATTCTTAAATGCGTTAAAATTTTTCAGATCCATTGGTATAATAATTCTTAATGAAAGCTGAAATTGAAGTTAGTGCTGTCGTAATTAACAGAAAATCATTAGAAAAGAATTAAATTTAACTTAAAGCAGGTAACGAATTATAAACAGTAATGGAAATAAAACAGAAAGAAAAGAACAAGGAACATCATACTAACTCCGCGATGACTTTCTCCTGAACCGAAGGATACGATCCAATCATAACCAAAGTGAAGCTTATCACTAAAGCCGATGTGTCATTGCCTGCTATTGTCATTGTATCTACTTCTTCTCTCAATTCAGCATCTGTCAATTTCTCACCGTCCTCTACAAGGTCCATCATCAGGTCGAGAAAGGCTTTACGAATTTTTCCCTCCGGTTCTACGAATACACGCTTATTTAGAATATTTTATTTTATGTTACATCAACGAGTTAATACGAAAAAAAATTGTTCGGCTCAATTCCGATACACGACTAGAGTTTACTCCTTAAGTACGATTATCTTGGAATGTATAAAATAGGTAAAACTGTACATAAATGTACAGTTTTACCTATTTTGCTATATATGAAAATCGATTCTTAAGGAGTAGACTCCAATAAATATCTGTCAGGTGAGTAAGAATAAAAGTCGCACTACGAGACTTCCGCATAAAGTTAACTAAACAAAAAGTTTATAGAATAAAGGTCGCGTCGTATTCCTATTAAACTATTTGTTACACAAACATTAATTATGCTTACAATGAAAAACACATTCCTCAGGACGTTTATATTTTTTACAGAGGTAATAAAAAAACCCTATAAAGGTTTCTCCTGAAAATGTAACTTATTTGTTGTTTTAAAAATTTATATGTTAATTGTACACATATAACATTTATGGTTTAGAAACTGATCGGCGGCTACGAACTAACTAACGAACAACTGAACGAGAGCAATTCCATTGGGATCCTTCGCCCACGGAATACTGTGAATAACAAATAGAAAGTAAAATTCTGTACATTTACAAAAACTTGAAATATTCTGTCTGGATAAATGTTATTATATAGAAACTTTTAATATTTTTCTATAAAAATAAATATAAATTCTGTATTCCTCCAGTCCATAAAATTCTTTCTATCGCTATTTAACACTTACCCGAAGTGAAGTGTTTTTTTCGATTGGCCCACTCTCGTCGCTTTTTAGAAATAACCTGAAATTTGAAATGGTCTCAATTGGGAAACGTTAAAAGGGCATAAATCAATCTATAAAATTAAATAAATATCGTTCTTTGATAAGCCGTAACCATCAGCTTTTTGCAACTTTAAAACTCATTTCTTTCATTTTGTTTAGTTGCAGAATTGGATAGCGTAAAAATACAGAAAATTCCTCGAATAATGAAATATTCTTCATTCATAACGAAATTTAAAAAAACTTAGAGAAACTCGACGGTGCCGGTTTAATCATAATAAAACAAGTCAACGTTTTTTCCATGTGTTTGGATAAAATTATTTACTTACGTTGTGTGTGAAAGCGTGTAAAATTTCAATATTTTGGTCTTGAATCTTTTTGTAAGGTGTCAGATTGAAAATAAAATCTGGTTGAAGCCAAATCTTGTACATCCTCTGGCTAATTATGTTCAATTGATTCAAGCTGGCTTGAAAATATGGAGCATCCATACCCTCCTGAGCGTTCATCTTCACACCCATTACAGATTCTGGGATCAATATTTCTTCATCGATTAAAGGAATGTTTGCTAATAAATAAATTGTCAAAGAAACATATTAAAGAAACCGAGACTAAACGTTAAACAAACCACAGTTACATTAGTTCCTAATGAAGAACTCTTCGTTCTCTGCTCTAACAAAATAGTATTTCTTTTTAATGATTAAAATCTTACATTCTCTTTGGCCTGGATTTCACAGCGAGAACTTTAGATCATTTTAGACTCTTTCTATTTTTACTTGAATTCACTTTTTTCAATTTTTTTTTCTTGGATTAGGCATAATCTTTGTAACAGATGAACTCATTTTCCAGTATATAATTTTCACATCATACAAACGAAATCTTCCAAAAGTTCAGCGTGTTACGAAGAAATAGAACTACGAGTGTTTCTAGATACTTGTAAAAATATTAGAGTTAAAGATGGATAGTAATTTTATTGAACTAAATACGAATATTAAAAATATTTTTTCCGCACAAATATATGATCTCATGTAAACTACCCAAAAAATGTATAATTTGTAATAATCGCGATAAATTCCAATAAATTTCAAATCAACTTCAAACTGCTTTTTTATAATTTTGCCTTAACATTTTCAGAGATACGAGTGCGCTATACATTTTATGAATATTTTTTGCAATATATCTATAACTATTTCACGAAAAATTCAGAGAAAACATCAAAATAATATTCTAAATTCTAACTTATCTTACAAGAGTGTTTAATTTCACAAATCCCAGCATAAAAAATTATATATATATAAATATATATTTATTTATATATATATATTTATTTCTTTATATATATATATATATATATATATATATATATATATAAATATACGTGTATATCTTTCCGTGTTAACTATTAATATATGCGGGTTAACATTCTTTATCAATTTGCAAAATTTCAATTTTCTACGTCAAACGACACTTACCGCAAATAATATCGAGCGTGCACGCAGTGACAAACGGAAAAACATTAAAGGTCGATCCGCCTGCTTTTGGTTTAACTTTCTCAATTAAAATTTTGCTCTGTTCCCAGAAGACATCGATAAATTCATCCAAAATCTTTTGATTAAATGTCGGCATCAACATTCGTCGATGACGTTTCCACACCGCTACTGCAATACAATCAATTGATGTGTTTGGTGAACATAATGCACATTAATAATAAAACTAATTTAACATTGGACTTCGCAGTAATGTACACTAACTACATGTTTATTGTTAACTTTATGAGCAATATCTTCACAAACATTGCTTATTCGTGTTGCATGAAAATATTGTCAAACAGTGTACAATATTTTAGATCAGGACACCCCGATCAATGGCGCACGCCTCCCTAGGGAGACAATGAAAAAAAATTAAAAGGCACATAAATATATTTTTTACATTCCGGGGAGGTATAATGCAAAAAGGTTGGGAATTTCTGTACTTTATCAAATATAATTCAATTAAAACGCGCTTTTCTTATTTGTAATATATAAAACTAATTACTTTTCATTAACCGTTTTTAATGATTCCGCGTGAAGTTAATATTTTTAAAGTTTAAAAATATTTTTATTTTCAGACTATATGGAAATATGATTTGTATTTTTTGGAGCTTATTCCGCATCTGCATTCCCCCTTCTTTCCATGCATTTTGGAGATTTTTGATTTTTGAGTATTAACTATTTAAATATGCGGGTTTGAATGTTTTATTACTATGCCAAATTTCAAGTTATTATCTGAAACAATTTCTAAGAAAAACGCCTGTGACCGACGGACAAACGTACAAGCAAGTGACCTTATGAAAGTTCCGTTTTTCCTTTTTAGATACAGATCAAATACACAATTATTAATTACATTCTTATAGGTTAGCACCCACAATGAAGAGAGGAGGTTTGATTAGCGCCCAAAAATAGGAAGTAACTTATTGTTTCTGCTTAGCACTAATTGTCGTCGCAATACGTGACATATTTTCGCGAATTAATTTTATTTATTTTATTGTGTCGCGGACTTTTTGTTAATCATTAATCTTCAATTCTAAACATTTCAATATTTTTGGTGAATTTACACCATCATAAATTTCATTGTGTTTTTTGAAAAAAACACAACTGTGTTTTTTGCACGTTAAAAAACACAAATGTGTTTTTTGCCGCGGAATTGATGGAATATTTGTATTTATAGAATATTTGTACTATTTGTATTAACAGTAAAATTCCACAATGGAACGTATTTACATTTTCTGGAAAATGAGCTACTAATTCTTCTAGAAGATATCGAGATAAAAGTAAAAGGGTGAATAGTTTTTAAAGAAAAATGCAGTACCATTCCGTAAGGCAAAAAATGTGAAAACCATGTAATAAAACAATTGTTAGGCACTGAGCAATGAAAACCTCGCCTCCAAAACCTGAATCTGGTTGATATTTTGTATTTATTGGGAGTCACTACAAAACTCATAGACAATATAAGTCACTAGTATAATTATAAAGAAAACTGAACGGAAGCAAATAAAAAATTCGAAATTTTTAAAAACCTTCAATAAAGTTGAAGCAAATTTATAAAGTGAAAGATTTCTTTATTAAGAGCCGGTGATAACCTAAAGTAATCATTTTTTATTGAAAATGTTACCTATTAATTACCGATTTTTTTGTGGAAAATAAATTACATCAAAAGTAGACTATATGACAAATGGGCACTCCTGACGAAAAAAGGTTAAATAAGACTTTTCTCGATAGAGTTTTTTTACCTAAATGATACGAATCTGCACTAAAATAATTTTTTCAATAATATATAGTGCACTACTGAGCGTTTCCCAAATATGAGAAATTTTTTTTTTCAAGGAACGTATTTTCAATATTTTTGCTTATAAGTACTTATCCAACTAAGGCTACTCATTTGGCTAGAACATTCTCACGACCATTGATTAAGTACCCCGTAAGTCACCTGCGGGAATTCGGATGGAGGAGTTGCATCGAAGCGCGCTCATTCTACGCTCACGCGCGCATATCGCCATCGTTCTGATGATGACTATAACAATAATATTCGTATCTTAGCCACTATTACCGCTAGAAACTAGGGGTTTAAGATCAAATGTTTGGTTTTAATGAGCAGTTCTCAAATCCGCAAATTCAAAAACTTATTTATGACGAGAATTATAAAACCTAGATTTAAATCAACATTGCAGCTGGAAATTTTAGCATTGAGTTCAAGCATTGCGTTATGTGGTGCAGTTCTCTTACATTCCTAACCTATTTTTTTCATTATGTGCTTTGCAAAATCGCTTCGACTAGTTTGTTAAAGCCCTTGTTTTTTTATCACAAATTAAAGAATATAAAGTTAAACGTGAGAACCCTTAGTACACCTTCTATTGTCTTCGTTGACATCCTCATGATTGTTTTAATAAATGTTTTTTCGTAAAATTGACAGATATGCTTTATGTTGAAATAGCACATACTAAATCATTATGTTATGTGCTGAAGGAGTAGCACCTGTTTTGTTTCAATGCATTATTTTCCTCTAGGATCTTCTTGGCTTCCTAACCACCTGAATGTGGTTCACATATGATTACAGTATGCGTATGTACGAAAAGTACCAATAGCAGCAACGTCAACGATAATTTTCTTCATTGACAGAAGGTTAATTGAACGAGCACTCTTCTAGCCACGGTCAGTCCCACTCACACTTTTTTGACGTCTATCTGATTCTTTACGGTGAATGATCCATTGGAAGCGCTAATGATATCTACAAGTACATATTATAAGTTTAGAATAATATGTACGTCAAAATTCGATATGAAGTAAACAGACTAACAAAATGAACTTTTCTGAATGAATTGCTTGTTAAATAGGGAAATATTTTAAGATGATTGCTAATTTTTCTTATCTTTTTTTTAGCTAAATCGAATGGATTCAAGGAAAGAATTTTCACTTCAATAAATTCCAGAAAGATTGTCTTATTTTCATTCAATTTTCATTGATTATTCATACAAAATCATGACTGTAATGCTATTGGTTTAACTAAGATGATGAAATGTTTAGGCAAATATAATAAGGTTATGCCGCGTCTATTAATTATGGTTATTTATCATCTAATTTCTGATCTAGTCCTTTTGGTATGTAGATACAATTTATTCGAAGCCAAATCAAGATAAATGAAGTATAATCAGGTAAATATCACTTAACAAACTGCCGATCTTTTACAGTCTCTCGTTGAAAGCTTTTAATTTGGCAAATGCAACCATTCGATTACGCTTCCTGTTTTTTAATTTTACTTTCTATTTTGAACTCTATAATGGATTTTTTTATTTAATCGAGTAATTAATAGAAAATGATTTATGAAATCTTGATATCCTAGGATAAAAATAAAAATCTGAAATAGAAATTCATCATTATAACCAACATTATACATTTCCAAAATTAAAAAGATCGTATGGGAGCATAACGTTTCTGGAGATATACCTCTGAAACTCATGAATGAAATCTCTGCAACAAATGAATAGTACCGCTATACATTTAGAGACTGGAATATACATTGCATAAAAGCTAAAATAATAAGAGATAGACAAATAAAATAAACGATTTTATTTTAAGAACCAGCTGCTCTAGCGGACAGAGTGACAAAAAAAAATTTTCAGTACTAGACTAAATGCACCCAAACTTTCCACTAAACTCAAAATATATCCCCATCCTTACCAAATCTAGAAAATGTTCATATTATAGACCTTTGACAATATATGTTTACGTCATCGACATTTTATTTACTTATCAACATACCATCACTAAACCGTGCTTTAACTTGCCAAAGACCCCGACACAAACAGAGGCAACGTAGTTGCCAATTAGTCAAACTATCTGCAATTAGCCAAGAGTTCGCCGCGATGTCGTTATTAAATTGAAAATATGACTCTTACTGTATTTCAATATGAGCATGCAATGTCAGAATGGTTTTCAATTCCAAAACTGGAATCAAATGTTGGACGTCAATTCCGGGTCTAGTTCCGGTATCGGCACTTTATGTAAGTGATAAATTTCATCAGCCTCACTAAAATCAGCCTCCCGATGACACTGACTTTCATTTCTCTTTTTTATTGTTTTAGTGCAAATTTAACAGATATTTACAGCGAACATCAGCAACTAAGATGCTCAGTATATATTTTTTCGCTCGCACCGCTAAGCATCCAATACGCGACAGCGTATAGCTCTCACACGCCTTCGCACAGCTTCAGCTGTAGGGACCAACAAGCCACGGCAGATACACACATACACAATAATTGAAATCTTATATTTCAATGATCGACTATATTTAAAGAAAACTGGAGTAACCATAATATATCACAATCGTTGGAACAAGATGTTAAACTGTAAAATGAGATTCAAAAGCAATAAATAAGAAAATATTTGAATCTTTTGTTTAAAAAAAATAATTTCACACGAGGGACGAAGTTTTAAACAAGGATTATTTATGTTATAGTCACCCGCACTGATGTCTCGAAAGTAGCTTTGTCCATTATAAAACAATATGTTGCTGTAGTTGCAAATATTTATTCTCCTGCTAATGTTAAATAAAAAAAAAGTATTGAAAATGTTATCTCGTGCACAGATTTAGGAACGATTTATTAAGATTATCCTTCCTACGCCATCATTGATAAACAAACAAATGATACATACATTCAATGATACATACATAATGCTCGCATCATCTAAGATATATGCACGTTTTTACATTGCTAATAAATTTCGATTACTTTATATGTTATTGGAGATCATAACAAAGTTTTCTAAATAATTAGCTTGTTATTGTAATGGAATTACAATAAATCGTAAATTGTATTAATAGTGAACAAATTCTGCTTTTTATAATTAACGATCAAATAACGTAAACAATTTTTTAAGTATTACCTGGTCCTGACACTAAACCATCGCCCAGCCAAGGTTTCATGAATTTATACACGCGCTCCTTTTGCAGACACGAGTTGAGAACTATTTCAGCATCGGCGGGATTCGTTATGCCTGAAAGAATTAAATTCACTTTCAAGACAAGCATGAAATACGTAATTACGATAAATAACGAAAAAAATTGGGGTTATTGCTACGTTTAAAAGAAATTATCAACTTCATAATATTACCTAAGAGCGGTACTGTAGTGTATATAGATGTTCCCAAATTGGTATATAACAAAAAAATTTCTTTGAATCCTCCCTAAGACGTAAGACGTCTTTTTTGGTCTTTTTGTACTGAGAAAGAATTCATTTTTAAATAGCAAAATAGATTTTTTTCTAAATCGTATTTGCCAGATACCTCATTTTTAGGTGTGTACATATATATATATATATATATATATATATATATATTATATATATATATATATATATATATATATATATATATATGCAAATATACCTGTGTTAATATGTCCCATTAAATTGTTATTAGTTTGTATAAACGCTAGTAGTAACCAAAGAGAATGTGTATATTTCTTTCTATTTGTATCTCTGTTCTATATTAATCAACTTCATAAGCTCCAAAGATAAAAGGAATTAATAATTTACTTTCACCTCAAAACCGAATGTTAAGTAAAATTTAATGTTAAACATTTGGCTTCCCTTCTTAAATTATGTAATTACAAACGAATATTTGATTATTCGTGTTAATGGTCTTACGATGGGCTTAACAATGAAAAATAATCATTCAATTAACATACCCTAATTTAACAGAAACGAGTACATACTGAAAAAGAGAAATATTAAATACTTACCAACATAGAGCGACGGTCCCACCCATAGTTTGCCAATGCCACCGTTTTCTTGGGCGAAACGAGCTGTTATTTGTATGGTTTTCAAAATATCTGAAAAGAATTATAAAATACAACTTAATTGTGCAATCTTTCCAATAATGAAAGATCGTAACATATCTAAAGAAAATTAAATTCTGTATTACATGTTTGTATAAGTGGGTCTCAAAGTTAAGCCCCTTTTATTATTCAGCAAGCTTAATTACGATTCTCTATCATTACGTCACTTAAGTTTATAACCATCCAATATTACCTGAAGTAACATTCAAGAGAGAATGAATTTTCTAAACTTCTTTAAAGAAAGTTACATTCTAGGTAAAATTTGAAAAATATGAAAAACGGAACCCTTATAGAATGACTTCAATGTCTTTACGATGTGTGTATGCACGTTGGCGCAATCAGTCAACTGCAGACGTTATGGAAAATAGTAATATTGCCATTTTGAAGGACAATTTTAAAGGGGAAATTGTATCTTCGCGCAAATTGTATCGCGACATTACATTAGTTAAGGTAACAAGGTCTATATAGAGACGCTGTAAACCAAAAAAAAGTCGAAATAAGCGATAGGTAATGACTTCGGGCATGCTTCGTTAAAATAGCACACACGAGATTGGCAAAACCTTCGGTTATGCGATATTGCTTAGTTAAGGTAACGAGGTTTATTCAGAAACACTGTACACTAAAAAATCACGCACGTGTATTGGTAAGGGCTACGGAATATAAACACTCAAGTTTGACTTACACTTGGCCGATTTTTTATTTTTAATACGTCCATAATTACTATTCTATCGACAATCAGTTCATATATATATTTTAATACATACAAATTTGTCTTTCATTAAAAATTATAACACGGCGTTTCCAAGGCAGTTACAATTAAAAATTATTGGTCTAGATCGTAGAAGCGAGAAGGAAATTCGCATAAATCCCACACAATTCTACACAATTTTAATGGGCACTTAAGCTATCAAGCATTGTTTTAAACACCGTGATCTTATTGTGAGACGAAATCTGGAGAAAATTATCTGGGGGAAATAAAAAAATCTGGAATTAAAACCAAACACTTTACCTTCAGTACTACCAGCAAATAGATAGGCATGTCCAATGAGCGGATATTCCCTCGGACTTGGTAACTTGGCTGCCAGTTCGTACTTACGACTTCTGCCCAATCGAAATTTCATATAACTTAAGAAAACTATCGTCAGAAGACCCACAATCAAAATCATGGTTGATGAAGATGCTAATCCTGGTGAATAAAATCAACTGAAATTTATAAAAAATTACATTTTCATTCTTTTCCCCAAATTTAAAATATTCGGAGAGTCTTATTTTTTTTACTATTTGTTATTAATTGTATAAAGTCCTATGATAAAAATTATTATAATTTCGTTTATTTACTTATTTACGTACGGTTAGAGAAACGTTTGAGTTATGTAACTGTACATATATGTATATATATATATATATATATATATATATATATATATATATATATATATCAATAAAGTAACAAAAGTAATTTTCCAATTAATGAAACAATTTACAAATTTTAACGCACCTAACGATATCCCATTTTCCCTATAACCAGGTGATTGAGCATTTAAATACCGTGGGAGACACTGGAAAATTGTGAAAGGAAACCCAATTTCAGGAGTATAGGATATTTGCACAGCGATAAATCTGTTAATCGCTAGAGCAAGAGGACTGTCGATATATACATACAAAATCTGAAATAATTTCCTAAATATAAAAAAATACTTTACAAAAACTTTTGAAAATAAAAAGCAACAAAAAAATAATACATACAAAAAAATAAAAAGAAAAATAAAGAAACCAAAACAATTGCCTAGTATCCATAATATAAAGTCATAATCGCACCAAAAATAATAGGGTTTCGAATCTTATGATCCTACTGTAATGCAATATTTGAAAGATCTCTTAAATAAATAATTATAACAGTTAAAAATGAAACTAAATTTCGATAGAGTTCTATTCCAACAAACAGTTAAAAGATTAACGAAAACCAGATTAATCCATCAACGACTGCGATAGGAGAGAATATTTCAAGGTATACGTGCATGAGCAATAAAATTACTTGTATGTTTTTAACGTTATTAACGCGCTAAAAGTAACGACGAACAATTCAAGTAATTTGTCAAAATGTCAATACGACTTTAATCATATTTTTCATTCTTTACCTTGTACCCATATAGTTATAAAGTAGGTTTTGAGCATAATGTATGTAAACGTACAGATCAAGAGGCAACAATCCATACTACAAATTTAAATGTGAAACTCGATACAAAATTTCTATCGTACGGAGAATAATTCGGCAATGTGGAATAAAATTAATGATTTTAATGGAGATTTCCTTCAAAATCCAGCTGGAAAACCCTATATAATTAAAGAATATAGTGCAATCTACATTCACAGAAAACGAACATAATAGAATGTATTTTAATGTCACTCTGGAAGGATGTGGTATAGCAAACAAAAATTTAGCCCTTGCTGAGACATGACAACGAAATATGTATCCAATATAATGACGATTTACCCAAAACGCCTTTGTAAAGCTTGTGTGCAAGAGCAGATCAGGGTATGCCACTTTTTTTAAAAACAATACGTCTTTTAAGTTTAAGTAAAAATCATTCTGAAATAAAATTTATTTTAAAACTAATATGAAGTTTCCACTTCGGCTTCTAAATTCAATATGAGTACTGATAACTTACGCTCCCCCATTATGTAACCTTTGTAAAATTACTTCCGTACGAGTTTAACAAGGTCCGTAAGAGTTTTCTAAATTGAGATTACCAATGTAAATTAATTCCCACAAACAGCACTCTTAGAGGCGAGTTCGTTTGATGACGCACAGTGGCAACGGTCAAATTTATCTGTCATATACACAAGTATACATGACAGATAAACTTGACCGCTTGTGTTATGATTGAAGATTCATAAGATTACCATTTACAAATTTTCATTTTCTGAATTTCACGCGTCCTTGAAATAGTTGATTATACGTACCCCAAAGCGGGTATTTTAGAAAATCATTTTATTCAAAAATTGTCTTCAGTTAGGCTAATAAAACACTACAACTGTTTGCTTGATAGTAAATTGTTCTAGGTTATACATTTTTTTATATTTTTTATTAGTTTTACTATTTAAAAAAAATTTAAATCATGCTAATTTTTTTGTAGTTTGCGTACAATCGCTGAAAAAGGTATAATGTATATTTTTATGTTTACCATTACTCAGAAATTCACTAGAAATAGATAGAAAAATTAAGTCTCTATATGACCGAATCTTATTATCTAATTATATAATCTGAATAATTATAGTAAATTCTGTGACTAACAATTTCGTTAAGAAATAGGAAAGTTGTACTATGGACCCGTCACATGGGGCACATAACGATTATTTCTAGGGTAATATTTTCGTTAATAAAAATAATTTTGACTGACTCGACCGTAATTTGAAATTTTTTTAAGTTTCGTGCGATATTTTGAGTTACCCATTAAGGGCTGCTTCTGTTTAAGGTTAATCACTTTTTCGCTAATTAAATCCATATTTATAAAAATAGCCTCCTGGTATTCCAAAATTCTGTTGAACAATGATGAATCAACTTTCCAACAAGGTTGTTAAAGAAAGTTATTATTTCCGTATCGCGTTTAGTATATTAGTACTATTAGATATTACTCATATTAAAAATAATGCATAAGCGGGAGAAGTCTTCTTCGTAATTTTTATTATCAATTAGGTGTCTAAACAGGTCATTAGAACACACCTAACTAGAATGGTTTATTAATAAATCATTTTCTAAAACATGCATAAAATCAATTACCTCAAGGACGAGTGAAGGTCGGAAGGTGAAAATGTGTAAATGATTATTTTATTACGTCCTAATGTCATAAAACAATTTATTTTTCCAATAACTGTCTTGGACCGCTAACTCTACTTTATCCTGCACGACCCTTTATAATATTTACAAAACATTGTCACTCAAGTTATACAGACTGTGTTATAGTAATCGCACATTTATTGCAATACGCCGCCCTAATGATATATGCCAAATTTCCAGATTCTTCGTCAATCGGTTTCTGAGGAAGAATCAATGAATAGTGGCAGACAGAGGGACGGATACGTGAGTGATGTTATAAGGATTCCATTTCTTCTTCTTGAGGTACAGAATCTTAAAAAATTCAAAACCTATTACAATACCTTTGTAAGAAAAAAGTTCCTGAAAGTTCCTAACTGGCCATTTATAGTAATGGTAATAAAAGAATAAATTCAAAGTTCAAAAATCCAAATCTTTTTGTCTAATAAGGGGATAACCCTTAAATTTTCCAATTGTTTTATACAAATTGGCAGTAATTTGATATTTTTTATGACTTTGTTGTAGTCTTAATCCATAACAGAATTACGATCGAATGCTATTGCAATTTTTTGGACCCCGATATCACCACATGAGTTCAAGCGTAATCATACCAATAATGATCTACGTGAAGGGCATCCCTCAACAGCGACAATTGAAAACAATGTTAATGCTGTGAAGCTCATAATAAAGACTGGCAATAAAGTAACCTATTAGTAAATTCGTGCTGGTTCAGACATTGATAAGAACCAAATACGGAAATACGTTAAAATATAGGCGTCAGGAAATTTTGTTCTAATTGGATACTACTTTCTCAAGTACAAAATCCTTGATATAAAACGGTAACTAGTATTACAATAAAAGTGTTAACAATGAAAACGAATTGGGAAGAAAATAATGAGAAATTAATGCGAAAAATAATCATTTTTTTTATTTTTCAGTAAAACTTACGGATTCAAGTAAGCTGATTGTTGAGGTCAGCATGTCGATTTGTATTCTCCTTATCCTTGCTCTCTTTGTCCTTGATCATATTTCATTTCTAAAATAGCAACAATCGTGTTGTCCTTCTCATTAAAATCCATCACGTTCCAAGATGGTTTAGTTCTGGTACCTTCTATATTTGCTTTATTCAACGATATTGTACAATAATATTTACAATACAAAATTATTTACATAAAGATCTTCAAACAAACAAAAACATCAACTATAAACATTTCTTTTGATTATACTGTCTGTGGGAACTGAATCAGCATTTAAAACATGTTATGCCCTTGAGCTCGACGTATTTTTCCCTTTATGTTACTTATAACCTGTTTATGTGCGTATATCTTGCGACAGCTTGTATATAATCACATGGCGGCATGGTGCCATATCGATTTATTTTATTTTAATTATATTTAGCCACAAGAGGAAAGAAACACTTTGTGATATTTCAAGATCGCCTCTTAAATATTTATTTTTCCACTGTAGGTTGCAGCAATGCCAAGCGTTCTTTAAATAATAGATAATCTTTTTAAATAAATATTGGCCATCTTCCAAGTTTTCTAGAAAGAACTATAGTACTGGAATTTTAACAAGTCAATTAGGAATAGTCGGCTCAAATTTTAGTGCATGCATTTTATGTGTTATTCAGGCTAAAGACGTATCAAAACAAGAGGCTAAATATTTCATAAGGACTATTACCAATCCCAATTCCAAGATCACACAATGCGTCAAATAGAATTATCACATTTTTGTTTTGTTAAATTTTTGAAGATTCTATTTTTGAGCTTGTTTTTAATATCTTGATCTTTCTCAATTTCAATGTATTAATTAAACTCTTAATTCGCAATAATTCCATTCCGTCCATAATTATTCCATTTTATTGCATTGTATATACCATTAAATGCAAACTATTAATTCGTTGCATTGATTTATATACAAATAATGAAAAGGCTTTAATTAATACCAAAATTGTAATTGGCGTACATAAAATGTACAATATGAAAAAGGGCAAAAAGTAGTCAGATTTGTATGTTATATGTAAAAAACATATAAACAAATGTAAAAATGTCACCTTTCTGAGTTTGGGTACTGATTTCGATAGAAACAGTATATTTATAGTTTCGTTCCGCTTTCCGTCTGTCTGTCTTTGGGAATTGAAATAGCGAATTATAAGAGTTTCAAACTATTTTTTTTAACATTTTATGTGGGACAGTTTTGAAGACATGGTTGAAAACATCTATGGTGTTTTTCCGAGAATCTGTATTATGCAAAGACTTGAAATTCGGCATAATGATAAAGCTTACTACAATAAACCTCACATTTCAATATTAACCGCTCAAAAATATTTACACAGAAATTGTAGAGATGACAAATGAGAAAATCATTTTTTTTGGAATCGAATCGTGCAGATTATCAATTTAAAAAAATGTCAAAACTTTTTTCCGCCCTTCCCGCCTTCAGTATTCGAAACTGATAAAGTCAAAATTGTGGACAAACATGCATATGATGTTTGTCTACAATTAATATGAGTTTCTCCAAAAGGTACCTAAAAATATTGCGATGATTCCAAATCAAAGAGTTTTTTTTTTAATTTAAATTGTTAACCATGCATAAGAATGTAAACAATACATTTATGTTTTTAAAAATAATATTAATATTTGTATTTAGTTCAATAGAAATACTGTGCAGGTTTAAATATATGTATGTATGCTTAAGTTTGCACGAAAACCTCGTTGTGCGGATTCTACTCGTATGCAACACGTTTTTTCTTATTATTTACGTCCAAAATTATGTTACTTGTTACATTAAAACTAGGAACTAGTTGATAAAGTTCCAAAAAAAAATTAAGACAATATTATTTTTATGTCCACTTCATATAAATAAAAATTTAATTCAATAAAATATTATAAGCATTAATTCTTCTTAATGCTTATAATATTTTAAGTTTATGAAAGTTTGTATTAATAATCAATCTATGTTCAAACTAATATTGTTTTTGTTCTTCACTTCTACGTTACGGGTAATTTGTATACACTTTCTTTTCAGGAGAGAATCTTAATTTTGTTTCAATTATCGTTCCATTCGGATCTCTGAAAACAACATCGTGCCTACAGGTATGAAAACACATAGTCCCTTCTTGCTTTTTCATGGTGTTCCTTTGCTTTTTTTAAAGCGTATAATATTGGAAAACAATCAAAAAACTTGAAAGAACAAAACTCTTCTTTAATGCTTTAAGGTGCGTGCAAATTAATTTTTAAATAAATAAATAAACGATTCCCTCTATATACTGTATTGAACAATTTACAGAGACACGGAAATATCGTCAAACATTGGTAACGAGAACTATTTCATAAAAAATACAAAATTAAACTTATTTCCTCGTAATAAAGTACCTCAACAGTCAAAAAACCTGTCAAGCACAAGTAAAACTCGCACTACGAGGGTTCAGTACGTATTAAGGCATTTATTAACGTTTAGTGGTACGTAATATTCTCATTTAACCATTTATAAAATTATAATTTTTCAGGACGAAAATGTATAAACACCTATATCTTACGTAGGCACGTATTTAAAAAAATATTTTTCTTATGATGTATATAGAATGTAACGATTTTCAGAGAGAAATACACTTTTTCCTTTACTTGTGCAATGAGACCTTACTTCCTGCCAAATTTCATGATTCTAGGTCAACGGGAAGTACCCTACAGGTTTTGAGTCAAGTGTCAAAATAATGCGGCATAAATGACAATATTTTTAGGGGTTTTCCTGATTGCATTGACTTAAAAGCTTGATTTTACAGCTCTAATGGATGTTAGACCTAAGTATTTTGATATTAATTTCAATTTGATATATCTAAGCATTGTTGAGAAAAAGGATCGTAAGAGACAGACAGACAGACGAACAACGGAAATGACATAATTTTGAAATACGGAACCCTAAAAAACCTGTAAAGCACGAGTAAAACTGACTACGAGGATTCTGTACATATTTTGCACTTGTAAACATTTGACCGTCAATAATATTTATATTAGCAAATATTATTTTTCACAACGTACGAGACAACAATGGAGACATATTTATTGCATATTTCACGGTATTAATCTGAAGGTATAATACCCAAAATTACTAAATTTGCTTTCCCATCAAAATTTATAAATAAATATTTTTGAGTTTTGCCTATTGCGATATATGCGCGTTAAAATGTTTTATTATTGTGCTGAACTTCAAGTTTCTACGTCAGGCTGTTTTTGAGATAATACGACTATAATGTACATACGGACAGACACCTACAGACACAACACACAGAAACATTACTAATGTTTTCAATCACAAAATAATAATGTAAAATTCACATCATAGTCACAATCACAATCACTGTGTTTTTGTATATCCTTGGGTAAAGATTATTGGACCTTGTATCGGTACGGAACCATAATATTGATCGTGGTTTATAATCATCAACCATGATTAAATACAACCGAAGTCCGAACTGGAAATTCATTATCATTAAAGTATCAATATTTCGTTCAGGTTATAAGGAAAGGTATTTTGGTTTCTCAAATTCACGTCTATGTGCAAAAATCTTCCCGCCGCTGGCACCTCATGTATTACCAGTCAAATGATGTCTTTGAATAATTACCCAAGACACACAAAATATCGATATAAATATTAAATAATGTAAAGAATAAAAGGATACATAATATTTTAACTTTTCTTGAACCTTGAATATTATTATTTATTTCTTGATTTTTTTTCACCAACATTTTTCATTTTCCATTAATTTTTCTTTTATAAATACTAAATTGATTTCTCGTGTATTTTTTTTACATAGTACCATTTTCATTGGCTACTTCATATAAATCTGTTGTTTTATCAACCTGACAACCATCATCAATGCTTTGGTTAAATCTCATCTTCCCCGATTTAATCCTCGAATAGGTACTCTAATGATTTCTCGTATTGAAAATTCGTTTTTAGTGTGAATTTTATCTTGTCTTATTGTTTTTTTTCCAAATATAACTTTGCGTGTACTCCGTTCGTTATTACCAAAGACTGATTTATACAAAAAGTACAATTGTGTTGCCCTAGGCGGTAAACAATTTTACATGTATTTTTGTTTGGACTATGATTGGTCATGTCATTCATTGGTTTGTCAATGATCATGGTTTTAAATTTATACAAAATATTCTGATCAATGTTATCCGGATAATCATTTTTAATTATTTTTAATTGAATAATTTTACTTCTATGAAGAAATTTTTTCCCATTTCTGACATAGCTTCCTCATTGTTATTATTATAAGACCTCGGCAATTGATTATTATACGAACACTTCGAAAACCTTCGCCATCTGTTGCAACATTTGCTGATGTGGAGTGTGGATGAAGATTTGGCGTAGCTGATAAGTCCTCGTCCGTTTCTTCATAAGTTTCTTCCATACGTTTCTTTAATGACATCCAATAATTTTTAATACTGATATTTGCGACGTGTTTTGTGGCGCTTTGGAATGTAATAATACAATCAAGTTAATGACAAACATTGCTTTGTATGATGATCATTTAATCCCACCATGACATACACAATTTTTAATTATTTGTAAAAATTTTAAGTTTTGTGTTTTTGTTTTATTACCTTGCAGCCAAGTTGCAAGATTTTTTTCAATATCCTAGTTACATCTCACAACACTCCCTTGCGATTGGCTGTGAAGAAGTTTTCCAGAGACTAGTTCAAGTCCGGGTCACATTGATACTTGTTCTCATAATAAATTATTACTAAATTCTCAGTCGTTATCTGATTACAAATCATAGGAGCACCCAATATGTAGAAAATGCCTAAGATTGTTAAAACCACGTCAGCTTAATTTTTGTTTTCCACGCCCTTAGTCGTAAAAATGTTATTAGATTAACTTGATAAACCGATATGAATCTGTGTGGTCCATCTGGATTTGATTGAATGTTAAAGAAGTCTACCCGATGCCTGCTATTCATTATAGAATAAAAAATAGGTTTTTCTACTAGACCTTTTTTTCACACTCTTCAATTTCATTTGGCACGACGTATAGAGACTAAGATAAATAGAGACGATTTCTCGAGTAAAGTTCTTGTACTTCTTATGCAATTCTTCTTATGACCTTCATGATAATTATCTTCCTACGATTCTTATGTCCAACAGATATAATTTGTTATCGTGAGTTACGTAAAAAAATTCTTCATTTGGCACAAAATAATGGACCTTCATTGATTCTGACAAGGGTGGAGGTGAAAGAGTAGTGTTAACTAATTAGCGCTACGGCATTAGTTTCTATTCAATACTATTTTGATTCTAAAAGACCATGAATTAATATAACTTCATTAAAAGCCAGTCTAATCTCGTGTTCAGAAATCGAAAATAATTTGATAAGTAATTCATACAAATTTCCAAGTATTTATATTACAGCTGTACTAAACTTTGGGTGGGGATACATAGAAAAATAATTTTCCAAATATGGGAATAAGTCAATTGTAATTAAAAAATACTTGTATGAATATTAGCAAAACGATTTTTCTGAGTTTCTCTAAGTAAAGGTACTATTCCATTACTACTGCAAACTATCGGATAGCATTATATTTGTGTTGGGATAACTTTGGCCTCTACTCGAATTTAAGCACTTTTGACTCCTCTTGTAGCAATATAATGTTTATTGTTGGCGCCGATACAAATATATATAATTGACATATTCTGATATCGTATAATTGACATATTTTCTTTGATCAGGTCAATATGTGTAAGTAAATATTTCCCTTAGTAGCAAAATGGTATTGAATTAACAAAACAAATTAAATAGTCTCCTCGAAATTGAACAATTTGATTAATTAATAAATTAGTTTTTAAATTTTTCTAAGACAAGTCTCTTGTAGAGGTTCCTTTCAGTTCTAGGCCTATGTTTTGTTGATTATAGTAACAAAAGTTTAAGTTATTAATGATAATTATGTACGTAAATTAATGAACGCCTTTCATTGCACTTATTTGTGACTGGTCATTTCAAATACTCTGATGTATATTCGTTGAACTATGCGTTAAAAAAGATTGAAATAAGTCTGATTCTGCCAAATAAAATATGCAGATTAACTAAAACTTATGTGTTAATTATATTTTATGAAAAATCATACGTGATATATGATGTTTAGTAAAAACATATTAATATTATAAGAAATAGAATATAAAACTGTCTGAAAAAGATGAACAACCTATTTAAAAAAAAAAGTAACGATAATAAGAAATAATCTGCATCTAAGGAGCTTACCATCGCTGACATGATGAAATTGCTCACTATATTTCAAAAGAATATAAAAATTGGAGGAAATCTGAAAGCCACCAACAAAAAGTCAAAAAAACCTGAGAATAAACGACTGCTTCCCACGAATTATAATATGGAATGTGAATGGGCTTACCAAACGAGCCCAAGAACTAGAAGAATTCATCAACACTAAAAATATAGATATTGCACTAAAATCTGCAACTCGCTTTTCACAAAAGAACCACATTAAAATGAAAGGATAAAGCGCCTACTGGACTACCCATCTTAACGAACGTGTCCGGTAACAGCATTGTTAATAAAATGAAATATAGAACATAATCAGCAAGAAGAAATAAAAGAGCCCCATATTCAAACCACGATAATTACCATTCAGAATCAGGGAGATGACATAAACTGCCTACTGTCCACCACGCTACAATATTTCGAAAAGTCAGTATGTCAAAATATTCATAAAACTTGATTCAAAATTTATTGGAGGCAATTTTAACACCAAACATACTGCTTGGGGCTCTCGACTGATCACTCTGGGTAAAGGGGACGTTAGATGCCATTAATGAAACAAAATGCAAATTCCCTTCGTCACGTACTCCAACATATTGGCCTAAAGATAGCAATAAAATTCCTGATCTGATAGATTTCTTTATCTCACGTGGAATTGCACCCAATTACATCAATTGGAAACTATTCAAAAATTACCTTCAAAACTTGATAGATTTATAAACATAATTAAGAACTATTGATGATCTAGAGTAGCAGGAACAGAAATTTATTGAATATTTACGCCTGGCAGTCAGCAAGGCTACTTCCACCTTAAGAGATAAATGAGGACAAGAAATAAATTATCCTGTCGACATTTCAGTTCTAATCCAGGAGAGGTAAAAACAAGACGTGTATGGCACAGATCCAGAAATCCGGCTGACAAAAGGATTTATAATCAGGTGAATAATCTAGTTAATAGATTAATTAAATATTATAAGCAGAATTGCATCGACGTCTACCTGAGCGGACTCCGTCCTGACGCGGACAAAGACTATTTGCTGTGGAAAGTAAGTCATAGATTCAAATGACCCCTTGTTCAAATGCCAAATATCAAGAATCCACACGGTCAGTGGATAACAAGAAATGAAGAAAAAACGGAAGCCTTTCAATATCTAGTATTCCAACCTTTTCAGTCATCAATATTCCAACTCCTTGCCATTCAAACCAGTATTGATCCAATTCCAATGTATCAATCAATAATAGCAATCTAACCAGTAACTCCAATAAAAGTATCACAAAAAATAGATAGAAATCTAAACCCTAGAAAAGCACTTGGCATGAAATATCTCCTGGGCTATTTAAGGAATTATCGTGCAATGCTGTTATCATGCTACTATACTTATGCGAAATGCTTCAGTACAGCGCAAATGATCAAGTTAAACCTGGTAAACCAGCTTAATAGATAATATTTTACCGACCAATATCACTTTTACTTTTAATATCCACACTGTTTGAGAAATTATTGCTGAAACGACTTAAACCAATGGTGAATATCCCGGATTTTAAGTTCGTATTTAGAAATCAATATTCAACCGCCGACCAAGTCCATAGAGTAATAATCATAGTCGAAAAGGCATCCGAGGAAAGAAAATATAGCCCTACAATATTCCTAGACGTATCACAGGCTTTTGACAGAGTATGGCACGAAGGTCTCATTCATAAAATGAGCAAATTGCTACGGGCAAACTATTTTCAATTACTTATGTGCTATCTATCTGATAGGAGGTTCAGAGTATCACATTAGAAAGCTTAGGGCAGATGTACCACAAGGAAGAGTCTTAGGACGTCTTCTCCATCTACTGTATACCATTGATATTTCCACTACAAAAAAAAACCTTCATATGCACCTTTGCTGATGACAAGGTAGTAATGGCAACTGTAAATACGCAAAGTCAAGCCACCAAAAATTTACAAGAAATACTTGACAAAATCAACATATGGACCGTTGATTGGAAAATCAAACTCAGTAAGTCTAAATTCATTCATGTCACATTTGCATTGCGACAAAAAACAGCAATATAGGTACTTGTCTTAACGGAATTCAAGTCCTGCAAACAAATATAGCAAAATATTTTGGAATCCACCTGAATAATAGGCTTAATTGGAAACATCACGTTAAAGTAAAAGCTGGGTAAATCAGGTTGAAACAACGACAAATGTTGTGGTTGGTTAGACATCTTTCCAAGCTTAACCTCTGCTATAAGCGACTAATTTACCTTTTTACATCCACAAAACCGATTTGGATGTATGGAATTCAGCTTTGGGAATGTACCAAGTCAAACGAACGAAACCAAAAAAGTTTTTGCACATAATTACCAATGAATATCGCTATGTAACCAATCAAAAAATGCACGACGACTTAGATATAAAATGGATTAACGAAGAAATCCAAAAATATGTAGCATAATCTTACACGAGAGGTTAAAATCTATTAAACTTCATGAATTAACTTCATAAGTAAACTTAATTTATCTGGGAGCTGAATATTGGTTCAGTTACTGCATATGATTTACTTGAAAGTAAAATGAAGGTAATTAATCATTTATGGTAATTAATTTCAATGGTAATCATTTTCATCAATGGTAATTAATTAATTGTATATTAAGATTGTATCATGCATATCCAAAAAAGGATATTTAAAAAATAATAGTTTCTTATTCTTTAAGAATATAAGTTAATTTATATTAAAAAACAAGGAAAATTGTTAGCAGAAATAAAAAGAAAAAAAAGAAAATTTCAGATATTAAAATAAAAACTCGATGAACTAAATTTAATTATTTCATAAATTTCGATTTAATCTAATTTTATTTATTTTTTCGAACAACATTACGCTAACGTTTTGATATTTAGAAGTGTTCAAGGGGAGAACAACGAAAGCACGAAAATTACAATATTATGCTCAAATTAGGCCAACTGCAAGAAAAAGAAACAAAATTGTCCATAAAATACATGTCTATTGAAAAAAAGAAACCATTAAAAATTCTAATATTTCTTTCCATTTTTCATTATTAATGGCAGGAGCGTTTTAATTATATACTCCTTTGCATAATAAACGGGCGGTTTTGATTTTGTCATATTATTAACAAAATATTATTTATTAAGACGTTGTATTAATTGTAATTGTCACTGGCAGATATAGTGTATTCTGACACATAAAAACGAAAGTTCTAAATTTGAAATTTATTCTTTTTGAATGGAAATTCGCTTTCACTGACAAAAACGTATTTCTTGGCAATAAATGAAATCCAACTCTTATCAAGTTCTTTTTTATTTGTTACGTTTTTTATTTTAATGAATAAATTTTAATTAAATTTCTGTTTACTGTATTAGTTCACTTCTGTTTGCTGTTCTCGGTATGGTTAAAAAAATGATAAGAGCTAGTAAAATTATTGCGCTTCTTGAAGAAAGCTGTAGCCAATATTATGTGTCTCAGCAGTATAATGTGAGCCATTCTACCATCCAAAGGACCTAGCAACGATACCAAGAAACGGGCACAGTCAGTAGAAGGCCCGGTTCTGGAAGAAAACGGTGCACTGAGCCACGGGACGACCGCTTCATAGTCAGTCAAGCGCTACGAAATCGTCAAGTTACGTACGTGGATCTCAAACAGAACCTTGAGGACATCAGAGGTACACGAGTAAGCCTATTGACAGTCAGAAGGAGACTTCAGGCCGTCAATATACTTAACTATCGCCCAGCTCGGGACCTTACATTGCTCCGTGAGCATCGAGTTACCAGGTTGAGATTCGCTGAAAATTTTTCGTCATGGACTCAACAAGACTGAAATAGTGTTTTATTCTCCGATGAAACTCGTACATCGATTAGTGGTGAGGATTGACGTCGGCAATTGGATGACAACACCGATTTGGATGTTTGGTTGTATGGACCAGACCTGGAGAACACTTTGCAGAAGTGTGCTTTGAGGAAATCACCCCTTACGGTGGAGGCTCCATAATGTTTTGGGCTGGTATTAACTCAGATGACCGTATTGATTTAGTTTTTATTGAAAATGGCACACTTTATGCACAAAGGTACATAACAGAGGTTTTTATTCCTCTTGCCCAACCCGCATTAACAGCAGTTGGAGGCGAGTTCATTTTCATGTACGACAACGCTCGCGCTCACCGCGCTAGAGACATTGATGCGTATATGCAGGAGGCCGGAATTCATCGCTTAGACTGGCCAGCTAGAAGTCCCGACCTCAATCCGATAGAACACATATGGGATAATCTCAAACGACACGTCAAAGCCGTAAAACCAACTTCAAAAAACATTCACGCCCTTGAAAATGTGATCGTCGCTGAATGGGAACGTATTCCTCAGGAAATGATAAAAAACGTCGTCGAAAGCATGCCTAGCAGATTAAACGCATTGATTTTAGATAGAGGAGGCCATACTCGTTACTAAATTTTGAAATTTTATTTGAAAATAAACTTTAGCCATTTTTAATGTACCAGTATGAAAACGCTCGTCTGTGGGCTTTACATAGTTATTTTTATTTATTTGCATTTTAATGACTGAAGTAGGTAAAATATTATCTCGATAATAAATAACAATATTCTCATCATATCGCCATATAAAATGCATCAAATAATAATAAAAAAACTCGGATATGGTTTATTCCTATAAGTGCACGTTTTTTTTTGCAAAAGAGTTTATATTTAATTAAAACGTTTCTTGTCTTGTTTATTATTTATTTTTGTAACAGAAAGGTTGAAAAGGATCATCGGTGTTGTATGCTATGACACTTGTATTTTACGATCTGGTCATGAAGACTACATACGCTCTACGAGTGAAAATAAAATAACTTAATTGTATTCACTGATACAATTTCAATTGATGTATTGTTATATTAAATGAGATGACTGTAAACTGTATCAACTATTTATTGATGTAAAAGAAAGTCGGAAAAGTATCATAAGCTCTTTATATAGTAATCATTTTATGTCGTATAAAGGTTGAGCACGAAATTAATTAACTGTAATACTCCCAATGTAGTTTTAGTATATAGTGGGGAGTATTGATAATTATTTGAATACAAGTATGGTAAAGAAAAAAGATTAACATATAAAATAATAGATAGATAGAAAGAATTAAGTATTTTCATAATTTGATTTCTTGGTAATTGTGACGCGTACGATGATGAAAAATTAAATTACTGGTAATTTACTTCACCTCATCCATAATGACCGCAAATGAGACGAAATAAATGTGCATATATTATTATAAATGGTGTTCAATAATATGACAGGGCAAAAATCTAAAATAGATGGGTTAACTCTAAAAACTGCGTTAAAAGATAGTGGGTCGGGCCAAAATTGTACAAACACAAACACTTTTGCAATATCTACCTATATATATACTAAAGGTAAAGTAGAATACTATTTCAAATCGTTTTCTACTTTACCTTTGTATTTGTTAGTTTTATGCTCTCAGAGACACTAATATTTCAAACTAATATTTTAGTCAGTGATCTCTGAGAGCGTAAAACTAACAAATACAAAGGTAAAGTAGAACATTTGCAAACATTACGCAAAATCTGTATAACCACGGTTTCATGTTGTTTTTTGGTGTTAATTCTCTAATGGTGAACGTTTGCTAGTAACCATACTCTATTGTTTAAATATTTAATACACGCAACTCAATAAAAGCAAATGTACAGTTAAATATCGTCAGAAAAATGGTAGCTTCAAAAGGACATAAGTTTCATTGGACGTAATAAACTTTTTTCTCTGAGCTCAAAACCGCTTATAACATGAGTATGTTCCTTTGCGTTTCACAGTGTGTATCAATTAATTAAAATTTATTTTAAAAAATACAACAAAAGTTTCTTAATATACGCCACTGCTTTATGGTGAGTAATAATAATGATTTGAAACAAATCATAGCACTTTTATGGTTTATGGTTTTCAAAAGGTAAAAACCTATCAGATGTTCATCGTCTATTCATCTATCACAGCCATTTTTTTAAAAACTATTTAAAAAAAAAATGAGAAATTGTTATAGTTATAAAGTCAATATATGACCCGTATATAATTCAGTTATCACTATACATGGAAATTTTACAATGGATAAATGATACAAAAGATTTTTCTTTTCTTATCTTGTGAGGTATCAGTCATGAAACTGCTTTCCAGAATTGGGTGGAAGATAGTTTTACATATAATATTGAAAATATCCATAAAATTATTTATATATAATACATAAAATTCACAATTCCTCTTCTTTAATTTGATAAAAAAAAAACAATTCAGTTAAAGGAACAGCAAGAAGGGAAAAGAAAAATATTTGTTTAATAAAATCAAGGTTTCAATTTCCCATATATTCTATTGCACCGGCTAGTTATCCTGTACTCAGATTCGCCATAGGTCGGTCACATTGAAGCGGCCTTGCAATAAAAATACACGCGATGTCCGCTATAATATGGCTGTAATATTAGTTGGATTAACTAATCTTTAGATACGTAAAAAGTTTTTATTTCATAATATCTATTATCTTAAAGTTTCACATTTATCATTTATTAACAAACTGTATCTGTATATTATAATAGTGGGGACTTGTTTAATAAAAATAATTCTCCCCATTTATTTTAGATATCCCATTAAATTGAATATGGCAAAAGATGATTGCTTGCAGTCACAAAGAATGTACAATTGGCAAAATTATTCCACATTATCTATTCTCTTTTCGTAGTTTCATACCTCAAAAGGAAAAATGGAACCTTTATGAGATCATTCTCGTGTGAACGACTGTAACGACAATTTTTATCAGAAACTGCTTGACAGAGGAACTTGAAATTTGTCGTGCCAGTAAAAAATATTAACAAGCACATATTTTAATAGCTTAGACTCAAAAATAATCCTATGGAAATTTCCTGGTTAAGAAGGTAAGACATGTTAATGTTAAAAACTTCAAATTTAATTTTAAATTCCGGAATATTTTGGGTTATTGTTATATATATATATATATATATATATATATATATATATATATGTATATATATATATATATAAATATATATATAGATATATAGATATATATATATATATATATATATATAGTATGCAAACAATATGCATACTCCTTTCCTAATTCGACAACTATTGAATTTATTATTATGAAAAACCAAGTTTTTTGAAGGTCAGGCAAAGGCTATGGGAAAATTATAACGATGATTCTAAATGTCGTAATATTAAGAAATATACATTATATTTTTAACCCTATATAATAAAAAATATAGTGATCAACATACGTTTTTCTGTACTCTCAGCCGATTACATCATAAAAATTACATCGAAATTATGCAAATAATTCTTGAAATGAGGATAACAATTCATCTTATTATTTATTTTGTACTAACTTATTAAAAATATTCAAGAAAGAATTAAGGAAAGAGTAAATAAAAGCTTAATTTTATTTAAACTTTATATATCTTATAAAAATGGTATGTTTATAAATTCCTCTGAAAATTTTTAAATTCCTCTCTTATTTCCGAAACTACTTAATACTTTAACGTTATGAATATAATATATATTTGCAGATAGTTTAATAGAAATAGATTGTTCCCGTACATATTTATAACTACCTAAATGTATAAGAAACTTCGTAGTCCAGTTAATAATCGTAATTTACAGCTTTTTATATATTTTATGTGAATTCGTGTTTATGTCATAATTTTAAATGATCTCTATCATAGTCACACAAGCGTTATATCGATACTAAAATCAAATTCAATCTAATTATGAGAATTTATGGTTTCATTCCACTTATTCGACTATTTAATATACTTCACTTATTCATTCTAGTAAATTCTTTTAGTAAATAAAAATAATTATCCTTTCGGTTTTATTTTATCTATTTTTTGCTTATTTGAAATTTGAATATAACACCTTACGACTAGTTCTGCCTTTATTATTAAATTTCAAATCATGATAACATTCCATAACAACATTAATTTATTCAAAGTTGGTATAAAAGTCATATCAAAAAGAAAGCCCTTTTATTAGGAAATTAATACGAATTATACTAATACAAATTATAATTTCGTTCACAATCAAGTGAGTATTTAAGCAGAAAGCTTTAATTTGCGAGTGGCCAAATATATGGGAATAAAAAAAAGGAGAGAGGAGACTTTCGTATATTTTTTCTTCCTATTACGGATTTTTACGTACGTACGAAACTTTGTGCAACGTAATAAAATTACTAACAAAACAAGCGCATCGTTTTTGAATGAAGTGATTGTAACTTTTTCAAAGTTTCTATCAATTTATTGGTATTTTCTATTGTCAGGATCACTGCTGTCTTTGTAACGGATAAACTGAATATCGAAGGCAAATCCGAATAGAAAGTAACTATTTTAAGTTTGCATACCACGAAAGAATAATGGAAATCCTATAAAATCAATTATGTGTTCATCCGTATCATAGTTGGTCACAACCGTCTTTATTGTAAGCCACCAGATGTAGAAACTTGAAATTTAGCTTACTTACGAAACTTTTCATTTACATATTTTCTAATAGAATTGAAAGGGTTTTGGTATTTGGTTAACTATAAAGGTTAATCCTTTATCATTCTAGGAATCTGAAATATGCATTAGGAAATATATTTGCATTATGGAAGGAATATTAATATTTATAAATATTTTAATAAATGTACTGTGTTTACTTATATTCCATTCCATTTCAAAATAGAATATAGATAAACAAATTCAACAAAGTAAGTTATGGTAGGCACAATTCGATCAGTTGATGACTATTTATAAAACTCGTTGTGTTATATCCATAAGGTTATTAAATTTTATACTATAATCAAAATATTAAATAAAGAAACACTCAAACTAAATAATATTATAAATACTATTATGAAGTCTTTGTTTTTCTAATATGAATTGTAAAATTTAGAGGGAAAGTAGGGACAATGCTTTATTTTGACTAGGTAAAACTTAGACTTTGAAACGTTTCGTGAATATCCTCAAAATTTCGACCCTAAAAACATCTAACCCATATATGCTTTTCGTTAATTTTACGAAGCGTTAAAGCTAGATAACTATGAAGAAACACCTTACATTAATAAAGATCTAAATATCATTGCGTTAAGAACAAATATGCTTATATTTGACGTAAATATTAAAAAACAAACAATGTGACGTGTGAGTTTCATTTCAAATAAGTATTTTTACTATTTTATAGTGTAGCTGACATATTTATGTGCAATTTAGGATAATATTTCTCGGAATGAAATGTGTGTATACGCTTTTTTATGATTATTTTTAATATTAAATGTAATTATTAAAAAAAAACATGAAGAAATGCTTCATTATTAATATCCGACATTATAAATATGCATTTCACATTGTGTATAATGATTCGTAGCGTTTTGACTAAGGCTCTAACGCCCACCTAAAAGGCTAAGGTTTCGGTTTTGATTGGTTAAAGATTCATAAATAATTATGTTTAAACATTCATAATAATATGTTGAGTTTAGCTTAGACATTTTGATAAACCAATGGCGGTATAGTTGGTAGTCTAGTTATAGTTGGTAGTATAGTTCTAGTTGGTAGTCTAGTTATAGTTGGTAGTATATCTCTCACAAATGCACTCGGGAGAATAATTTATTTTGTAAGAGGAATTATACCCTGATTACCCCGGATACCAGAGGTACTTTGGGACTGAAAATTCAGCCGTGATTTTATGTATACTTATTAGAGGCACTAAATGTAGTGAATTTGAATTTGAATTGAAGAATTATCCTGTAACATAAATATATATATATATATATATATATATATATATATATATATATATCGACGTATAATTCTGGCTGATTGTAATTGTAAAGTGTTAACTAACTTTTAATAGTACCGTTTTATATCCATTTAATAGTACGCCATTTACGCCACTACTTCACAAATATCAATTTTAACAAGAAGAAAAGTCTTTTCACAAAAATTTGCAATAAATTTAATATTTAAGCAAACAGAATGACTGACATGTCAGTCAAAAAAAAGGTTTGTCGCAAAACGACAATATTTAAATTAAATTAGATGGAAACTTTCTAACTGTTCCTGTTAAATTTGACCAGATTGTTTAATTAATTTTGTTAGTAAATAAATGAATTAATTTTTTTCACTTTCATTCATTATTTTAAAATACTTTATATCTATATTTTTATACTCGTAGGTGACTCGTGCAACAAAAAATAAAATTCTTTTTTTTCTAATTTTAGATCGTTGTTTTTTCTTATTATAAGAAGCAAAGGTTTTTTTTTTATTTTATTTTATTTTTTAATGCCAAGTCCATTTTTGCTAGTTTATTTTCTTATCTACTAAATGAATTTGAAAAAGACTTGCCATTATTTTAAGAGTTTTGGTTAGTTTCATATAACTTAGAGTTTAGTATAAAAATTATTCTTTTCAAATAATTATAATAACAGATATATGTATTTTTATATATAATTTACCATTTTTTTCTCAATTTCATGGTTTGGTTAAGCTCTCCGATAAAAAATATTAACTCAAATTATCACAATTTAATTAAATTTATTTCACAATAAATTACATAGAAATAGGGAGAATATATTTCAATAAACGATAATAACTAATCATTTTAAAGAGTATCTGTCACTGAGAGCTTTAATATATAAGTACCTATGTACGGAATTATTTGGCAATGTGTACAAAGTAACTGGTCATTTAATTTTTTTATTATGAAATTTATGAATAAAATGTAAAAATATTAAATATGGAAGGTACACATTTTTGAATATAACCTTTAATAAAATGCACGTGTTAAAAAGTGTTCTGTTTATAAAAAACGGGCAGAGCGTAAAATATTAAAACATGTGACCACTTGAGAATGCGGGCTTACTTTAGGACGCAGACAAAAGGACGCCATGAAGAAAATATATCGCGATCATAAAAATTATTTTTAATAAGTGGAATTTATGATAAAACGTTAAAACATGAAAGTCAAATTCAATTCTTTATATTAAACTTGGGGTCCGTATAAATATACCTTATACGAACCCTACGTTACCTGTGGAGAGAAAAGAAAAGAAATTACATTAATGTTAGGTTTTTTTATTATCATCATCGTATTCAGACTCTAATAAAATTTTCTACTTATTTATAAACCTAGTTACCATTTTTACTCCAATATTATTTACATAAAACGTCAAGAGTTTCTAACGGCCTGAATCAATTTTTATACAAAGTGAACAATAAATATATTCATTCAGGATGTTCATAAAAAGCACTTTATAAGCAACATCAGTACTGTATTACCTGTGATTAACTTAAACAAAAAACATAAGAATTAGGTAAATTTTAGATATCGTTATCATAGATCGGAGTCACACACTATTTATGCTAATTAAATATTTAAATGTGAGGAAGCTTTTCTGCTATACTAAACATTTTTTCTACAGTTTAAGGTACGAGTTCACGTCAATTGCGTAGTTCAGTCATCTAATAGGGCACAATAGAAGACGGTGGAATTCGGTTTAAATCGATCGATAAAGACAGAAGAATTTTAACTTTTTGAATTAACAGGATTAAACTATCCGAGCTAGGTTTCTCCAGTTATTTTATGCAATATTTTAAATAAAGAGTAACGTGCTGATGTGATATTTATCTTAATAAAAATTGGTCAAGTATTAAGGTAAATATTTTTTTCTTAATTTTACGAACATGTCATTCATATTTAAAAACAGGTGTAATTTGTATATTTCCAAAAACACTTTATATATATATATATATATATATATATATATATATATATATATATATATATATATGTATATATATATATATATATATATATATAAATATATATATATAAATTAAATTTTTTGGACATATTACAAAAGACAGAAAATCAATATTTATTAATGCGCATATAATTTAATATGTTTAAAAATTGTTATTAATAAATAAAATTACCCATAAACTTTGTACATCATAACTTTTTATAAACGATCAAAAAAGATAATCATATAAGTCGCTTTTTAAATGTGTTACCTTTACTTTAAACGATTGATAAAAACAATTAACTGGCAGTGATATTAGTTGTGTCCGAACAGGTTCTTTAATATTTTACGAACGCATTTAACAAACGCATGGACTCAATTCATTTTGACCTTCCGTGCGTATACGTACTGATACTTATATGAAGTCGTGTTAATACGTAATTACATGTTTATAAATTATGCAAGGAAAAATATAAAACGTCAAATTTTATAACAGTGTGGCTACCAGCGTGTAAAAATAGAAAGTAAATACTATTATTAAAAAGAAAATATAATGAAATATAAAGGTGAAATTATTTGGAACATTTTTAAAGATGCTCCAGTTTTAATGGCAATAATGTTATTAAGATGCTGAATAATTAGATTAAATTCCTGATGAAAAGAAATTTTCTAAATTGTGTGATATCAAACAAAATATAATACCAACAATTTAAAACGAACTGAATCAAATCATCAAATTATTTCCGATAAGATGAACTAAAAGAAATTTATCCGCCAATTTTTATCTGAAATTATCCCTGAAATGGTTAATTATAAAAGTCGCTTTAGAGGATTATTCCCTCTTAATCATCTACTTCCCTCAGGCAAAATTGCTGAATTTCCTCAAAATGATATTCAAATGCCTAACTTCTGTACCATTCCTCACTAAACCTTGCCCACAGAGGTAGAAACGTATAGCATAATGAATATAAGTTTCTAATCTCATTCGCAAGCTACAATCATATGGTTTCATTCGTAAAATGAAACATAAACTCTCTGAATTCATGTTCTTAGTTTCGTAAAGAACTTTCAATCAAAACATTGCACGTTTTTCTTTTAATCGTAGTTAAGAATTACGACTTATAATTAAATAATATCATTAATATGCACGTATTAATGGTATTTGCTAGTCGATATGTATAACAATTAGCTTATTTTCATAAAAATCGACATTTTCGGTAAACTATGCCTCTTTTAAACGTTGAGCCGACCAGCTGAGTCGCGTTTAACCAAATGTGCCATCGAAAGTTAAACAGATAATGAACAAACATTGTTTCCAAGAAATTACTTAATTTAGATGGATATAGATAATAAACAGTATAACAATTATAAAGCTACTAAGAGCCAAATTCTTTCAAATTAAGTTCATTCCATCGTAAAAAGCTTGCCTCTGTCTACTGCGGGATACAGGCCTCTACCAATATGCGATTTATTGGAGGTAATGCCCGTAATCACCAAACTGGACAGGCAGGTCAGTGTGGTGGGATACTGTCGAAACGCAAGGTTTTCCTATGTCTATAGAATTTATTAGTTGACTACTAACAGCATTCTTCACCTTATATACAGCCACTTAAACTAATAGAAGATACTGACTACCCTGGCTCCAATTTACTAGTATAAGGATAATCTGTCACTATATGAATTATTACACGTTTATACCGGCTATAGCAAAGTACATTTAAGGCCCCTTCTATCTCGTAATACTATAATTGAAGGCCTGTAAAGTACAGGCAAGTATAGAAATTGTAGTTCTGTACAATTACCTAATTTTCGGAAGTAAAATTCGAACCATTTAGAATAATTTGAAAAACAATAGGAAAATGTATGATTTTACAATTGGTAACTTACTTTTTTTTATAATATATTACCCAAACAATTTATTTTATACCAAAAATATTTGGTTAGGTGCAATTAAAAAAACAGCGCACAGACAGAGACAGAAATATAAAGATAAATATTTTTTTTATTTCAGTCGTTTATTATGCTTATTTTTCCCTTGTCACAACAAATTTGGATAAAAAGGTAGTGACATTATTTATCAATATTTTATAAGTATTTATTATTAGGTCATTGGCAATTATTATGGTAAATAAGTGCATGGGACAATTACCCATGTCGATGACGTTCGGTGCGATGTATACGCGAATTATGGAGAGGAGAATGGAGTAGGAGAGACGAGCACAATAGCATATATTACTATATTTTTTGGTAATTAAAATAAAGCCAAGTATTTCGTTCATAAAGTAAAAAAATCAGTTAACATTAGTCACCCTTAAACTAAATAAATACCATTACTCTAAACAGTATAACATTTGCGATGAGATTGAAAGTCAAACAAATTTAACGTCGCAATGTCAATTCATTTGTTGTGGCGTAGTCTAAATACAAAAAAAAAATTATGGTGAAAACCCAATTACCACGAATTAAAAAATGTAGATAATTTAAAGAACGGATTTTACTTCTAAGCGGCTGACTGTACTGTATATTATTTGCGTCAAATTTTAAAGTCGGGTATGTTATGGGTAACAATGACGTCTGAAGATTCATTAAATTTAAAATAATTTATATCGTCAATTTTATTATTTACCGAACAACACTTTTTACTGCACAATTACTATTTATTAATTTATTGCTTGTTTAATTAAATATACAAAATAACAGGACGACAAAATAAATATAAATAATAAGACGACTAAAATATGGAATCTTATATACAATAAAATATTTCGAGTAACATAACTAAATATCCAATCATATACTTATCCCTTTAATAATTTCACTCTAACAAAGGCTAATTTTCTCTTTAAAAATTAGTGGCAACACGAAGTGAAATAAAAGCAGTCTAGTCCTTGCAGTTTTATCAGAGAAGCGTAGATAATTAAATTATAGCTTTGCGTCTAGATTTATTGAACGTAACATATGTATATCTGAATATCGAACTTGATCGCGATGCATAGTTTTCGGATATTGGTCGCTTTAACAACCAGACTTATACAAAGAGAAAATTCTAATAATTTTGAAGATTATATCACATATCAAAGCAAAAACGATGGGTGAATTAATAGCATATCTCCATAAGTAATTAAAGCAAGTTTTTCATCATTCCCTGGGGCTGAGTTTTGGGGATGTCAAAATAGGTCGAAGCTCTTCAGATAAAGGGTGCAGTAGCCAGTAGCATGGTACCGATACGATTTTAATCGAAAGTTTTGATTAAAATCGTATCGGTATTAGCTTCATATCCGTGAAAAATTCCATAGACACTTCTACTCTTTACAGAATACGGTGAGGGAAGTTGGTATTACACAAGAGCATTAATTACATTTTCACACTGAAGAACGCAATGCTTCATCTATTCTAATGCAGAGTGCAGAACAAGCATTACAATCAAGCGCATCGCAACGTAAACATTCAAATGAGGGAACAATCAGTAAAACAATATAAAACTTTGTCTTTTTTAAGATTGATTTCTATCTATTAAAATATATTGCGTGAATTTTTTACGTATTTAAAAACTCTGGTAGCATACACAGAAGCAGATTTAAAAAAAACACACACCAGATATTTATTAAGGCATGTGAGTTGAACTTTTTATTATTTTTGGTGCTAAGGGGTAACTGAATTTTAAAGAAGAATAGTAAGGGAAAAAGAAAAACGCATTGTCACACAAACGTTACAATTGCCAATATTTACAAAGTAATCTCTTACCAATAAATGCCTGAAACGGATATAAATTATTTTCTTTCCTTTATAAAATAAGTCTGACAGTATTATTTGTTGGACGTCTTCTTTTTTCTCTTATATACACGTTTCTAAAATATTTTCTTTTCTATAATCACCTTATGTTTCTTGTTTTATTCAAAATATTTCTTTTCCTGGCCATTTATTTTCCACATTTATTTTTTCACCACCCATTTATTTTTCTCATATTCATGAAAATATTCTATTTATCCATTCAATTTGTAAATTGTTATATACCTTTATCACGTTTAGTACGATACTTTGTAAACAAGAAGAGATCAAACCGTTTTATAAATAGGTGAAACCGATAGATACATCCGTGACAGTTACAACTTTATTCCAATTATATCGATCGATACATTAAATATACATTAATAAATAATTTGATTATCTATTAATGTATATTTAATGTATCGATCAAGATAATAGTCATTGTCAACTAAATACACAATATTATAAATTAAGACAAAAAAATTCAAACAACATCACTTACGTTTAAACTGGTCCTTTTTGGTAGTCAGAAATTTCTGATAAATCTTTCAAACTTTATGAATATCACTCCGTATATAATTCAAAATTATTTCTAACTATTTAAAACCACGTTTTAAAAATAGCGTCAATGATATTTGTAACTGCTTTATACCGATGTATCCAGAAGTTGTAAATATCCACCGTTCAAAATTAAAAGTACTTTTTAAATTTATAAATATAATGTGCGTTTGTCTCTGAATATTTCCTCAAATTTCTGTTAGATTATTTTGAATGGTTAGAATTTCTATTCACATTTTGATATATATCAAACACCAGTACTACGAGGTTTCGGTTTTACTTATTCTAATCACTTTTTGTTATGTTTTTTAAACTTCGCATTTTATTTTAGAGGAACATATATGTAAATGAATAACTAACACTGGCTAGATTGCAAATTGACTGCCTATATAAATTCTTGAGGTGAATAGTTCAATAATTTTTTTTGCGATGCCAGTAATACATTAATGTAGTTTTATTATATTACTAGTGGTGACACTCGACATATATTATCTAAACTGTATTTCGAAACTATATATGTACCAATGTTGAGTCTTGAATGGGAGCACTTTAGTATATGTTGTTGTTTTACATGTTTTTTTGTTAAAGATTTAGGGTTATGGCTACATAAGGAGACGTCTTTTGAATAATTTATCTGATAAATATAAGCAGTATTTATGGAGAATAAGCTATTAAAAACAACAAATTTAAAAAAATTAAATATTGAATGAACTATCCCACTTAATACTTACAGTCCCACTTAATACTTAAAAAATGCTGCCAATAACCAAATTCGTAGGTGAATTATAAAAGTTTTGCAGTTTAAATAAAACGCCTTATAAAGAGCTAATATTCACCGTGGCCGTGACTTCGCGCGGAATTCGGAGTACGAAAAGTTATGAAGAATTTATGTTTTCTTATTTTTTCTCTCTCTGAACTCTGAGCATAAAGTTGACTAAAATGCTTTAGCTGATGTTGGTAACCAAATCAGTTCCGCTGGTTCTAATATTTGCGTGAAAAGCGAACCTAAATTAAAATTGGTGTATCTTTTTGGTTTGTGAACTAATCGAGATCAAACAAGGCGTAAATATTAGCACAAGTTAATCTATTTGGATTTTGTAAACCGCATCCAAATCAGTTTAGCCGCTACTGAAGTTGGTTTCGACATAAGCTACATAAAAACAGATAGACGACAAATCTAGAAAGTGTTGTTTTGGGTTTAGTAGCGTATCTTTAGTAAGTAGACATAAACAATATTTAATTCACAGAGTTAGTTTCTTTAAGATTTTATTACACGTAGGTAAATAAGGTCTATATATAACACGTCATTGCATACAGTTAGATATTTGGAATCTTATTTTTATTATTGCGCCAGTTACAATTATTTCATTATTTTATTATGTAATTCTGAAAATATATCCTTTTCCGAGACTTTTACTAATATTTTTTTTATTTAGAAATATATTAAAACATTTTGAAGTCCTCAATAATATCAATTAAAGTTAATTTGTTTGGTAAATAGATGACTTTTTTATATAAATTTTCAAATTATATTTTGCAAGTGTACAAAAATAACTATTCGTAAACTGATTATAGTTATTTGAATTGAGATTTTTTTATTGGTAGAACAAATTTTACTACACTATATAATTATAACTAAATATACTATATAAAAATTGTACTTAATTATACTATATAAAAATTGTTAATTTTAAAGAAGAGACAAATTTTGAACACAAAAAACTCACAATGAATTAAGGATTGAAGTAAATGACTAATGTTATAAATTTAAAAATTTGGATGGATGCGTGTATGTATGGATGTTTGTTACACCGTTATTATGGAATTTATGAGTTTGAATTAATATGTATTATTGCCGACAAGAGCTTTATTCACACTATCAGTTTACAAGCGTGTTTCGTAGACATTTTAAAAATAAGGTGTGTATCAATCGATTTTGTAAAATCCTATGCACTTGAATCAATATTATGATCATTCAAGTTGATCTGTGACACAATTTTCGTCCTTAATCATTTAAGTAATATCTTAATTTAGAACTTAGGAAATAAAAAAAAAACATGGGGATGTGTAATCGCAGAGATGCTGTTGTTATATAGAGAGTCGACCTAAAAAGTGACAGCCATTTAAAAAAACACTATTATTTAAGTTTCTTTTTACTTTGTTCCATCATAAAAATCTATTTGCATGTCGTCTTTGATAAGTTTCAAACGACAAAAAATTTAATTCCGAATCAAATGAGCTATTTCATTGATCCATTTGTTTGTGAATTATGAATGAAATTGCTTTTTTTGCTAACAACGCTATAAATTAGTTTCTTATACTTTATTAATTATTCCGAGGTCATACAGTGGGTCCTTCTTATCCGTCTATATACCATGGAGTTCACTGTTCTAATTTTTTTTATCAGTTCTATTTTTTGTGCTACATCAGACACGTGCTGCTCAAAACCCTTATTCCGCTGTTCATCTTGTTTTGAAATAAATTCATGTGCTACCCGTTGAAAGTTTTTCATACATTGGTTAGAATTATTGCTTTAAAAGTTTAATTGTCACCCTTGCCATATATAATATAGTCAATCTCCAATTTCATTTTTCTTAAGGCATTTTAAATAAATTCAAACCTGCACCCATTTTCATTTTCGAGGATTTATTCTAAAATCATGACAGATTATTAAGCATTAAAAACAATTTTTTGTCTCAAAAAACGAGAATGCCTTATACAACACAAAATTGTTTAACGGAATAAGAAGCTTCATATTATTCATTTTCTTTAACTTTCTTTACATATAATTTGATGTTTTTCTCTAATAGTGTCTGAATTTATTTTAAATAAATTAGTTCATTTCAATGCAGAAAGTTATATACACCAAAATCTTATATAATTTATATCAATACAATTACGAAATTAAAGAGGTTGCACGAAAATCTTGTGAAGGCAAATACTATGATATAAGAAATTATCAATGCTTTACGGCTAACTGATTGATAGAGAAATAAAAATTTAATTATAAGCTGGACCTAATTTTTATTTAATTAAAATTTTCATTATTGCAAATGTTCACAATATATGTTACATTCTCTGCATGCTTACCGGAAAAAAAATGGTAAAAAAATATGCACCTTGCTTTCTATCTCCAAGATAGTGCAGACATAAATGCTTAGAGTTATTTAGTGTCTCCTTTTTCTGCGCTATAGGATGGTAACGGTTATTTATATTATACACAAGATGGATACGATCTTTTTAGTAGAGAATTTAAAAATTTGTAATTTTTATAATATCTTCAAACTGTAGGTAGTGCACTATTTATCAACAACTATTGTTCGTAACCATTAAACTCGAATATCTCGAAACGCCCGCTCTATACCGATGGAGACTTCTACCAAGATTTTTCAAAGGTTATAAAGGAGGCACCTGAATGGATGCCGCTAATTGAGAATGTTTAATAAGATGAGCACTAATATTTGTGGGCTATACAAACAAGGCGTAGAAAGTTAACCAAATCTTTATTTTTACCTGGCGGATTTTTTAATAAGTAAAATATTATATGCTTTAAATATGTTTATATGAAACGTGCTCATTTTAAGTTAACTGTCAAAACAAATTTACTATTGAAACAAATGTTTCTTGTGTTCTTACTTGAAATTCCTTGAGAAATGTTATGAAAAGTTTTCTGAATTTCATTTAATTGCTATTGATTCAATTAAATTTTGAAGTTATAAGAATTTTTTTTTCATTCGTGTTAAGTTTAGTAATCAATTTCTTCCAAGAACTTCAAATTTTGTTTATATTATTATTATATTTCTTTTTTTCATTTCTTTTTCACTAAAACTGTTTCCTTTTCTTATATCAAGTTCAAATTAATCCTCTTACATATGTTGGTAATTTTACCGTAATAAACAACTTATACCATAAATAAGACAGAAATTTTCTTTCACAGATTTAAAGAAGTAACTATTTTTGTTTGCATGTTTGCATATATCTAGAAATCTTCAGTTATTATCAAAACTTCTAATAAGGAAGCAAACGTAAAAAAATATGTTTTTGGGGTTGGAACTGTATAAATTTGTTTTTACGTAGCCAAAGACAACACATTTATACATGAGTTAATATGTTTCAACTTTTTAAACCCAGTTTCTACTGCATACAATTTTGGTCAGTCACTCTTACAATCTCTTTTTACTTCTTTTCATAGGTTAATTATATTAGTCTAGCGGTTTTCAAACCGTCATTTTCAAAATTGCCATTTTCCTAGTCATGGCCTGACCTTTCCTCACTTTTTGGCTTAAGGTTGATTTTTGGGACATACTTAAAATATTAGGGAAAAATAAATCTATTTCTTTTCGATTGTTTTCTTGAAACTTAAAAAATCTCGCCTTATGAACTCATTTGATAATCGAGAAAATGTGTTCAGTGTAATTACATATTATTGTAGTGTATCTGGTACCGAATCTGTAATCGTGCAAATTTTGACGTCTGTTATCTAATAAGAGTGCAATCAAGCATCGTATATGCACATACACGTACACACACAAACGCGTGCGCGCATTTGCTCGCGCTTACGCGCTCGCATGAACACAGGCACACGTACACACGCACCCGCACACACGCACCCGCACACACACACACACAGACATAATAAAAAGGTTACTGAAGGTTTAAAACAGTGCTCAGTAAGAACTTTTGCTATGCAATATTGTTTCGGAAAATAAATGAAATGACAAATTACCCCTACTGCTAATGGGTTTTGGAATCGGTGCCAAGTCGATGCTTCTCTATTCTCTCACTTAAATGCAGACCAATACCAACAAACAGCTGAATACTGAAATCTAAATATGATAGAATTTGGTTTCACCTCAGACAGTGCTCCAAGCCAGTTTATACTTATGAATATTATATGTCTGCCCTTTAATATTCCAGTTAATATGTGTCTTTACATATACCTGTATATACTTAATTAGCTATAAACTTTATTATTTTCTTACTTATGTTACGACAAATAAAAGAAATTTCACTCGTGAGGAGTAAACTCAATGAGTTTACTCCTCACGAGTGAAAAATATCCATTACCATCTTCCAGCACCATGGTACCCTGATTTTACTAAAGGACAAATTCACGCCATTCTTAGTCCTATCTTGTCAGACTATCATTAAACCTATATCATTTTAACTCAATCAGGGTACCTGTGCTGCTTTTTATTGAGGAATTTTTTTGGTTTATATTCGATTTTCATAGAAAGATTCTAACCAAATTAGATTCTTGGACTCCATGGGACTATGTTCGGAGTGTATTCTCGTGAACAAAAGGTTAACCAAAGTAGTAAATACATACCGGAGATATTAACTTTTTCCTTTTTCCAAAGTCGGTTAGAAATTGAACGGATTTCAAATAACACCGAATAAGTAAAGTTCGGAAAAGTATAAAATAACGAAATTACGAAATTATTTAATAATTGAAATTAAAATTAATGTTTTCTCTTTTAGTTATTGACGCTGGCTTTCATAATATCAATCTATAAAATCGACAGCACGACAGTACATATGGAGTGTGGAGAAAAAAAAGAGAAATTCATTTTTAAACAATTATTATGTACAATTAATTTCTCACTACGTTAAATATGTGCAATGTTAATTAAAGTCTTTTCACATAGTTATATATTCATTTATTTATTCCGTATTTAATTTAGGATGCTTATTGCTGGAATAAAATATTTCCTTAATTTCCTGGAAATAATACTCCATATGGTTTCCAGGTTAATAATCTTATTTAAATTATCACATTTTCTTTTATAGAAATTACTTATAATTAATGATACATTTAATTCGTATTATATATGGAATATTTATGATTGCGGATTATGAAAATTACACTAGAGGAGCTTAACAAACGTCTAAAATCACACCATTCCAAAAAAGAGTATACCATTTTTAAATTTTTTAAAATAAATAATTTCTTTGTAGAAAAAAAATTAACCGGTAAGAAATAAATATGTCTATTTAATAACGATATCAACTTCACAAAACAAATTAAAAATTTGAAATGGAAAAATATTCAGATTTGAAACAAAATTGTTATTTAATAAAATATGTTTATAACGGAGCTCTCAGCCATTTGACCAATAATGACAATAAGACATGATGGTAACCCTTTCTGAAATCAATTATAGCTGTGGCTCTACGTATGTGACAATGTAATGTATCAGATGAATAATAAAGCGTATTGCTATTAGCTTCAGATTTTTTACGCTTCGTAAATTTAAAATACTCGATGATAAATGAAACAAAACTCAAAATATATATTTCAACGTTTACATTCTTTCACTTCACCATCTTTCATAATAATTGGCGAGGTATCTAAAACATTCTGAGTTGTTAATAGATGTTGTAAAATAACCTTCCTCTATATATACTTAGTTATATTTAAACAGATCTCTATACGTATTTTACGTAGATTTAGACTTATGATGAAAAAAGTTGTTTAAAACTCAATAAGAAAATAATTGTGTTAATAGCTATGGCTTTGTATGATTCCTTAGAACTAGAAAATATGAATTAAATGCAAAGTTTCATCAATATATAATTTAATTTTAGTTAAATATACAAGTCAAATGTCCTTGAAACTTCTACTGGAAGTGATTATTACGAACCTACTGAAAGTTATTCTACTAAAAGTGATTAATTTAGTTTTACCAGACAATACCGAAATTACCGAATGGAGAATGAAAGTTTATTACCCCGCAAAACTCATAAGCACGAATCGGCATTTTTATCTGCTAAACTGATGATTTTATAAAACTCGAATGAAAGTACGGTTTTAAAATAATAGTATTAACTCAAGTTTATTATTAATGAAGTCTCAAGGTGCATTGACCATAAAAATGAGTATTATATTTCTTCTCTTTCTAATATCTATTCAAATATTTTTCAGATTATTCAACTAGTATGGAAATGAATATAAGTATGTCAATTTGAAATAAATATTTAATTATTTGTCGAAGATTTTGAGATGAGGTAAACATTAAATTTTTCACAGCCATTGACACATATATATAAATTTTTAAACTACATGTACGAAAATGTAAACGCATGTATATATTTTCCTTTTTAATATTTTATTTATTACATTATTTTCCATTTATTACACTATGCCGCTCATAATGTGTTTTGTTTTTGTAAGACTATTAAAATGCATCATAACGAATCACTGCGAATGCACTGTAATATATATATATATATATATATATATATATATATATATATATATATATAATCGAGGCTGCGTTTCCGGGTATTACCTTAGGATAATTATTAGGAAACGACCAACCGAAAAAATTTACTCTCTGCTCTAGTTGTCATGAGCTAACATTGGTGAACGATTGCTAGTCGAACTCGATGTTTCTGTATACATTTTTTTTGTTGAAAAGAAAAATAAAAAGTAATGTTTTTAAACCTCAAAGTTTCAATTTACCTCAGGTTTTTAGTACGTTGATATTTAATGTTGTAGTGTTAATATTTTTTAAATTTATTTTGTTTCTTCATTCGATACAATAATCCACAGAAGGATAAGAAATAAGATAACCACAAATTGAATAACAAATTCATAAGTGGCGCTAAATTCAGATTATGCTTATATATCTGATAATCTTAAAAATGACAGAGTTGTTAGAGAGATTTCAATGATACTTGAGACACTTAGATCTGAACGGGTTCAAGAAGAACTACCACCAATAATACATTTAACATAAAGATCTAATAAGGATGCTTACAAAAAGACTCGCCTTCAAAGTACCTGATTGACATGTACCTAGTCGTAAAACTGCTTACTAGTATTCGGAAACTGTCCAAGCAAGTAGCAAAGATATTCTCACCCCTGGATTATAGTAGTGAAAAAATGGAAAGGGAAAGTGGAAATAATATGATTATAAAGAAAAATCTTAATGTTAAAAGGCAAAAAATGAAATTACATTCAAGTTCTGGGGAAGAAGAAGTGACAGAATTTGTCGGTGAAATTTCCTGCCCCGAAGACAATACATATGATGCGTAGAATGCGGTAAAAACTACTACTAGACTGAAAAAAATAGAAGATTAGCTACAATGAATTGTTTGTAAATTATGGCCACATGTAAATTTCACTCCATTCAACAATTTTTGCAATCCTTGTGGCAAGAAAATTAAAAAACATGAAACGGAAAAGAAAAACTTACACAAGAAAAAAGAAAAAAAAGACATGCAATTTGTAGGCTACCCTGGAAAATATTTTATTACCAACATTTAAATAACATGTCACAATGTTTGCTTAATTATCTATACGCCAAATATACCATAACTATATCTGTAAATAAGGTAACCAAATATAGAAATATAGCAGCGTAAGCCGACAGATTGTAGTTATCTCACTCTAACCCCTTATAAAATTAATGAGTACCATATATGGTCTAGACTTTTTCAGCGTCAAGATTTCGAATATTTTCACGAAATGTTTGAATCGCCTATTTCGCAAAAAAAATGGAGGGTTGTCCATTATTACCGTGTAAAATTTTACAAGTCGTAACGGTGAAATAATGGTGTAACACTTTTATTTATAACATTTTTATAGTGAAACTTTCTGGAGTTATTATTGTGATTATTTATGCAGTTTTATAATACTCTAGGTATAATACAATGAATTTTATAAATTGTCGCCAGCTGACCGAACATATATTTGTGGCAACCATATTTCAACTGTCAAATTCCATTGTTTACAAAAATTCTCTTTTAAAATTGAATGGGCTATTGTAACAACCCTCAAAATACATGAATTCTTTTCATTTTTATATCCCTATTAGAAAATTAATAATTGTAGACTACTTCGAGTAGATACAAGACGTACAAAAAAAATTATTTCATGAAATATTGCAAAAAAGATTCTGATTTCTGCCATAGCAATATGCTTATTCCCAAAAATTTGTTTTAGGATTAATTTAATCTCGATGTAAAAAAAAAATAGTTTTAGTGAAAGTGAATTAAAATAAATGATATTCGAAGTTCTTAAAAGAGATTGTTTATTATACACATAAACGTATAAAAAATTCCTGTGATTTCAAAATTTAACAGCATTGAATTAATAATAAAATTTTTATTTACATTTTTCAATGAATCTCAAGCAGATATACAAGAAACATTTGTTTCAATAGATCTTCTTTTGATGGTTAATTTAAAATTCATACGTTTTAAAAAAAAATTAAAAGAAATTACACCATGCTTGTTAAAAATAAATCCGCAAGATAAAAATAAAAAAAAAGGTTTTATTTAAATTTTATTCAAAAGATGAAATCAAAAGGAATATAATTTCCACAACTTTTAGAAAGTTAAAATCGACAGAAAAAGATATAACTGGTATCTTCGTCACTCTTAAGAAATATATTCGAAAATGTAATGAAAATTTAGCAGCGCGACCTGTTTTTGTGATCCAAAAAATATTAGGTTTTATCCTAGGTAAATATCCAGTTAGCTGGATTTATGTGTCTCCGTTATGAAGTTTAAAAATTCTTGTAAAGTCCTCATCGATATTTTGTCGGCTCCGTTTTGAGATATTCGAGTTTAAAGCTCACAAAAATGGTTTTACGCAAAAATTGCATTTCCTGTACTTTAGAGGTCGAACAAGATTGTTATAAAAATTACAGATTTTTAAATTCTGAAAAGGGAGCACTAAATAACTAAGTTCTTATATAAAAAACTAGTTTATATAAAAAACTAATTCATTTCGGCACTATCTCTGATAAAAAAAAGCAAGGTGCGTCTTTCTTACATTGCTTCCCTGGCAAGCGCACGGAATAATGTGTGGGCAATATGTGTAGGCAATATTTTCAATGATGATACTATTAATTGCATAAACAATAAGTAGTATTGATAATTGCATTTCTATTTCTCTACTTTATTTTATTTTATTGTAATGTTTTTATGCTAAAGTCCGTAGGCTGTGGAGTATGGTAAATTCCTTGTATCATTGTACTAGTCTTCATTAGGGTTCCGTAGCCAAATGATGAAAATGGAACTCTTATAATTTCGGCATATTTTTCTATCCATCTGTATGTCATAGCATCATATAAATCATTCAATTTAACACCGTTCATTATTAATGATTCCGATATTCAATATATTTGGCGTTAATTTTGTAGAAATTCATTATTCACAATTAAATGAAACTACGTGATGTAGTATTATTTCTACTTTCTTTAATTTTTTTACCACGACCTAGGTTTCGTTGTATTACAAAGATTATCTTTGCTAATATCCCACCTGAAGATGTTGTAGAGTTTGAGAGGGTTGAACTTACTTGGTTTATTTTAAATTTAATATTTTCCTTTATTTCCTCTTCATTAGCTTCTTTTCTGCAAAAATTAAAATTATTTGTAATTCAATGGACCAGTTCTTCTCCTAGGAAATTGTTATATACCTGGAATCATTTCTTTCTAACGGCGCTTAAACGCTATTATACACTGTTTCTTGTACAGTCTTTATGATGAAGTACGCAATTGTCACATTGATTAAATGATTCTATCGACTTGCTTCTATCGACGACAGGATTTTTCAAACCTTGTATATCACGTTCTATGGTCACTGCATCACCACCTAAAAGCGGTTTATCGCATGAAACATATATCAGACATGACAAATTCATTTTGATATCGATAAACTAAAAATGCAACCCATATGTAGGTTATATGTCTAGTTTAAAACTAATATAAAGGTACTACGACTTGAAAGTGTCACAGGTATCAATCGACGAGGTTCAGAAGTTGGGTTAAACACAACTCTAACTCTAGGTAATTTATATGGTGGAAGAGGGCTCGTTTTGGGGAAACACAATATTTATTTACATTTATCTAAATACTACTAATGTATAATAAGGATAAATTGATTATATAGTATGAAAGTAGACTATACTAACTAAGGGGGGGAGGAAATAAGGCATAATAAACGCTACACAAGATGTAGCGTTTATTATGCCTTATTTGAATATGTAGCTATATATCCTGTGCGCTCTGTTATTAAACCGGTTGGTTCTGTTGAAAAAATTTCCTACTTTTTTGTAGAGAATTAGTTTAGATTGACTTTTGAGTAATTGAAAAGCCAGCACGGGAGAAATGGAGACTTTTTGCACCTTTTTAGAATGTCATAAAAATATTTATACCAAAATTTAGCCAACTGGGAATTTAAAAAATAATTGGCAAATATTAAGCTATTATTGGAGCCTAAAGCCTGGATATATATTATAGCCGCACGCCCGGCTTTTTTATTTAAATATTTATATATATTTCTTTGTACTGGTATAAAAATAGGTTTCAAAATTTAACAAAACTGTATGGGCCAAATTTACATTTAACATTAGATACCTCGGTATATGTGGTTTTAAAATTATATGATAGTTGAGTGGAATAAAAGAGTGTTTTCTTTTTTTTTAATTTCAAAGATTTGTTGAAAATAATTGTCGCTGTAGTAGACATTTATCTACGTAATAATACGTATGCAAGTACTTTGTTTAAATTGATTGAATGTGCAAAGGACTATAATACTAAATCGCTAAATTTTCGGTTTTGCTCTACTTAACTACTTTCCAAATCATGTCGGTGGTTTGTTTCTCGTGTTAAGACTACCAGGCTACCCGACCTCACTTTAAAGCTTATCGAGGAGCAGGTTTTGTAATATTTTCAATGCGAGAAACAATACTCCAAAAATAATCCATTTCAATTTTAGTAATTGTTTTTTTTTTTATTTATAAAATTTCCGTTGACTTCTAATTGCTCTTTTGAACATCATTTGACATAGTTTAATATATGAAATATTTTCAAGTCTTACAAAAAGAATATTTACGGTAAGAATGTAATACACACTCACACACACACAAACACACACACAATATATATATATATATATATATATATATATATATATATATACGAGTATATCCGCACATATACATAAACATACAAATAGCGTGAAGCGATAAAAAACAACGTATTCAGAGGTTCGTCCAAAATTTGTTAGTAATAACTAGAAAATTTTCTGATCAGTACATCAATATTTACATTAATAATAAGCTATTAAGGATTATATTACCATATGTAATAAATATACCAAAGTCCGCAATAATATATTTCCACAGCTAGAAATAAAAAACGATTCTTACCACTCGCATGGCAATTGTTTGGTGTCCATAATATTATTTTAAAACACACCATGTATAAAATATTTTATTTCTAGATGAAGATATTTCACGGTCTTGTTGGGTCAGCCATAAAAGTTAAGCTTCTGAAAATGATGTTGAAATTTATAATTAAAGTAATACTGTCATTAAAATTTTCATCGATTAAAAATATGTATTATATTTAATCAACTCACAAAATACATTTTATTAAAGATGTAGGACAATGCGGTTTATAATGCTAAAAAAATAAATAAAGTTATGTCATATCCATATGACACATATGGATATGAACTCAAGTACACTTCCATAACACTACTGCTCTCACTGTTCTTTTACCAAATATGTCAAAATAATCATCACCATCTAGTATGAAAAGGAAAACAAGGTAATTTTATTTAAATACCAGTTTAAATACTTTCACAACATATTTTTAAACCCTATTTTAAGTACTAACTCTTTTTAAAGCGTACAAATTCATTTTGGCTTTATTATAGCTCCTCAATAAAGGTCCATTCATTATATAATTTATTATTTAGGTCTATTTACTTTGATCTTTATTTTTGTATATTATTTTTTGTTTAATTGTTTACTTATTATATATAAATCAGATTGGTCACCATTTTAACGTTAAGAACATATGATGGGTAAGGATTTAAAATTTAAATTAAAATATACCAATGTTTTTTAGTGTTCTGTTTATTTCATGTAGTTATAGAAATCTTAATAAAAAATTCGTCAACTCAAAAATGTAACAAATATGTTTAAACACTGCTGTTAATTTTTCCTAATACATCTAAGATACCTAACAGCAAATTTATAGAATAGAAAAACTTGTTTTATTAACAATTTATTTAATACGTTAGACGGATAGTATTCTTTCCATCTTTTGCTTTACAATATTTAGGTGTTTGAAACAGAGTTTTGAAAGTCACATAGGCATATTAACATACTACGAGTATATTACGGTAGATACTAAATTTACGTATGCTCCTATCATAGAAATTACCGAATATGAAATTAAAGAAATTCCATAAGTCTTCTAGGATATGCGATAAAAACTATGAATGAAGCATTTAAAAATTAGGCATGTGTAAGGATACATCGATAACTGTAAAATTACTTCCAGTAGAGAGTAATATTTTCGCAGTATTCTATTATTATGTAGTGAAAGTTAAAATAGTTATCGGTGAATACATAGGTGTACTGAGAAGTAGAATCTTAAATATTATAAAATATTATATAGTAACGGCCATTATTAAGAACCTACTATTAGATCGTGATACACAGTTTTATTTGAATGATTTTTTTCCGATAAATATTTATTTCTTCCATAAGGTCATTTAACCTAAATTCGTTACATGAAAAATGTTGTGAAAAATATTTAATTTTTTTTTATTTACACCATCGTTAATATTTGACAAAAGCGTCAAAGGTCCAAGATATGAACATATTTTAAGTCTTTGTGATAATTTATTTATTTTTGGAGTAACATTAAGGATTAACTTAGTTGGCATAAAAAAATTATACCTATAAGATATAATATATTACCTATAAGAATTTTACAATTTTTTTTGAAACTATAAAATTATTTGCGAAAGGAAAAACTTATCTTAGAACTATATAACTTATTGTTGTTATTCCATTAGAGGAATTTTTAGATTTTTTATAACTTGACAAAATGTATGTATTCTTGTGAATGTATTCATATTTTACAAGAATGTATGAATTCTTGTGTATGTATTCATGTTTTACAAGAATGATTAGTTATTCAGTTATAAAAACAAGGATAAATCACAGAGACAATCTGAATTTCGATATTAGTCCAGTGCGTAAACGAACTCACTATATTGTCGTTTTCAAATCTTCGCAATTCAATTTTACAAGGTTGTCTCATTACTGATTGTATTTCAAGTTATTTATTTGTAACTATTGTTATGGTTGTTACTATTGTTTTTCTTCCATTACTCATGACGACTATGATAAGTTTTGAACGAACAATTTTCATGCGAGAATGTCGGGTATAAGATACCTAAGAATCTACTTGATATCTAAGAATCGCAGTTTCAGGCATTTTCCATAAAAATAAAATGACAAATAAAAAAAAACAACATACAAATAATTATAATAAAATATTTGAAAATATATAATAAAACATTTGAAAAATATATTTAGATAAGAAGGTGTGAGATTAATAGGGGATAGGAGTGCAGTTTTTCCAAAGTGAATCAATTTAACATTGCAAATTTACTCGTGTCGTAGCGATTTACTACTAACTTTGCACCACTAATTACCTGATTAGCGATAAGGTTTCTAATTAACGTACTCTTAATATTAGCATTTTTCTTTGAAATTAATTTATGTCAGAGTATACCTGACGGGTTTGAACGAATGTTTGTTTATAAATAATTTTTGTTTGAACGACTATCGTACATGTTAGTTTGCGAGATTGTGAATAGATGGCGCTGTTTTAAATAATTAATCTTTAATGACTGTCGTGCATGTACATAATGTAAATATATGGCGCTATTTACAGCATAATCACCTTTGAAAAATCATATAAGTAGAACTAAAAAATTGAAAAACTTAATTAAAGCCTTTTTTATTTAATTTTTAATTAATTAATCTATTCTCAATTAATCTTGAAAACGATAGTTCAATCGGCTTTGATGAAGTATTAAGGAAGATATAGCGTACCGACAAAAACACTTTTGACAAATAATATATAGAGTTGTAAAATAGACAAAAACTCTTTCAATACGAGATAACAGCTAATAACTTCAACTGTATTTGAATTCTTAATATAGGTGCATATAAACGCACAAAATGTTTAGCAAGCTTGATTTTACTTAAATGTAGATAAAAAAAAATTATTGAATTTTTTCCCAATTTTAAACATGAAAACAAGATGATTATAATATTTAATAAATTCTAATTAAGAGTAATAAATAGAGAAATTAGTTGCGAATGTAATTTCAACAACGTAACAATTGGCAGCGAGAGTAGAAATAAAATGTAAACAACGTATATTGACTACAAACCAACAAAAAAATATAGATTTAATGTCATCAATCAATTTGAAAAAAAGTATTTTTATTGATATGTGTTAAAATCATATCAATTTTTAACTGAAAAAGTTATCATTGTCAAATATAAAGAAATTGTAACTAGACAATTTCAAAATTACCTATGTATTTCAACAGTTTTTCACAAATACGAAATAACAAATATACAGATATACAATTTAGACGCGACTCTTAACAAAAAAATATATATATATGATAAATATTAAGGTATTTTTGTAATTATATCTAATTCTGTGACAAAAGTAATTGTTTCAAAAACATTTAAAATACACTACAACACATGTTTGAACTAGAATTTTCCCACACGCATATTTCAAACTTTCACTATCCTTTTGTGAAAATTCGTCTTCCCGTGCCCACAGGCTGCGTAACCAGTCTGAAACGTTGGGACATAGTGAGTACTTAGTTTATAATATCTAGGTTTACTCATTAAATAGATAATTACCGCGAAAAAACCCGATTCAAATCAAATAAAATAAATGCATAACAATCCAATCATCGGTCTATTTAAGGGAATTTATTTCTAAAAATGGGTGATATACTGACGAAATCGAAAAGTGTATGACGATTACTAGGTCCACTATGGACAATCTGATATGATATGAAAGAAAAGTAACACCACAGAAACATGAAAACCCTTACTATTCTTATGAATTAATATTCCTTATATTTCTTAATATTTTCTTCGAGACGTTGAAACGTGAACGCTATATAAAAGCGAAAAAAAAATTATGGGCACCCTGGAAATATGGTGTCATAAAAGAATTCTTGGGGTATCGTAGATTTAATTTAGTACTAACGCATCTATACTTCGAGAACTTGGTATCAGACAGCGTTTGCCCAAAATTATATAACTCGCATATTTAAATTTTTTACACAAATTTCGCGGTGTAGCAACTATAATATTGGACGCTTGACCGTACAGGAAAAAGTGGAAGGTACTAGACTACGTTGAAGTATACCGATGACATGGACAGAACATGTCAAGGCAGTCATGCACGTTCCCTCATACGGAACCCGGAGAACAGATGATAGAGTGGAATGGCGATATATCCTGTGGCGCGTCACTCATCTACAATACACTTGACATTAAGGTCACGACCATTCTACCGCGACTGTGACGACTAGAAAGATTGAAAATTATGAAAATTTAATACTTTCGCTATTAACATATGACTGACTAACCTGTTAAATGTCGTCGCCGTGGTGTGCTGGGTTGATCTTTGACAACGCGACGCTCAGCGGAGACCCGGGTTCGATTCCCGAATGTTCGTCGAGCGGGACTGGACGGGTACTATGGTTGACTGTAAGATATTGCACTCGTAGCAATAAGTCTGCCATATGTATCAATTAGAGACATTAAAGTAGATAAATAAATAAATTATTGTAATTTTTTGTAAATTTTACACTGAATCTACACTGCGGAAATAATATTTTTTGCCATTACCGCTGCTAAAATCGCCAAAATTTATAGTCGAATTACCAATTTTATCCATCCATCTTTTTTCTAATATTAATGTCTTATACTTTTAACTTTTATATGGTATACATTCAAGTCATGATCTATATTTAGACAATAAACCAATTTTTATTTTAAAGCGAAATCGTTTTATTTCACATTCAAATGAGTTGTCTTCATATGTAAACAATTTTAATTACCATTCTTCCTCAAAGTCTCATTAAATGTTTCACCATTTTCATATAATTGTCAGACTATCATACCTCGCTTTCCGCTCAGTTGTATGAGAAGTAATAGAACATTAGAAAATAACTAATAAATTCCGTCTGCATAAAATGTACATTGTTAACTGATCAGTTTTCGATTCTGCGTCAAGTTATATAAAGCAATTTGACGATCTTAGGAGTACAGAAAGCGGTTAACACAGCTTGACATTTCTCATAAAGGTGTTTTTGATCCGTACTTAGTTCATCAACCGCATTTTTGGCAAGCCAGACAAATCACCAGCCACCACACAAAACGACACCGTGGTTTTATTATTGCAACCAGCTAATTATTTTCCAATGGGTCTGGAATATTCTCTAGGACCCGAAATGCAACTATCTCAGGTCAAGAATAAATGAAGGAGGGGTAACACATTGGGATGAAGTGCACAAATACATCATTGTAATAACATAATTTTTAAGTCCTAAATAGTTGCAACGTTTAAATATAAATGTGTATATGCCCAAAATTGTTGTCAAAAGTTATATGAAATAATTAGTAGGCATAGAAATGTTAGTTTATTTATGACTTGTCAAATGAATATATCGTTATATAATTACAAAACAGAGGATATATAATATGCCCAGAAAGGACGTTGCAAGAGAATGACAACGAGGGAAACAAAGAAAAAGGTGCACAAAAATTGAAGAAATAAGTTTAGAAACATATATTTTTATAAAGGAGAAAGTAATATAAAGGATAAAGGGAGAAAAAAGAAACGAAATATTTTACAAAAACTGTTCTCGTAAACTGAGGTTATGTTTCAAATTATTTGTTTTTCTTTTTTTCTCTTTTTTGTAAAACAAAAAAGAGAAGAAAAGAAAAAGAAAATAATTTGAAACACGAAAAAAACGCAGATGAACAAAACAAAAGAAAGAAGATGAGTGCAAGATTCAAGGAAGTCATTAGAACAACAAAACTGACATCGAAAATAATATTGTGTAGTCTTTATCTTCGATCATTTCTGAAGGGCGTGATGTAGAGAAAAAAATAATTTCAAAGGTAGAACAAGAAATAAAATATTATGTTAAACACAAAAAGAGGATTTAAAACATGTAACGTTAAGTATAGAATTATTTTGTATTAGCGGAAAAGTTTAAATGAAAGAAAATAAAAATAAAAATGGGAAATTCAAGGAACAACATATTTTAGGAAAATAAACGAATCGTAATCAAAGATGTAAAAGATCAAATTAATGCCTTTTTCCTATTTAAAGACGATTCTAATAGACGTAAACGATATAGCATCGGTCAGGAATGAGTTTATGATAAGAAAAGATGACAAGACACAAAAAAGACACGTATTGTAAATACTTCTTAACCTACATGCCAAAATCGATCTATATAGACGATTACTGTAAAAAAACAGCTGCACTCGTTTTTGTTGAAATCGCCAATTTTCAGTTAAATTTCCTAACAAGTTTCAAAAACAAGTCAATATTCAAATATTGAATATATTTGGCGTTAATTTTGTAGAAATTCATTATTCACAATTAGATGAAACTACGTGATGTAGTATTATTTCTACTTTCTTTAATTTCTTAGAATCTTTGCTAATATCCCACCGGAAGATGTTGTAATACAACGAAACCTAGGTGGTGGTAAAGAAATTAAAGAAAGTAGAAATAATACTACATCACGTAGTTTCATTTAATTGTGAAGTCAATATTCATTTAATAATTATAACATTACGCTATGACATTCATATGATTGAAAGAAATAGCGAAAACTTTACAAAAAATCTTTGCTGCGAAAAAATCACATCAAAATGCAAGTAAATTCGTTCGTTACATCGACAAAGTTATTATTTCTTAAAAATTTAGTAACGGAAAAGGAATTCCCTATTTAATTTGGTACAAATCATAAGAAAGAGTCACTACCGCTAAAACTAAAATAAAATTGATAACAGATTTAGTTTTGAGACTAGAAAGTGAGTTAGGAATATTTTTAGTCATTCCTTCATGATTTAATCACAGTATAAAAATATCCATGTACATTGATTACCCTGGAATGAAGTCAAGTCAAGATGAAGTCAAGTCAATGCATTTCAGTGTGAACAGGTCTCAAGTTTCATTGCATACTCTCGTGGTGCGCATGCATAATGAAAAAATTGGTGCAAATATTAAAAATTCCCTATGCACCATGAGTGAATACATTCGCCGTGATAAAGTTTCACTCAGGGTCCATTCTAATGTTATGCAAGAAAAAATTCACTGTCCACACTGCATTCTTTCCAATTCACCTAGAAACCAATGTGGAAATCAATTACTATTGGGATCTTATCAAATATTCAAACTGATTAAATGGATTTTTAAAGCATACATCTTTAAACTAAATTGAAGCAGAACACGGTAAGGTTGCTTTAAATGCACTGCTGTTGTCTTAAAAATAATTGCCGACAAATACTATAACAAGGAGAAGAATTAGGGAGCTTCGAAAACTTTTACGAAACCTTAAAGAAGACGGAGGCAAAATGTCAAAATATTTATTGTTAAAGACGCTAATATTTTGTCAAGGATATTTAATCAAAAAGATAGCTAATAATTTATCATACTATAAAGATACAATCAATATTCACCGGTTTTCTTAGAAGTCTTTTTGCTGAAGTATTAACAATCAGAGATTGAGCCACTTCCAGTATAGCTCAATTAAATGATTACAACGTGACTACTTTTGTTCTAGAATTTGATCAGATTAATTTTCCAGATAAAAATTTAAGATATCTTATAAATAATTCTGTGAGAAATTGCCCTTGTAACATTAGACATATTAAAGTACATGAATAAATAATTGAAACTAGTACAAATATATAGGAGAGAGAAGATCGCTTGAAAACTTTCCGTTTAATGAAAAATGTAAATAAAATATTATGATAAAAGCTGGTGTGAGTCACATGAATGTGATACATTTTGAAATTCCTACTACTCTTATTCTATAAAGAAAATGAAATCCGACATTTTACTAAGATAGTTTGGGATTTATGTAGAAAGGGTTTTACTTCTATCGCTGATAAAAGTACCTGATGAAAGTTTTTACGTAAGCAAAATTCTAAGGTATTTATGCTATGGTGAAAGCCATTAAAGTTATTACGGGGACCTGCGTCATTTGAAAAACCATTTCCATTAATTTACCAAGAATTCAAAATCAAATCATGTGATTTTAATAATTATATTTCCAGAAATGTGTCAATTATATGTATAGTTTAAATGGAAACAGAAAAATAATACAATATTTTCGTTGAACATTTGAATGTTGTATATCACAGCCTGTATACTAACAAATAATGTAAAAATAAACGTAAACATTGGAAAAAAATTAACACGAAAACTAAGTATATATTATTATGAATATTATAGATATTGTGATTAACAAAAACTTGTCTGATATTAGATTATAGTCATAATAATGATAACCAGTTATATTTAACGGTATGCTATTTTTTTTTAAAAACATGAGATTTTAAATTATATTATTTTTTGGAAAAGACAATTTTTTATTACGTAAAACTGAAAACCTTCGTTTTGTTATAAACTGTCATTGTTATTCATAAACGCACGGTAAACCATTTTCACTTAAACAATGTTTAGAAGAAGAGACTTCTTGATAACAAATAAGTACTTTTTTGTTTTTTTTCAGGTTTATTTAACATTTATGAACAAGGACCTGAAATTTGACCAGCTGTAGAGTTTAAAACATATATAATTACTATTTCTGATAATTGTTATAGTGTAATAAAGGAGTAGTAAATAATATTATATTTTATCACTCATAGAATAATCACGGAATTAAAAAAAATGAATACGCATAACTTACATCTTATGTTTTTACGGTCCTTATCAGACCTTATGAGTTCTTACCATTACTCTTTTTTTTGTAATCCTAATGTAGAATATACATATTAAATCCAATTTCTTAATGTTAATTAATATATCAATGAGAATTTGTGCAATTTTTAAAATTCGTTATGTCTTTATTAGAATCTGAAGTCATTATTACTTTTTCAGAGGTAGATATCATATAAATAAAATGACGTGCAAATTTAAATAATAAATTTTCTTTTTTAGAAATCTATTAATACACTTGTACAACAATTTTAGTTTTTTATTCTAAAGATCGTTTTCAAATGACGAAAAATTGTTATATATGTAGCAAAGCATATTAAATTACTGCATCTAGTACAATATTGAATAAAATACAAATTGTTTTAACTGTGCACGATGATACCCGAGATGAAAATATGTTCAGAGGTAGTCACTTTACAGAATGATTTTCTGATGTACATGTAATATTGACTCCATAGGGTAAACGAACATGGGGTATAACGAGTTCATGAAATTCATTTGAAGTACACTTCACTGTCTATTTTTATCTTGTCCTTTACGATTTGTCATTTTAGCACTTCTAGGCATTATTACAAGTAAAATTTAAATTTAATCAATTATAAGAGATAATAAGAAAATGTGACAGGGCTCAAGTTTCAATTTGGTGTAACAAATTTTATTTGGCTGCGTTTGCTATGACTTTTAGGTTGTTTTTAACATCAATTCTTAATAATCAAATAACATCAAATTTCATTAGTTATGACCTCAGCAAACTTTTTAAATATTTCTTAATTCAAACTGTTTAAATTGATTTCAGCAAACTTATATTTAAAGAAAGCAAAAAAAGACTTTTTTAATAGTTGTTTTCTTTGTAGCAATTTATTTAGTATACTCTTTTACATAAAAAACGGGCGGTTTGATTTTGTCATATTGTTAACAAAATATTATGGGTTTAAGAGGTTGTATTAATTGTAATTGTTATTGACAGGTATAGTGTATTCTGACACATAAAAACGAACGTTCTAAATTTGAAATTTATTCTTTTTGAATGAAAATTTTCTTTTACTGACAAAAACGTATTTTTGGCGGTAAATGAAATCCAACTCTTATTAAGTACTTTTTCATTTGTTATGTTTTTTTATTTTAACGAATAAATTTTATTTAAATTTCTGCTATTTGCTGCATTAGTTCACTTCTGTTTGCTGTTCTCAGTATGGTTGAAAAAACGATAAGAGCTAATAAAATTATTGCGCTGCTTGAAGAAGGCTGTAGCCAATGTTATGTGTCACAGCAGTATAATGTGAGCCGTTTCACTATCCAAAGGACTTGGCAACGATACCAAGAAACAAGTTTTGTCAGTAGAAGGCCCGGTTCTGGAAGAAAACGATGCACTGAACCACGGGACGACCGCTTCATATTCAGTCAAGCGCTACGAAATCGTCAAGTTACGTACGCGAATCTCAAACAGAACCTCGAGGACGTCAAAGGTTCACGAGTAAGCCTATGGACAGTCAGAAGGAGACTTCAGGCCGTCAATATACGTAGCTATCGTCCAGCTCGAGGCCCTACATTGCTCCGTGAGCATCAAGTTGCCAGATTGAGATTCTCTCAAAATATTTCGTCATGGAGTCAATGAGACTGGAATATTGTTTTATTCTCCGATGAAACTCGTATATCGATTAGTGGTGAGAATCGACGTCGGCGAGTCTTACAAAGACCTGGAGAACGCTTTGCAGAAGTATGCTTTCAGGAAGTCACCCCTTACGGTGGAGGCTCCGTAATATTTTGGGCTGGTATTAACTCAGATGACTTTACCGAGTTAGTTTTTATTGAAAATAGCATACTTAATGTAGGTACATAACAGAGGTTCTTATTCCTCATGCCAGAGGTTCTTATTCCTCATGCCCAACCTGCATTAACAGCAGTTGGAGGCTAGTCCATTTTTATGGACGACAACGCTCACGCCCACCGCTCTAGAGACGTTGATGCGTATACGCAGGAGGCCGGAATTCTTCGGTTAGACTGGCCAACTATAAGTCCCGACCTCAATTAGATAGAACACATATGGAATAATCTCAAACTATGTGTCAGAGCCGTAAAACCAGCTCCATAAAACATTAAGGCCCTTAAAAATATGATCGTCGCTGAATGGGAACGTATTCCTCAGGAAATTATAAAAAAACGTCCAAAGCATGCCTAGCAGATTAAATGCATTGATTTTAGCTAGAGAAGGCCATACTCGTTACTAAATTTTCGAATTTTATGTTTAATTAATAAAAAATATTCAAAAACGAACTTTAGCCATTTTTAATGTACCAATATGGAAACGCTCGTCTGTGGACTTTACATCGTTTTTTTTATTTATTCGCATTTTTATGACTGAAGTAGGTAAAAACGATATCTCAATAATAAATAACAATATTCTCATCATATCGCCATATAAAATGCATCAAATAATAATAAAATAACTCTGATATGGTTTATTTCTATAAGTGCCCGTTATTTTTGCAATATCGTATTTGGAAATTATCAAAAATTTCTTTCGTATAAGTTCTTGAAACAGTTCACGATTGTTCCAGGCTCATAGTATGACTCCGCTTCATAAATTTGTTTTCGAATTGAGTACTTCTTTTAAAATCTGCTCTTTTCTGAATGAAGTACTTCCATTAAACCAATGTTTCCCTTAGTATTTTTTTGCATTCATTTACTTTTTATAATAGATTAGTTTTTATACTCTAAGAACTCCGTATACTTGATATGTCTCATTTAATACTTTGTTCTAATAATAAATGCTTATTTCATATTAATTCCATACGTAGTTTTTACCTTTTTTCGCTATGCTATAATGATCAAAAATATTTAAACCTTGTTAGTTACAAGTATAATTTACACTACGATATATACCACAGAAACTTAGGCAATATAAAAGGGAAAGTTTTAGTAAATTATTCACAAATATTAATATTACTTTACAATATATAAATATATAGTCTATTATATTTTTATTGATGTCAAACTATCCTGAGTTTACTGAAAATCATATAGTTTATAATCGTTAATATTATCATCATATAAGTTTTAGTTAAAATTGTAGTAAATTCGGTTGTTGCCATATTTTTGACTATAAAATTTTAGGAGGTAGAACGCGAACATCTTTTTGTAGATCCTTACAACATTACTTCTAGAGCGATCTAATATAGAATTTAATAAATATACGATGCTCTTTCAATTTAAAGTCGGGGCTTATGGAAATAAAAAGTATTTTTTTATTATAAAATAATCGATCTCTGTTTTCTGTAAAAACATTTTTGAGTTTAAGCTATATAAATATATGCTGTTTAATGCATTTTTGCCAAGTTTCAATAAAGTTTCTACACGAAACGTTTCTGAGAAGCGTTGATATTTTCAACAATACCTCCAGAACTACCTCAAGTAAATACCATAAACAATAAAAAGAATATTTGCTTTCAACTTCACATAACTATATTTAAGTGTTTACTATTGACATGTTTGCCGGTTAATAAGTAAATACAGTTAACAATTTTATTGCGGTAAACAACATTACTTCCTTAGGAATAAAATGGATGTAATTTTTGCTTCCTGCAACGACATATCATATTTCCATTACCGAAGTTGTATGGCTAAAATTCAGACCATTCATTGAAAAGTTGACATATTAATTTTCCTCCCTTATACTGTCTTACTTACGTTAATAAGCAATTACTTTCTCTTTATATTTTAAAGCGGAATCATACGATGAGCCTGGAACAATCGTGAATTGTTTCGAGAACTAATACGAAAGAAATTTTTTATAATTTCCAAATACGATATTGCAAAAAAAACGGGCACTCATAGAAATAAACCATATCAGAGTTATTTTATTATTATTTAATGCATTTTATATGGCGATATGATGAGAATATTGTTATTTTTTATTGAGATATCGTTTTTACCTACTTCAGTCATTAAAAATGCGAATAAATAAAAAAAAACGATGTAAAGTACACAGACGAGCCTTTTCAACTGGTACATTAAAAATGGCTAAAGTTTATTTTTGAATATTTTTTATTAATTTAACATAAAATTTCAAAAATTTAGTAACGAGTATGGCCTCTTCTAGCTAAAATCAATGCGTTTAATCTGCTAGGCATGCTTTCGACGACGTTTTTTATCATTTCCTGAGGAATACGTTCCCATTCAGCGACGATCACATTTTTAAGGGCCGGAATGAGACTATTCGAGTATCTGTGATAAAAATATTTAAACATATGAAAATTTATTTTTATATTTCATCAACTAGGCAGAAATAACTGTGATAATAGTGATTTATCTTGTTATTAGTTAAAAAAATATTTTGTAAGTTACTTAAAATAAAATTAAAATAAATCTGTTTGGTAAAATAAAGAATACAAAACTAAAAATAAAACTAAAAATTTGCGGTACAATATCATTCTCGAATATAAATAAATTTTCAAAATACTATTACTGCTAGAGAGTTCCAGAATCGGTGCCGAGTCAATGATACTCTCCTCTCTCACGCATACATGTAAAGGTAAGTGCTACATTTCACCGAAAATAAGATGCAAAACGACACCCTAAAAAATATTATGTTTTAAAATAAAAGAAAGGAAATGTCATACTGAATGTTACAAGAAGCCGCGGTCGCATTCTGCTATGCGGTGCCCTTTACGTACTTATTTATTATTACGGCGGCATGCGACCACAGCCATACCTAAGTCACCACAAAGAAATGAATTCGGTATATTATCTGTTCGAAAGGTACTTATATAATAGTTAGAATATATTTATTTATTAGTTTTTATAACACAGGTTTCCCTAAATTTGGAGAAATATTCAGGTGATGACGACTATTGAGAGGAATATTTTTGTTTCATGCATTTCAGTTATTTTTCTTCGTGGTTTGGTGTTAGTTTTTCAACTTTATTTTTATTTACAACTTTTTAGTAAACTAGTGAGATAAATGTGATTTAGGTGCTTCTGCGGCAATCCAATGTTTTATTTAATTAATAAAACATCAATAATTTTTTAGGCCTTATTTGGGGAACATTTATATGATTTTATTTAACTGTATTAACGGCTCATTTATTCTCAGCAACCAATGAGTTTTAAAATGACATAAATTATAATAAAACATTAGTGAAGGGATATATATTCATTTGTGTACTAAAATTATAGATAAAATTACTAATGTAGTTATTAAATAAATTGGTATGGTTTCATGCATACAGTTCGAAACCCGGTGCACACAGAACTTTGTATTTTTATTATTTCTGCCAAACTTTGCTATCTCTTCATGTTTAAGAAAGAATTTTTTGAAGAGACCTCATAATTATTTTTAAAGGTCACTCGACAAAATAAGGCGAATGGTTTAATTTACGTATTAAGGAAATGGAACAAAGATACCATAGAAAGTGGGATTCGAATATACTGGTGAACTATCGGTGGATGCCGAACGTTATATATCACATAGGAATCACAAGAGAAAATTGCATAACAGAAACTTATGAGAAAACTGAGTTTTCACGAAATTTTGTGATTAGTTTGAATATTAGAACATTTTTTTATAATATAAATAAAATGGAAAGATATTCTATGGTCTATGTTAACTTTTATTAAAACTGAACCTAATTTCAGTGAAATTTTCATTTAAATCCGTTTTAGCACTTCTTATGTGTTGGTCTAACTAACAGAGACACTCACAGACAAACATTCTGTAAAAAGTTGTTGTTTCGCTTTCATCACAGGTATGCGACTATAACTTACAATTTTTAAAAATATGTAATCAACTCTAATCTTTCCGAATGATTGTATATAATGAAAATTGAGAACAATGAAGACAAAGCTGACGAATCTTCAAAGGACAATGACCGGAGTATGTTCGAATTTTAAAAACATTTTACTGTAGTGGTATTTTTTTTACATTTGGTAAATTGTGATAAAACAATATTTGTATATACATTGATTAATCAGAAATTTTTGTTACAACTCCCAGCAACATTTGAAAAAAGTGGGGTTCATCATAAATGATTTAAACAATTTTTAATATATATTCTTAATTGAAATGCTTAAAATACTATAACGATTTACTTGTCCGTGAATTTGAACCCACGTGTCCATCTTACTCTCGTTTTTTAAAGTGGAGGTTTTTTTAATTTTATCTGAATAAAATTAATGTTTTAGGAAACATGGATCAAAATTATCTAATAAAATCTGTACAAAACCACATAAATACAGTGACCTCAATATTGAGATAAAAAAATTGTTTGCGTTATTTATAGATTCAAAATGATTTCCACATTTAAATAACTCACAAAATAAATTATTCTCATGATTTTTTAAGACATAACTTTAAATGAGTGGAGTTATGCACACAATTAGGTGCGCAAGATAGAATATTTTGTAAACCGGTTTAAATTAATTAATTATGGTTACCCTTTACCTGATTGTGGTCTGCCATTAAAATGGTGTGCACACGCATTAAAGTTTGAATTTTTTCACTTTCCCAAGTGTCTTTTCGCCCATTTGATTTTTTCTTGACTTAACTTTCACGAAACCGCTAAGTTATCACTCTTGCAGACATAAAAAAAGTGATGGAAATAAAGTTATGAATAGAAAACGACCATAAATGTTATGTTATTTTTTGTAAGATAAAATTTCCAATTAAAAAACTTGTGTACATTTATTCTTTGCTGAACTTTATTTTGGATCCATTTTTAAAAATTAAAATGGGATAATTTTTAACAATTAAAAACGATCCTTACAAGATGTGATTAATGCCGGTTGTGTAAGAAATGTTGCGACATAATTTATGTATTCACTATTTAGAAGTTACATATATCAAAATTGGTTAATAATTAAGTTCCATACAGCATTTAAGAATACTATATACTAAAATAATTTAAACTTCACTAGACGGTTGAAAAATTAAATCGGTATTTACCGTGTTTACGAGTAAATAAATTTCAAGTGGTCTTTGGCATTAACGAGAGATATCGGCTTGAAATTTTATTACAGCCCGTTTAACAGTCGGTAAAATATTAGTTAGTGGTAACCACTAATATTTTAGTACCACCGAAAATTATATCAGTTACATAGTTTTCAATTAGTCAAAACCAGAGTGTTTACGAAACTGTTGTTTGTAATTTTGTTTACTTTTTTCATAAACAATTAAATATACCGTGATAATGATGTAAACAAGTTACAATAACAATTCATCCACCTCATCGCTTCTTTGACTAAATAATATTTGTTACATTATTTTAATTAGCAAATGAACTCGGTCTCATTATAGGAATATTTCTTTGAAAGTACTTAATACCTTTACAAGGTATTTGGTCAAAACTATTAGCTTCTTACATAGTAAACGTGACACCCGGTAAATGAAACATTTAAATAATTTTCCTGCCAGCGATACTCATCCAAATACTGTCGCCCAATACCTATTTTTATTTTCTGACCTGTTTCAATCTTCCTTTAAATATTCAGACTAATAAGTAGTTTAACAAATATAAATATATTTAAGTAAAGTTCACCATTTTGTCTCTACATTTACAAAATGTGAGTAATGAAATATAATTTATCTCTTCTCAAGAGCAACCAAAACTCCATATTTTGTCTTATAAAAAATTCTTGTTTAAAGATCTTCGAAAGCGCCGAATCAGCGTAAATATTGTAATGTCTAAGAAGGTGAATCGCCGTAATCTTGAACTGTAGAATCGCGAATACTGTAAGGTAGTAATTTGAGAGTTAACAAATATTTAGAAAAACGTGCAAGTTTGAGTGGTATATTAACTTCTCTTTGAACAAGGATTATAACATCAGTAAAGACAAGGACGTAAATCATATGTAAATAGAAGTTGATTAGATATGTAACTTTTTAATTATCGTGATTAAGTTGATTCCAATTTATTTAAATATTACGTGTACACAACAATTATGGCGGCACAAAACCCTGAAAAAGGGACAAAAGAAAAATTGGAATCTTACTACACACACGCGCGAACTTGGAATCTTATTACACACACACACACACACACACGCAAACGCAGTAGTTACGCACAATTTTTTAAACGAATCATCATGATGACTACGATGACCTTTCATTCGATGTTTTCTTTTTAATCGAACATATGTTTCTAAAATGTTTGTTTCCAATTATTAATTAGAAAAATATCTTTCTTTGGATTTGAGATCTAGAATATCATCTTTGATTTTAGTTATTGAAATATATACAATTATGTTTTGCATGTATAATTAAAATTTGTGGGTAATGAAATGTGTAATTTGTAATTAATTTTGACATCAGAAGATTAGGTTGTTCTGAAGAAATTAAAATTGAATCTCAACTTGATTTGAATCAGAACAAAAAGGGTATGGTAGAATACATAACGAACTTATTTCTACAACACTAGTCAAGGGTTACTTTCAAAAGTATCTAGGTATTATAGGCAATATTTAAATTTTAAAGTGCCACTACATAAGTTTTCGTAAACCACAAACTAACTCGTTGTCATCAAAAAGTTCTTTTATAAATATTAGCAAAATAATTTATTCGAGTAAAGGTACAATTCCATGAGTACTGCCAACCACCGGATATCATTATATTTCTGTTAGGATAACTCTTCGCTCTGCACGGATTTACCTATTTTTGACTTCTTTTATAACAACACTATGTTTATTGTAGGCGCCGATACAAATATATTTGACTTCTTTTATAACAACACTATGTTTATTGTAGGCGCCGATACAAATATATTTAATTAACATAACACATTAAGTGATATTTTCTTCAATAAGGTCAATATGGATGAGTAATTAGTTCCCTTAGTGGCAAAATGGTATTGAATTAATAAAACAAATTTAATAATTTGCTCGAAACTAATGGATTCGAGTAATTAGGAACAGAGGCAGTTTTTGATTTTTTTAAGACAAATCTATGTTAGAGGCTCCTTTGAAGCCTATGTTTCTAAGCCCTTTTTTATTAAGCCTTGTATAAAATGTTATATTATTAAAGGGAATTAAGTACGTAAACTAACTCTTGTATTTCATAATAAGTATATGTGACTGGTCTTTTCAAACACCCTCACGTCTATTCGTGGAACTATTAGTTAAAAACATTGAAAGCTGTCTGATTATGCTAAATACAATGTATGGATTAACTAAAATTGGTGTGTAAATTATATTTTCCAGTCACGTGACGTTTTTTACACTTTCTCTGGGTGATATTTCTGAAATATGTATTATAAAAAAACAGTAAAAAAAAGTATATATATATATATATATATGATAATTTATTACTTTATTTCAAAAAAATAAATGGTTTTCAATACAAATGCATATATTGGTACCGCCGATTTTGTACAGTGCGAATTATGTGATGACAATAAGAGAATAATGCATATTAAATTATCTAGCCGCTATTGAGAGCTTGAGTTCATTCACCGGTCTCAAAGTAATTTCAATTTTTAATTTTATATCTGGATCCGCTTCTACACTGTAATTTCGCAGGAACGTTGATAATAGCACCTTCATTGACATCATGGCGAATTGACGTCCTGAAATGAATAAACTAAAATAAAAATTTTTAAAGCATTCAAACATTATCTTTTATATTTATTTTAATTATCTTTATAACAAACTGTGAGTTCCGAATTACCAAACTTTCTAAATGTCGTCAAAATATGAAAAACGTTTAAATTACAATTTTCCCGTCTGTGTGGACTTGGTGTCACTCTAAAGCAATTGGTAAATATAGCAATGAATTTGTCTCAAAATTATTACACAATAAATGAATTATTTGTTAATTTTACATTGATGCGTAAATCGGAAGGCATGTTCTTCTTTTTACTAAGTCTCGTTGAAAGTTACTTAGTAAAAAGAAGAACGTATAGCACGTATATATATATATAAATATATATATATATATATATAAGTTTGTGTGTGTGTATTCTATTTACTGCCCGATTCGCTTTTAACTTATTATTTATAATTTCAGAATTATTCAAAGTTACGAGTTACATTTAAGGAGAAATTTATTCAAGTTTCGTGAACAATTTTGTTCTAATTACGTAGCAAACAAATAATTGAGAATGGGTTTTATGACCATCGTTAACTAAACTCACTAAAATTAAGAACATAGTGGTTACGCGAATGTGAATATACACTATTGTATCGTAGAAATGTTTTATGATGAAAGGTCAAATTTAATCATTCATAGTTACTAGTTTCATATACAAGATACATTTTATTACCGTTTTGAAATATATGGTTACATACATTACACTATTATATTGATATTGCATTACCACATCACCCTGGAGCATGATTCAGTTCTTAAATTCATATACAAACTTACGTTTGCTGACAGTAATATCGCATATATAATGAACAGCAATTATATAAATATTTTATATACCTATGCAATTTCTCATACCGGAGCTGAAGGGTATAAAGGAACATGGATGTCTTTGGGCACATCTTTCCGGGGCAAATCGATCGGGTTCGAACTGTTCCGCATCTTCACCCCACACAGATGGATTTCTGGATAACCCCCATATGGATACCAAGCAAGATGTACCAGTTGGAATAGTCGCAGACGCTGAATGGAACAAAACGAATAGCAATTAAAATGTGCGTCGTACGTTATTTATATTTTTACAAAACCATCCAACAATTAAGTGAAACTACGTGATGTATTATTATTTCTACTTTCTTTAAGTTTTTTACCACGACATAGATCTCGTTGTATTAAAATATCTTCAGTTTTCGTTGTATTACAATATCTTTGCTAATTGCCCACCTGAACATGTTCTAATACAATGAAGCCTACCTCGTAGTAAATAACTTAAAGAAAGTGAAAATATTACTATATAGCCTAGTTTAAACAAAATATGAATTTCTACAAAATTAACGCCAAATATATTAAATATTTTTAAAAAATTCCAGTTAAATTGATTTCTTATTTTATAATAATATATAATATAATAAATAAAACGAGAACTAATATTAGCAAAAATTAAAAAAGACATGTAAATTCAAAATGGTGAAATGGGAACAAAGAGGTCGATGAGCTGAATTTAATTATTTTTTTAAATTTAGACACCATCTATTTTAAGTTATTTTTCTTGAATTTGTTGACGCAAACGTCTAATATCTTTGCACTGTTGCTTGTTTGGTATTTTGCAGTGTTTAAAGGGAAAATAACAAAACTATGAATATGAGCGTGATTTGAAAAAAAACAAAATTGTGCATAAAATGCATAAGTATGTGGAAAAAAGGAAACCTAATGTTTTGTTCTAATTCTCATTTTTAATGAATGGAACATTTAAATTCTACATTTAATTAAAACCTTTTATGACCGAAAAACAAAAAATGTCTCCTTAGGGACCGTTACAGAACGTTGAAAATAGGTGATCACTAGCAAACCTGTGATATGCCGGTGTTAATTTATTAACGTTCACACCATTTCGGTCTATTCATAGTCCCCGTAAACGCAGTATGAGTGGAAATATAGTAATTTATATTTACTAACACGATTCCAATTTGCATATGATTATCTTAAAATAAAACGGCTCTAAAATGCATCAACTAATTATTGTTGTAACAGAAAGGCGGAAAAGGAGTATCGGGTGTTTATAGAATGATACTTATATTTTATATTCCTGTCATGATAGCCGCATACGCTGTACTAATGGACATGAAATTATTTTACTTTATTTACTGGTAAAATTCCAATTTGTATATTGTTATAATAAATCAAATGTCTATAAAGTGTATTAACTGTTTATTGTTGTAGAAGAAAGGCGGGAAAGGACTATCGGCTGCTTATACAATGACACTTATTTGTTGTTACGGTTGAGCATGAAATCAATCAATCGTAGCATTTTCAGAGTAGTTTTTGGTGTATTGTGGAGAGTATTGATAAATATTGTAATGTAAGTATTTTAAAGATAAAATTTAAACATATTAACTACCATAATCAAGTGTTTTCACTGTGATATTTCTTCATAAGAGTCATTTACGCGTATGAGTGTATGAAGAACGAAATGATTGGAAATTTATTTGGTCTCATTCACAATGACTGTGAATGAGATTAAATAAACTTGTAAAAATGGTGTTCAATGATATGATAGGGCAAAAATAAAAAATAGAAGGGTAAATTTCAAAAATTTCGTATTGGGGGGGGGCTAAGTTTGTCAATGAGTTTTATATATATTTTTATATGGTTGCAATTTGACATAAATTCAAAATATTTGTATTTATAAATAACATATATATATATATATATATATATATACATATATATATATATATATATATATAACATATGCCTGAATCATCGAAAATATTAGTCAGTGATTTTTGACAGCCCAAAACTAACACATACGACAGTAAAATACAACACTTGCAAGTTGAAACAATGCAGTTGGTGGCCCTATATCTTCATAACTTTAACTTTTTCCTTTAATTTATGATTTTATTTCTCTGACAGCGCACGTTTGCCAATAACCCTGCATATTTTTTGTAAATATTTAAAACGTGCACTTTTACAAAGAATTTTTTATTAAAAGTCGCAAATATTTTTCCCTGGCCCTAATATAGAATGAAAAAAAGAGCATGTTCCTTTGCGTTTCATATTATATATGATTTATATCAAATATATTCGAAAAATGTAACAAAAACTTCATATTATATACAACTGGTTTATGGTGAGTAGTGATGATGTTTTGTAACAAATAATAGTTCTTCTATAATCTATGGTAAAAGAAAAAACCTATCCTTGTAAGGTCATTCACATTTTATTTTAGTTCAGCTGCCGTTTTTAGTTTAGTTAGTACTGCAGTAGAATATATGGAAATTTTTATAGGTGATAAATGATAAAATTTTTTTAAAATTCTTGTCTTGTGGGACGATAGCAGAAAATTTTAAATTCTTATGGAACGATAGTCGAATATTTTTCGACCGCTAGTGAAAAATAATTTTCCAAAATTGCATGTAAGATAGCTTTAGACGTATTGTTAAAAATATCCATAAAAACATACCCTCTCTCTTCTCCAATTTTTGAAATATACATTTAAAATCTGAAAAAAGATACATTTTTGATAAATTCATAATATTTTTAGCCTCTCTTAGTTATATTAGGTAATGTGTTTGCATGGTGAAAAAGAATATCAAAGCAAACATTATTACATCATTTTACGTAATTTACGACTTTTCAATAGATCAGTAGCACACGTATGTAAAGTAGTTAACTCGGGCGAAATATCTAGAAAACATTTAAAAAATATAATTCAAGATTTTTCTTTTAACTAATTTTTTTTTCACACATTATAATACGTATATGACCATAACACTAAAGATGCAAATTTTTGTACTCATTTTCCAAAGATGATAGAATTGAAAATATTTTGTATGCGAGTTGAAACCATAGACTTAATATACTACGAATGGACGAACAAAGTATGCGAGTGAGAATATATTTTTATGACATTACTGCGAGTGGACAAGAGATGACTAAAACTATTTCGACAGATAAAAGTGTCCGATAGTATCTTGCTTCGATGGCGTCTCGCTGTATTTTAGTATTTATATTACTATTTAAGAATAAGCAATGGTTCTTTTTGAGTATAGGATTATGAAGTGACGTTTATGAATAATCCAAATACAGAGACATTTCGCAGGTAAATTTGATGCACGTACTTACTTTTTCATCGCTTATTTTCCGCTAAATTATCTTTTAGCTATCAAATATACATATCACAATCAATATTCTATTTTACGTCTTATTATTTGTTTTTATATTTTACGCGTGTAATTATGAGATATTGTATCAGTGAAAAATTACATTTTACTGATTGATATATTAGGCATTGGTATTATTTTATCGATAAGTCATATCGACATTTTTCTACAGTGAAAATAAAAGTAGATTGCGAAATGAAACAAAAAAAAATTATTAATGTCTTTTAAAATGTAATAGAAAAAGTAGTCGTAGGGTTCAAATTACGCACAAATCGGAAAAAGATTTTCAGACTTACAACAATTGAATGTATCTAAATCATTCAGTACTTAAAACAAAAGCTGGCCTTACATAATGTTGGTATATAAAAATAATCAAAAACAAGCTGGCAATTAGTGAAACAGAGAAATTTTCAACGGTTTCCATATTATTATTGGAAATATCACACAAAAATAGGTTTTTTAGGTTTCCAATCTATTCTGTACGACAATAAAAATGGACGAGAATTCTTAATAGATATAACTGGACTCCCCACAAAAATTCTATGGTAGGTAGTAAATATTTCGATAGAAAATGTGTTGTACAAAGAGCACATCGCCATATTTCAAAAAAGACTCAGTGCCTACAGAATTCTTACCGGCATATTTGTCAACATCCTAATTTATATTATGTCATTTATAATTACGTCTATTATAAATATTAACTGTTTTCACAAGAATTGGGCAAGCTACACACTGTTTAGTGAGCGCGCGTTTACTCTACGCTGGTGTGTCCGGTTAACGTCACGACTCTAGAGAAAATTCATATCATGAATTTTCATATTTTTATTTCATAACGAAAATTTATATTTTTATTTAAAACAGAAAATAAGTTTTCTTTTTGTGTGGTTTAAAATATTAATATAAATATTTACCTATTTTGTGTGAAATAATAATAATTAAATATCTATAATTAGATTGGTAGCTGTTTTTCACATTAACATAATTTTTTTTCAGGTAAATTTAAGGCCCGAAAAAACCAATGTCATCTTATATCTGTCGAGATATTTCATCTGAGCCATCGACCTCACAGCCACCATTGTCACCAAGAAAAAAGATACTTACTTTTAAATGAAATAAATTAAAATATAAGCAGCGGAATGTCAGGAACTTCATGGCTAAATCCAAGAGAATAAAGAAAAAAATGATAACACTACAATCGGTGCTTGAAGAATTTAAAAAACGTCCAGGTTTTCGGGAAAATTTAAACGACCTTACCACATCACGCAGTAATGAAACGTTACAATTTTTAGTAGATAGGGTAAATGGAAAAAAAAGGTTGGTAAAATAACCAATTCTACTGAATATAGTGAAGAGCTTAGATAATTTGCATTAACTCTCCATTTTCATAGTCCAAGGAGTTACAATTATATCCGTGAAAAGTTTGATCTTTGTTTACTTCACATTAACACTTTTAGGAAATTATATCAGAGAGCAAATTGCGAACCAGGTTTTACAGTCGAACCATTTAATAAAATAAAGGAAATGGCTAAAAAAAAGAATTATTTGTTAGCATCACTTTTCATGAAATGAGCGTTAGGGGATGTACTGAATTTGTCGGCAAAACACATTTTGGCTATATTAATATAGGCAATAATTGGCTTGAAGACGATTCAGCAATTGCAAATATAGTTCTAAAATTTATGGTTGTAGCTGTTAATATCTTTTGGAAACTTTCAATTGTTTAAAAAACTATGTGATGAACTTACAAATAAGAAATATTTGGCAAAATCGATTAAGTATACAAATATTTTAGAAATTTAAAATTTGAGGATGGCACCGTTATAATAAGCTCTACAGGACGTTAGGTTTAGCCGGCTTCTTAATAAACATAACAAGTCTAAAATGTTCATACGTAGGCTACATTCAAAAAGGTCACTTTTTACCTTTTTATAAATTATCACAAGGTCATTTCGAAACATTTTTAGAGCCTTACATTCTAGGGGTGGTTTTAATAATGACCAAACTAGTAGACAATTTATATCTGCATGCAAAGGGTTACTTGTCATGTAGAGTTAAAATTGAGTGAATGTGGAAACTGCTTGGAAATTGAAGAAAATACTATTCTATCCAGTATAGTTTCCACCGTAAAACGCATTATTACTGCAATATTATATGAGCGATAATCATCTAAATGACAATTCAGGTGATATTAAAGACGTGTTCTCGGTATTAGACAGACTACTTAACATTTCTGAAGATTTATCACAATTTATTAAATCTGTTGTTGAATATATAGATGGAACCGCGGTTAAAAAAATTAAAAAATATATGCATTGTGAAGTTTGTATAAATTCCTTGGTACAATCACGAACTGATGAGTCATTTATGAGTCGAAAAGATTTCGCAAAGCAGGATAAGGGCCTTTTGACTTATCCATCAAAAGATATATTTGGTATATGCTTAGAATGCTGACATTATTTTAGCGAACGTTTAAAAAGCAATTTTAACTTTGGTAAGACGACTTTTAATAAAACAGTTTCAGAAATTACAGAATTTATTTATTGTGACAATTTTTTAGCAATTTAACTAATCATTCATATGAATAGGACCTTCTTAATAGCCACATTTATATATTAATAAAATATAAAATTGAAGATTATTTGACAATAAGGTATGAAAACAGATATGATAAAACTTTTAAAAAATTATAAAAAGTGACTTTGAGAAACCATTTGAATAAGATTATTTTATTTAAAGGCCAATGATTTTATCATCATTTTAAAATATCTGTGCATATATTAATTTTTTTATATAAATACGCTTGGATTGACATTTTTTCACATTACAAATAACGCACCCAAAATGTTTAAAGTTAAACAAATGTTTAAGGTTAAAAAATATGAGAGGGAATGCCTCATACAAGGTTTGCATAATCATTTTTAAGACGGAGTTACTCTTATAGAATTTAATCATTCCTAAAATTATCTATCTTAATTAAAACTATTTAAAAATTACAATTATATGGAGAAATGACACAATATTCTACGTTTACAACGTGCGCGTGTTTGAACTCAATATAAAGGATCTAGTGTAGAACTAAAATTAAACAGACTGTAAAGAAGAATAACGTTGTAAAATATACGTACATACATATATTCATAAACACACATACATACTTTGAAAAAAGTCTTAATGAAGACGAAATCGTTTAGCTTGAATATAGGGTACAGGTGGCGGCATTTACATTTCTCGTAATATATCTTCACTATATTCGTTTTCGACTATCTGCAGGACGTTTAATATGAATTTTATAGTATTTTAGGATTCAAGATGGCATCTTCTTTCTCTCTCGGACTAAATCGTCACTATTTCCGCTTTCGAGTAATTTTAGGGTCTTGATTTTGAATTTCACATTATTTTTGAGTACCAACATAGCAGCATTTTTCTCTCTTATAATAATACTCGTCATTATATTCGACTTATGATGACTCGGAGACTGCTCAATTATAATTTTACTCATTCAACTCATTCCTCCCCAAAATAGCTAAAGAGGGAGAAGTTAAAACAATTAATTCCGAAGAATTACACTTTAATTTGAAATGTGAAGAAAAGTAACAAAATGCATATTTCCTCTTCTTTAATTTGAAAAAAAAAGCAATTTCGATTAAAACAACAGCAAAAGAGGAAATTAAAATGAATTCCACAAAAATATGGTTTCAATTTCCCATATATTTTATTGCATCGGCTAGTCATTCCGCGCTGAGTTACGCTACAACTCGGTCACGTTGCAGCTGCTTCGAATAAAAATATCCGCGATGTCCGTTTTTAAATTAATCTTTAGCCAACGTAAAAAGTTTTTATTTCATAAAGTCTCAAAAAAAGAACTTCTTTACTTCTATTATTTCATAAAGTCTCTAAGACCAATATGATCACTTATGTATTTGTCAATCTGCCCGTTACCAGAGCTTTACTCTTACTCTCAACCAATTTTCTCAGAAACTGTGCAAAGTAGATACTTTAAAAATAAATATTCGCAGATATATCAATAGAATATATGTATATCTAAATGTATGCGAAATCCTCGCAGTGCGAGTTCTAATCGTGCTTAACAGTTAGTTTCATGTATTTGATGTGGATGCGTATATATGCCGTAATTTTAAAGATACTCTACCTTACCTCCACCTTAGTTTCCAAGCGTTGTATCGATAATATTCAACCTTTATATCGATACTAAAATCAATTTCAACCTAATTGTAACTATTTATTGTTCCATTCCACTTATTCTACTATTTATTGCATTTAGCTTATTCGTTCCAGTAAATTATTTTAGTAACTAAAAATAATTATTCATTCTTTATTATTTTATATATCTTTTTATGCTTTGATTTTAAATTCGAATTCATTTTATTCGTTTGCATATGAATAAAATGTCACGACGAGTCTCGTTTTTCTTATTAAATTTCAAACGGAGATAATATTACAGAATAACATTAATTTCTTCAAAGCTTGTAAATAAAACCCAATAAAAGATGAACCTGTTTTATTAGGAAAGGAATACAAATTATACTAATACAAATTAGAGTTTAGTTCACAATCAAACTGGTGATTTAGCAGACAGCTTTAATTCGCGCGTGACCAAATACCCAGAAGCAAAGAGAGTTTAAATTCTACTCGCGATTCACAAGTCGTCAATCCTGGATTCAAAGCTGAACGCGAAGGTTCTACGCAAGGATTTAAATGTTTTCTGCTCATTTTCAATAAATTTATACAGCTCTATGTCTACCGATTAACAATTTTTGGAATTCTGGAAGGCTTATATGGAAGAGATATGGCTCTTCTGGAAAAATTCTTTCGATCTAATTTATGGATCTGATGAACATCTGTTTTCAACTATTTATAAGATATTGAGAAATATAGAACGATTAAACAATGTACATATATTAACCGACTAAGCAGAATGCCAATTATTGAATTTGAAGTTTAAAATATATATATAAATATATACTTTCTCATAGCAATAATCGGGAAATATTTATAATAATGCGATAATCTGTGAATTAAAAGTAAAGGGTTAGAAGATGCAATTAAAACTCACTCAACTCTAGTTCTCGATCCGTAACTCTGACGACTATGGGTATTACAGGATATTTTCTTAAAGTTTCCTTAATAACTCTTTCTAAATATTGCATTTTGACCAAGTCTGCCTTAGTAACGCTTCTTTTAGAGTCCCCAAATATTTCATTTAACCTAAAAGGAAAATAAAATAGGAAAAAATAATTCAGGGAATACACAAAATAAAACTTGTAACTGTATTTATAGTTGCTACGTTCGGAAACCATAGTCAGAGTAAAGTATACGACGAAAATATAAAATAATAACTTACTCATTCATAATTTTACGCTGAATTTCAGGATGTGCACCGATCATGACTAGTGCAAAGCTAACTGTCAATGCAGTAGTTTCGCTTCCAGCGACCATTATTGTGTCTACTTCTTCCCTTAATTGGACATCTGTCAATTTCTCACCATTCTCTGACGTGTCCATCATATAATCCAAAAGTGCTTTCCGAAATTTATTTCTGGGCTCTGAAAATAAAATAAATAAGAAAGTTTCCATGTTTTGAATTTCCTGTTTGTAAGACGTATTTCTTCTGTACTGAACTTTGAGAAGTGTAATAAAATTGGAACAAGTAACAAAAGAATATCCTTTTTGAATCATGTGAAAAAGATACAACCATTCAGAGTTTCTATCAATTAATTAGTGTTCCGTTGTCAAGTGTGCTGCAGTCTTTATAATGAACAAGTCGAACAGCAAAGCCGAATCCGAATGGAAAGTAAAACATTCTGTGTTTAAGGTTGCGTATCTTAAAAAAAACGGAAGCTCTGTGAGATCATTAATGTATCCATTCGTGTAATAGTACGTCACAGGTGTTTTTCTTATAAGTTATAAGCTTTTCCTTATAAACTTGAAATTTGATTTATTTATGAAATGTTTGCTGCCATATTTTTTTATAGATTTGAAAGGGTATTAAAATATGTCAAATATAAATTAGGAATTGAATTTAGATGTTGAAAAAAATATTAATATTTGTAAACATTTTAATAAAAATACTATGTATACTTAAGTGTTTGATCTTTCATATGTACGTTGGTATATTCGAAACCAGTACGAGGTGTGTTTATAATTAACAGCTTTTATTTCATGTAACGATTCCCCGAAATAAATTAAAACTGAAAGTTTTTCGGAAATTTTCAAATTATTTTTTTATATAAAAATACTGAGTAAATCGAGGTAAGTATTTCACATATTTTTAAAAATTAACGTGCGCCGTTATGCGCTTTACATTCTTTTTTTTCTTCAAACAAGTTTTTTTACGAATTGTGTGTGTAATACTTTTGTAATTACTGGATTGATTACTTTAACATTCATTATAATTTTCATCATGCATTACTTTTTAATTAAATCATAATGAACACAAATAAGTAAGGGATATCTTAACTAGAAATGTTCGTGTATATTTTTAGAAAAATTATTTTTTTTTAAAAACTCACATGTCTAAGATTCCGTAGCCAACAAGCAAAAACGGAACTCTTATAATTTCGCCCTGTCCACCTATCTATCAGCGTGTCACAGTAATTTTACTCGGAGGCTATTGGTACTACATAGACGAAATTTGGATGGTAGGTGTGTTGTATGAGCTAAAGAGCGGTGTGTTGTATGATAATAAAATAATGGAATTACGAAACAAATAATAGGGGCATATTAAGGTCTATATATATTAAGGATGAAAAAATGTGGAATATCGTTAGATAGGTCTTGTAAATGATATAGAGGTACCGAAATAACTTTTTTATTTAAGTCAATAGTTAGTGAGCCTTCTACAGTCCTAAAAAGTGTACCCCCTCTGACTCTTCAACTAACGTGTGTAAAATTTCGAAAAAAATTAAAGTAGTAGAACATAAAATAAACTTTCAAAGAAAACAGACTTTAATAAATATGTTGTGTAGTTTTCGAGCTATTGCATATTTTCCGCGACAACCGCAGCAATAACTTTGCTTTTAGGCAGTGTTAAGGAGAAATACAAATTGTTTGGTGCAATGGAACCCTTTGTGCACAAGTCCAACCAGGTCTTGCCCAGTTTTTTAAATAATCTGATTTAAATTCAAATTAAAGCAGAGTAAATTTAAAATGAGACATTGTATTATTTTTCTATTTCAGCGAATGAAATGCTATTGTGACGTACTGATGAATTCGGTTCAACTTCAAAATGTTTTATTGACTGTAACTTCTTTACAAATGATTAAAAACAAGATTTAAATTTTAGTTGATTCGTTAATCGGTAATTCGTTTAAGTAATTTTCGGGTACGAAAAAAACTTAGTTTGTGGTAGTACTTTGTGTCAGCACGTTAGAAATATAGTTTCTTTAGAGTTCGTTCCCGTGTATACGCGTCCCAGTTATTTGTTAGCAATCCAACAGATGGTGCTTTTTTTAGGTTCACTCTTGTTTGCTCAACTAATAAACAGCTCACACGTATGAGCGTGAGAATTGTTTATTAACAGAGCCAACAGATGACTTTAGGGACCCAATGAAAGAGATATAATTTCAGACGGTTGTGTTTTGGTGTAACTAGATCTCGGTGGATCAACGTCGACGATTCGATATTGTTCGTTTCTAAACGTAAACGATCCTCCGCATCGACGGAACGATCGATATAAACGATTGTTCTATTAGTTAACCTCTGCCCCATCCAGCTCGCAGGCAGAACTATATTGGCTCTCCTTTCCAGTGTCAATATGTTTAGTTTATCTCGCCGCGTTCCGTTCGAAGAAAAGTGTGTGTTGTACCTACCTGTTTATTTACTTAGTTCTAATAAAAAAAATTAAGTTTTGGTTCAAGCAAAATTCTGATAATTTAGAGAAAATTGCCACAGCAGACTTGGCAATGGAATATAAAAGACGATGATTATAACAAAAAAGAAAGCATAGCGACGCATTAATTCAACTTAAAAAATATTAAGTCTAAGTAAAACAGACATCGAAAGGAAAATTAAGAGCTTATAATCAACACTTTCAAAAGAATTAAAAAAAGAGAAAGCAGAAAAAATGGATTGGATTTAGAAGAAATATTTACTTCGAAATGAAGTCGCCTATAAAGAGCTGAAATGTTTAGAAAAGCACAATAGAACCAGTTCCACTATGCCTACGAGTCATAATGAAGCATATATGTAAGTTAATAACTTTATTATTTTATTGGTAATAAGTATTATTTGTACACACACACCAGGGCACATACAAATACATGACAAACAAAAGTAAACGACGCGCGCACATAAACTGTACGAACTATGCTTCTTCACATGAACGTGAACACGTGTACTTTTTTATTTACAACGTCATTTGGTGAAAAATAATTGTTCAAAGTGCATGGCAAATTTATGCCCTGTGTTCGACAAGTGTAGAAAGATATGATTATTGTTTTTATTGCACCTACAGTTTTATAATTGCGTGACCTGTACTAGCATCGAGCAAATATTTTTTTCAAGAAATTTGTTATAACATCATAGGTAAACCTCAATACATTAAGCGATATATTAAGTAAGTTAATCTTTACGAAGGTCGTAGCTCAAAGCAACAATTTCCATGACGTCAATAAATTGACGTAACGAAAACAATTTTTTTAAGAATTCACTATCTGGGATATTTTTTTTAGTCAAAAACATGGACGACATTTAAAATTTTTCTAATTTCAGAGGACTTCAACAGAATCAGTAATTAAGAATAAGAATCCACATGTTGTGATATGGTGAATTAAGTTACTGGTATGTAGTAAAATGCTTCATATATACATTAACCCCGTGCACTAAGAAATGCATCAACTCCAAAGAAACACAAACAAACAGATAGTTTAGTTTCTGCGACACACGCAATTTTATTAATTGTAATTAAACTTTAAAATAGGACGGAATAGAAAGATGAATATTTCCATTTCCGACTGAAAATTCGCAAGTTCCAAAGTCATCATGCCAGAGTAATGATTGAGAATAAGAGTAATTCAATTTAAATTAACGTGGAGTTAAATAAATATGATTATCCTGATTTCCAGGACGGTTACTATGTTCACGGTTTTAGTCAAACCACACCAAGTAGATTTACTGATAGAAGTGACGTAAAACAAGAATCTGAGTCTCGTCTAAGCAATATTATTAAAAAAGCTAAACAATTACTGGAGTCTCTTGCAAGCCACGTTCTCCTAGAAATTGGACAATTACTGAAGCAGTTGCTTCAGTAATTGTTCGATTTCTTGGATACTGCTAAAATTCGACAATTAATTTATAAATTAATCAATAGTGTAACTAATATATACAAGCATATACAGACTATATATTTTGATATAAAAGATCATTATATTGTTTACTCCACATGAAATACGGGTAATTGAACAAAGACATTCATTTGTAAAAATGGTCTTTGTGCTCTACTTAAGCGATGATTAAACATTCTCACTTGCAAAACTGATAAACTGTCTCCTACCAAAAATATGGAGAAAGGCAATTTCTGCCAGGCTGCTCATTTTCAAGAAGAATACCAAGAGTGGGTAAGTTCATATTTCCAAAAACTCCTCCATCAGATTTTCGAACTTGGCATCCTAAACGGCAGCAAATAAAATTATAATTTTCATCTGAAATAGCCATTAACACAATACTATTAAAGCCTTTATGATTCTAAAAATAATGCCACCGTCATCTGGTTCTCGTATGGAGATATGTTTTCTATCAGTGCACCAAGACAGTGGGGAAAATTCTATAACTTTCCAAAATCATGAGCAACCGTTCTTCATTCCTCTTCTGAAGTCGGCATCTTTATATAATTCCATAGACATGACAGGATCTGACATGACAGGACCTTAAATCGATATGCTTTGTAAATAACTTTTAAATAATAAGTTTAAACTTTCTTACGAGTCACCGCATCTTAATATAATTCCATAGTGTAATTGAGAGACCTTAAATCGATATGTTTTGTAAAGATGTCTTATATAATATATTTATATCCTTAACAATCACTTAATGCAAAAATCAGAACGTTACTCCTAATTGGAGTATACTTGAAACAGGAGTGCAGAAATTAGTAGTCTTATTTGAAGTTCTAAGACTTTACCGGAACAATCCAGTAAGGACATCGTTATTTCGTAATTCCAAACATAAATCATTTTTGTTTCTCAAAAATTATTCATCCACATTTTTTTTTTCCTTTGCTGTTTTAATAACAACTATGAGAGTAAACAAGTACGAGCTACTAATTACGGGTCATCGCTGGAATACATTTTGAAACTGAATGCATAATTTGATCAATTCCGACTTATTAATCGACCCCCAAGAAAAACAGTTAACGTCGATTATTGTAATCCGACTACTATGCACTATACTGGATTAATCTGAGTAGTCAATGTCACCTATCGACCAAAATCTAGTTGCACACTTAGTACCAGGGTTTCAGATAATTTTCCCCAAGGAAGATTTATTCCAAAAAGAGCTGCATAAACAATACGGATCACATATTTCTATAATGCGAGGAATATAGAATTAATGTGATTGGTTGTATTCATTAGAGATCTAGTACAATCTAAATTAAATACGTTTTCTAAAAAGAAGTAATAACACTACGTTATAAAGAAATATTACCAGAACGTTATAACAAAAATTCCACCATGAACTCGTATCTGAATTCGTCTAGAAGTAATGTTATAGAGCTAAATCCTGAATTCTATGTCGCAAATAAATATTGGCAGCAATCAACAATATACCAGTGCTTAGTTGTCATTTCAAAATTAAATTTATAATTTATTTATTTAATAAATTTTCCTGAAATGCTGAAACAAATTTATTATAAAATAAAGTGTACTTACTGTATATGTTGGGGTTATTATTTGTAAATTTATTATTTTCCTTAAAGGTGTATTCTTTACGTTTCTTGGCTATAATCTAAAAGAGATAAATAATACTCATAACCATTGCTTAAATTTATATAACAATATTTAATAATTACAAAATTTTATTAATTATTGTACTTACATTATTCGTAAATGCGTGTAATGTTTCAATGTATTTCTGTTGCAATTTATGATATTGTGTTAATTTGAATATGAATTCAGGGTGAAGCCAAATTTTGGTCATTCTGCTATTAAGGATGTTCATTTCATTCATAGTGGCTTCAAAATATGGATTTTCTTGCTGTGATTGCGCTTTCACTTGTACTCCCATTACTGTCTCTAAAATTCAATGCAATAAAAAATTATTGGAAATGTATGTTTGAATGATTTCACTGAGCTTTCTTTTCAAAACCGCCATATTTTACTATTCACTACCATTCATAAAAATTCATAAGTATTTAATTAAAAGTAGGCCTCACTTAATGCTTGCATCATCGAATATACAAGTATCATTGAAGCAACAATTTTACTCAGCATTGCAATAGGACAGCTAGTATTTATCATAATGCTTCTTCCAATGACCCGGAGGGGTGTATCACTCGCTTGCAAATAGTTATAGTTCCCAAGGAAAGCACCACTCTCTCAATAAATAAATCTCAAATCTTTAAGAAAGTTTAGAATCGATATGAAGTTGGAGTATTTTTCTCGTGGACAATTTTATATTTATTTGTTTATTGTGGAAACTCTAGAAAACATGTATATTTTAGTGCTATAAAATAATAAACTATGTACAAAGTGATAAAAAATCCTTACCGTTATAAAAACAATATATAAAAAATTTTAGAAATAAATATGCAACAAAAATGTATAAGTGAATATATAAAATATAAAAAACAAAAAGGAAATAAGAAAGGAGAAAAAAGTGTGAAATGCAAAACCAATAACCCATTTCCGTTATCCACACGAACAAAATCGCGGGGCAAAAGTTTTGTTGAATAATTTATTAACGTATTAATATCAGTCTATATAATTTGAATTTGAAAAAAAACATTAAAAAAAATATTTTAATATACAGTAGACATCAATTTTCTTCCTCACCTCACAGTAACGACGAAGCAATAACTTATAATATTCTATCTGAGGCAAAACCCAAGTCTCTTTTATTACGATTACCATCAAAAAAGAACGTTTTATGATAAGAGAGTGACAGTTTCAGTAGTCCCGGGAAAAGACTTGAGGACAAAGAAGGTTTCAAAGTCCTCTTAAAACCTTCAAATAAAATGAACTGGACTAAAATTGATAAAGCGATATAATTGTTTTGAACTTATTGAAAAATCGACTTTCATATAGAAACGTAAGTTCCGTTTGACTGATAAAATATAGTAAAACATCCAAACTTACCACAAATTATATCTAATGTACATGCGCTCATGTAATTAATAATGTTAAATTTAGGCCCTGCGACATTATCCCTTAATTTTTCTATTAAGGTTTTACTCTGCTTCCAGTAAATATCTACGAAATTGTCCAAAATCTGTTGATTAAACGTTGGCGCTATGATTTTTCTGTGTTGCCTCCAAATTTGTACTGAAAAAAATTGAGTTCAAAAAATTTAAGATGAACTACCGTATTAGACTGTAGTTTTCTTAATGCTCATTTTACATTTGTATTTGAGGGGAATAAATTAAAGACTGTTAAAAGCATATAAAATAATAAATGCATTTCAGTAGAATTTATTTGAGTGTATTTGGTTGTAAATAAAAAATTATAATTGCTTTGATATCAATTTTTCATGGAATTTATATTGATGTTTTCTTTGATATTTTAGTTTTTATTTAAATATTTAATTATTTCATAGCTGTCTGGAATGAAACAATCAATATAATTAATTTTTATGTAATTTAAAATAATACACCGTTTAATTAAAGTAAATGTTATACAATCACCTACTCTGTATGTTATTTGCCAATATTTTTTTAATTTTTTATCTAAAACATGAGCCATGTTAGCGAAGTCAGTTTGCCCATCGGACTATTTCTTTAGGATATAATTTAAAAATTATAGTACTGTTTGAGCTGCATAAACATTTTTACCTATATTTCAAATGATTTGTTTAACTGAAATTTAAATATATTAGGAAGACCATTGATCCAGAAACAGGACGCTGCACAATTGCTGGAAAAGAGTTCTATGTATGGTTAATCATAAGCTGAAATTTAAAATGTGTTGGCTATGGAACTATACAGCAAGTATTTTTGTCAAGAACCGCGGGATTTCTAATAAAGATATGTCTATCTAGAAGGTAAAGTTAAAAGATTTCACATACACTAAAACGACACATAGTTTATATTTATTGTATTCCATTTTGGCGTTCACAGATAACCTTTGTAGAGTTTAAGACTTATATGCAGAGTGTGAAGAAATAATAAAGAGGAAAAATCAAGCTTACAAGGATTTTTCTATGATTGACAGACATTATACCAGAAATTCAGTGGAGAAATATAGTGATTTGAGAATAGAGGATCCACAAAAAAAGGAGCTCGTATGGAATATAAATACAATAAAACCGAGAACTTCAAATCAAAAATCGCAAAGCTACCAATTGGTTAATGACGTTAGAAAATATTTCCATTCTAGAACTGTGACCCTCGGAAAGAAAAACGGTGAACTAACCTTCAATAACGGAGAGGCAATGGATAGGTGAAGAGAACATTTCAAGGATATTCTTTCTGGTAGAGATAACCCGGTGGAAGAAAATGGTAATATTGAGATATCTAATATCGAACCACAAACACAAAATCTTGATACACCTACATTAGGGGAATTAGGAAACAATCTAAAAATCTGAATAGAAATAGAGCCCCTGTCCCAGATGGCAACAAGGCTGAACTTTTTAAAATTGATGTACTGGAATTGAACAATAAGCTTCTAAAAATCATTTGTGATATATGGGATCAAGAACAGATGCCCATTAAATGAGAAGAGGGTTAAATTTTCGCCATCCACAAGAAAGAGAAAAGCTGGATTGTTACAATTACCGAGGCACCACGCTTCTCAGCGTAGATCCTATAAAATTTTATTTTCGAATATCTTATTTCGGAGGCTTCTTCGCTACATTACAAAAAATATAGGAAAATATCAAAGTGGTTTTATAGCGGAAAAATCAACTGTATACTAGATACACTCGCTTAGACAAAATCTTGAAAAGACCACGGAATACGGAATTGACACCTACCATCGCTTTCTTTTTGTAGATTTCAAAGCAGCGTATGGTTGCATCAACAGAAAGAAACTTTTTGAGGCGATGTGTCAATTTGGAATCCCACCAAAACTTACCAATCTTGTCAGAATGACTTTACGAAGTGTCAAATGCAGAGTTAAGCTTATGTTTCAGATGTTTTCTACACAGAGAGAGGTATCAGGCAAGGAGATTCTCTGCCTTGCATATTATTCAACATAGCCCTTGAAAAAGTGTACGCAGGGATTAACACCAAAAATACCATTCTGCAAAGATCTACACAATTGCTGGCCTACGCTGATGACATTGATATAGTTGGGTGAACCAAAAACAATGTTATGGAGACGTCTATTTCCCTTGAAACTGCTGCTAGAGATATTGGCTTACCAGTAAATGCAGAAAAAATAAAATCTTTAGTAGTAAGCTCTAGAGCGCATGATGTGTAGTCGCTCCAAATTGGAAATTACCTTTGAAGGAGTCACTCAATTTAAGTTTCCGGATAGACTCATTACTAGTAAAAATGAGATAAAAGTTGAAATTGGGAACAGACTTTTGATGGCAAACAGATGTTACTATGGTCTAAAATGACAACTCAAATCAAAACTCATCTCTGTTAATACAAAAATAAATCTATATATAACTCCCATCAGACCTATTATAGTAGCAAAAACTAGACCATCAATAAAGCAGAAGAGAATAGGCTACTCATCTTTGAAAGAAAGATCCTCCGATTAATTTTTGGAGCGGTTAAAGAAAATAATCTCTGGAGAAGCCTATATAACAATGAAATTTATACTAAATAAGGGCAAGCAAATATTTTGAGAGTAATCAAATCCTACAGAATCAGATGGTTGGAACAGGTTTTTGGATAGGAAGATCAGGACTCAGTTAAAAAACTGACGATTGCAAAGATTGAAGGTACAAGGAGAAGAGGAAGACCATCTACAAGATGGCTGGACAGTGTAGAAAAGGACTTAAACATTTTTGGGAGTCAACAAGCAGATAAACCTTGCATCAAGTCGTACTACCTGGAGGGAGCAGACTGGGAAAGCCTTGGCATGGACCAGGCTATAGTGTTGACAAAGAAGAATAAGAAAGACGTATTTACTCCTGTTTTTAAGCTTGAAGTTAAATTTTTAATTCTCATTCCTAGCTTTTAATTGATTAATTTCGTTACCAAATTAGAATGCAATGTACATATATAGCGAAACTTTCCACAGCTATCAGAGGCTACATGTGCAGTAAAATAATATTTTGTATTGAAAATTATTATTTTAAAATATGATTGCAAAGTATTTTATTTTACCTGGTCCTCCAATTAAACCGTTACCCAACCACGAATTAGCAAACTTGTAGGTAGTACCTTTTTCAAAACATGTATTAAGAAGAATTTCGACATCGGCAGGATTGGTAAGAACTGAAACAGACATTAAAAAGTTATGTTTGAGAACAGAATACGTCATACTTTTTGTAAAATATCACCAAACGCAAAAGTTTGTATAAAAAGAATTCAAAAGTTTTTTCTGAAACACTGCTTATTACTGCCTTTAAACAAAATTATTTTATTAGTGGCGCTATGGATTTTTGTTTCATCATTTTTGAGTTTTCTTTGATGACTAATGAGATAAAGTTTATGGATTGTAAAAAGTGAAAAAAGTAAACCTGTACAAATTCATTTCATTTGAAGGAATCTGATTTGATAGGTTTACATTACATAAGAGTATATACTCGTATATTTGGCGTTTGTCAGTTTGAGAATTACAAAGAAAAAAATATTGATGTTTTGTCACACAAAAATAGCATAAAAATTGGTTGTTTTAAGCATTAGTAATTAGTAAAGACCTTTGCTAATTGTCCACCTGAAGATGATGTCCTCTAACGAAACCTAGGTGGTGGTAAATAATTTAAATAAAGTAGAAATAATACTACATCACGTAGTTTCATTTCATTGTGCATAATGAATTTGGAAAAAATTAACGCCAAATATATTCAAAATTTGTTGTTTTTCAAAAAATATCATAGTAACTTTTTTGTTTTTTAATCCATATAAGAAACTATCATGTAATTATTCAATTTAAATCTTACGATGCAAATTTCGACAAAATAATTTTTACGATAATATTTCCGTAGACCGTGGAGAGAAAGAAAAAGTTGTTTATAAAAATTTTAATTTTAGTCAAAACTAAAACATTTTCTATGTATCCTTATAATAATAATAAACATTGTTTAATATCGCGGTTTTACCCGAACCTAAATATTGTTATGAAATAACATTTTCCTGAATAGAATGAAGTACGGCATATTTTTTCTGGTAATTTTCCCCACATTTCGTTAATATAGCATGCTTTTTGCCCTGTGAAAATTACACAGTTATTAAAATAAAGTAAATGGAACGTCAAATAAAACTTGAATTTTTTTTTTTAATTATAATGAGACAGGTTGCTGATTACATGTTTAGACTTATTATTGACATTAATAATGTAGTTGATCGAAAAGTGCTTTCATGTCGAAGTAAGATATACTTAAAACTAAACTAAAATGTATATATATATATATATATGTTCTGTAGAAAATTTGAATTCAATTAAAGAGAACACTATTTAAAACATTATATTTAAAATTTTTTATATTTAATATTTTGTTCGTAATAAAAAAAATTATATCCGAATGTTAACCAATTGCAAAGCGCTTTTAACAGTTAACTTAAAATAAAAATTCTAAAAGCAATTTATGAAAACAATTTCCAAACAGACCCTAATGGATGATGAAATCAATGAATTGTAATAAATATTATACACGGTTTAGTTAAATTTGTATAGCAAATATTGACCAGCTCCTGAATGTCTAATAAAATGATTAAATTATTATAGTTTCTTTTTTCGCATCTGGTTAGCGAGATACATTGTTGTTAAAGTGAATAAATCGTCATGTCGCGTAGTGTACGCATGCCACGTGGCAGTATTAAGCGATATGATGCAATAAACCCCTTATTAAAATATATTTAGATATTCAGATGACATCATAAGAAACAATTACTATTTAACACGAAAATATGGATAGTTAGTAATTCGGTGTTTTAAATTATTTCTTTATATCGAGGTTCTGTTTAAGATAAAAGGACATAAAAGTATGATAGTGATTGAAACATATTTCAGACATCAAATATTTTTTAAAGAAAATTAATTATTTCAAAAAATGTTCTAAGTTATTTACATCGTAAAAATCGAGATAAGAAATACATACCTACGTACAAAGCAGGTCCCATCCAAAACTTGCAGTATCCCCCGTTACGCTGTGAATGCGCATCGAGACGTTGGTATGTATCAAATATATCTGAAGTAAAAATTAATTGATGGAAGTTTATATACACATGTATAAAAATAAATAACCGCGAAATACTAGTATTTTATGCTTGCGAAATAAGCCAGAGTGCAAATAGGTTAGCTTTGTTTTATATGATTTTATCTTATTTTTGAATAATGAAATCGCAGTCTATGTTAAAAAATCGTCCGTTTTAGAAATGCAAGATCAATAACTCATAATGGAAATAGTGTATATCAATAACTCATTATAGATAAAAAACAGGCCATACAGTGTTATTTAAATGTTGTGCCTCGATCACAATAATTCCAATTCAGTGTGTCCAATACACGATATCGATTCCATGATTGTAAACTTCATCAGTATTAGAATAGGTTTTCATAGTTTGGAGTCCACATACAATCGAGAATAGTCAAATGATGGCCAGACCTAAAACTGTATTATTACTTTCCATTTATATGTGCAACCGTTTTTCTCAGAGGCGTGTTATATTTCTAGTCTTTGCTACTGAATAGAAACAGACACCTGTTAAATTTTCAATCTCTGTATGTCTGGGAACTTAATGTTTTTATATTTTCACTTTCTATTTATTCATTATCATCAAAAACTCACGATCTTCGTATTTAATATGGTTTCTTTTTTGCACAACTTTGATTTTTGCTATATTATGCTTTTGGGTCAAGTTATCTTGAAAATGTTTTTTCTAATTTACTGATCTGCTCGATTAGCAAATTCTTATTGTATATATGATGAATCAAAATAATTTTATTGAAATGCATTTTTGTGACGGAAAAACCGTGATGTTACGCAAAAACAAAAATGGCATCCTTATTATTCCGTCTCAGTGAAGGATTGAAATCAGGCCTCTCAGGGTTGAAAACGAGTCTGCATTATTACACATGTAAAATAGTAACAGCCGCAAAAAAGTGAGCCCCGTGAGCTTTTATAGTATCTTTAACCTTCTTTTGAAGGTTTTATTATTGGATACAATGGTTAGATCATTTAGTTCTTTAATTAGGTAGTTTAAACCTGTTTCATCCACTCTGTTGTAGGAGAGCCGTCACATTCTACGGAGACAATGTTTTTATTATTTTGTCACGAATTATATTTGGGAGTAAACCACTCTGTTCCCTTCAACTCACGGATGCCAGTCTGTGCAACCACTTGAATCAGATTGGTAATGAGTAAACATGCTTTATCAACGTCTTATGGGCTTTTCATTAGAAGTCTCATATCGATATTGCCAAAAATGATTCCAGCCAGTTTTTGTACTTTGGAGGTTACTTTTATTGCTATCGTGGTATAAGATTTTCAAGCCCAGAATAATTTGAATAGGCACGTGGTCTGATAAACTCCCAAGCCGGGAAACGACGTGAATTGCAGGAAATGTTTCAAATAATAAACAAAATTGGAAAGTCTGGGTTTTGTGGCTATCCGTGGGCCGCAATACTTGTCCATTGATTGCGAACATCTCTCGTAAATGTAAGTGCGGAAGACTCAAGCGTGAACTCACTTCTAGTTTTTAATTTTAAGTATCTATATCACGAAAGAAGGTAGTCAAAAATAAAACTCATTTGTACATACCTTGAGAATTTCCCAAAAAAATGTGTCCACTCCCTATGAGAGGGTAAGACTTTATCCCCGGTATTTTGTTGGCCAATTCGTACAAGCGACGTCTGCTCATTCGAAATTTTACGTAACTTAACAAGACTATTACCAAAATGGCTACTAATAGCATTATGTAAATTGTTGAAATCCGGCTGCAAAATTAATAAGAGATACAATCAATTTACATAGTAATAAATTGATACCAACTACGCATTCAAAATAAAATTCACAATACATTGACGTAGGACATAAATATTTGTATTTGGAAATCAATCTCGAAGTTTTTGCTGTATTTAAAAGTTAGGTTATAATTAAATAGTATGTTGCCGATCACTACTTATTACGGAAAAATGCCGCAAATATAATTGATTAAACAAATATCGTAAGCAATATTTTTACGACGACACATGTCAACAAGTCTTGATTACGTGCCAAATTTCGCCAAATATCAAAACAATCTAGAAACCGGTAACGAGATTAAAAGCAATTTCGTAATTTATTGTAATGTAAAAATTAATGACACTTTACGTAAATGCTAAATAATACTTAATATTTTCATTATTAAATGCTTAAATTAACAAAACTTTACCAACATTGCGACCAACGCGCATCAATCAATAAAAGATAGCGTTTGTATTACAAGTGAGCAAATTACAAGGCAAGGCGAAAAGATAATTGATATTGTTTGTTACATTACGGAATAAAATAGAGATATACCTTGGAGTTAGAATCATTTATTTCGTTATATCATGGCAGCATAAAATATCTTCTTATGCGACTTTGTCCACGTAATATTCGATCTATAATGGAACTTGATATTGTGTATGAGGTATGTTCTAATTATTAGAATCATGTAATGAAAATACAAATATTATAAGTTATTGTAACGATATTAACAAACGGAAATTTGATGCCAGAATTCCTCACCGTGCGAGTACCATCGTAACGACGTGTGTCCAAGCGTATGCACATGTTCGGATACCCTTAACCGTACTCACCCCGTTTCGCAATGCGCCGCTGTTATCGCCGGCTCGTAGACAATTCCGTGTGAGTGTACCTACCGCAGTGATCACTGTGCGTCAGGTGTTATTGAGGTGTAGAACTTCGTATATATTACTATTTGCAGTTTCTATGTGTGTGCTGAAGGGTGTATAAGAGGTTAAAAGCATATAAGATGTAACTGCAAGTACGCCTTTATTTGTTATTTACTGAGCCGTATAATACTTTATACTGATACTTCAAAAATAAATATATAATAATCAAACTTATTTCTATATGTTGTAGGCTAAATTAAATACGTATAGATTTTACTCGTCAGCCCTTTGGTATTAAGAGAGGCCTCGAATAAAAAAAAATATTCCGCCAACTTAAAGTGTGAGTCAAGTTAAAAATGTTGTTACCAGTCTGCTAAGGTTTATTAAAGTCAATTTAGTATTTTAACCGTGAAAACGTACTTCACTATTGTGTTATTCGCTTTTGCGTTTATAATATTAATGTCGGTAAACGTAAAGTTCAGAGAGAGGTATATATAAATTTTATAAAATTTTTTGCACCTGTATTATCGTCATCTATTTGATTCTACGGAAAACATGACAAAATTATTTTCAGTGATCATTTTGTACTTTCTACATATAGTATTATGGATATCAAATAGGAAAGCTAATGCGTTGTTACAGATATATCCTATAAAGTGATAAAAAAATTGTGTGTGTATTTGGCATAATACAAGAATAACTTTATATAGCACGCGAACAAGTAATGGAAGTAAAACAATAAACGAATTGGACCGTGATTATAAATAGGTTTGATAAAATCTAAATTAAATAAAATAATGAAATTTTAAAAAGTAAAATGTATGCAATGAATTGTTAAATTTACAAAACAGTCTAAGTAAAGTTTAATTAGTAATGAAAATAAATGAGTATGCTGAAAATTTATTGCGATTTGTAAATTTTGGGTATTTTATAAATGATAAAGTAATCATTTATAATGCAAATAAATGCATACTGAAACTTAATTCACTTAGATAAATACATTTAAAATATATTTTAAAAAGCTTATAAACATTTTTTTATTATATGGATCACAATGAAATTTCAATTACTAAAAATATTATTTTAAAGCACAGATATAACTTTGATTTTTATGATTATAAAACACGTGTCACGTATTTACAAATACAATTATTACGAATATAGTTGCATTCACTACACTCATGTAAATATATGTTTAGAGAGCAACTTCATCCCGCCGATTTTTGTGGCATCGTACGCGCGTATCGTGAACAATTTCATACTATCGGTTTTTGTTGCATAGTACACCGCAATCGTGCCCAACTTCATTCTGTTGATTTTAGTAGTATCGTACGTGTGCATGTGCACTCTTACTGAACATCTGCACTGCGCATGTGCACTCTTAATGCACTATTGTGCACGATTTACTCTTATCATTTTCTCCTAATACGCCTAAAGAAGCACTACTTCTTTATAAAATACATTAAAACTTCTATAAAATATGTAAAAAATATGCGGCAATTTTCAAGTCCTGTAAACTGTTGGAAATCGAGAACAAATCGACAATATAACACATTTATAAAAAAATATTATAATTAGAAGAAGCAGTGTTATTTAACCGGTATAACTTATATAAAAATTAAAACTAGTTGTATAGGTCGGACAAGTTAGTATTTTTTAATATTTTTTTCTCAAATTAAAAATAAACAATAATAAAAGAAATTTGTTTAAAAGTGAAGCTCTTTTTAAAAGTGATGAAGGATTTTATTAATTCAGATTTAGATAATACTTGAAATGTTTATTTAACTTCTGCACAGTGTTTGAAAAAATGCTACTGTATCTTTTTGCCATTCTACGTACACCAAAATTTCAGTTCGCTTATATTTTAAACAAGACTATCCTTTTTTTCTAATTGGAGTTACAAACTTTTACATTATGTCGTAACATTAATTACAAATACAAAATTTTAAATCAAAGAACTATAAATCAATGAATTTTTTGTGCTTAGAAAAAAATTTAATATGAAAAATATTGTTGACAATTAGCCTGACGAAAAAAATATATTTTTGATATATTTTTATGAAAACATTATATAAGTGGTACTCACGACTCGAAACAAAGATGGATTTCAGTCGTCACGTCAAGTTTGTGAAGAGTTAAATGCTCACGGCGGAAATTAATTTTCGTTTATATCTCGGCTTTATTACTGATTTATGTAAACCGTTTTGCCTTCGCAAACAGAATAATTCCACGATCCGAATAATGCAAAAGTATCCCATTTAATTATAATTGCAGAACATTTTTCTAGTAGATAATTCTCATTGCGTTCTTAACAATGTTATGTCGATGACCAATACTGTGTAACTACATTTTACACTTTATAGACATAATATATTTTACAGAAAAATATGTCAAGGCGGGTAATTATAAGCAAATGCCAAATAATTATTTATCACGTTTACATATTATTGGTCATATAAGGTTAGTTCCATTTTTGGGACATAATGATTAATTATTTTCAATTAAGTTTCAATTATTTGTATGTACTGATTTTTTACGTTGAATTAAAAATAAATGGAAGTTTTCAGTACGTGGTAAATATAAATAAAAACTTGATGGTAAGTAGTTCGAAAGTTGAATTGCACTAGATAAAATTCGATTCCAATCTTATTTTATGCTCTTAAATTAGAAATATCATAATAAATAAAGAAATATTTAAGTGAGGCATTTTTCTTTTTTATAATTAGCGTCAGAAAAAATTTCGGGAAACTTGTTGTATTTGGAACAGATTCTTATTAATAACGTATCATTTGTGTACTTCTGCCGTAAAATTCATCTTCTTTAAATTAAATTTCCTCTATAAATGTTTTACGGATTGTCTGCAAAATTCTACGTTTTGCAGTCTAACTTCTATCTTTGCTTAATTTCATCTTGTTTTGTTTTCTTAACCGTATAATTCTTGCTTTTCTTAGACATATCAATCTAAGAAAAGGGAGGGAGATGAAGTTGGGTAGTGGACGTCAGGGGATTTTCTTAGAGTTTTCATCAGAATTTTCTCTCAAATAAAAACCTCGTACAATATGAAGTTTTTTTTACAAAGTGTACTTTAATTATTCACACATACAAATGCACGCAATGGAATTCTACTTTAACAACTTTTACAGTCCAGTGCGAATTAGTTGATGTGAAATTTTTTCCAATGTGGTCTTCATAAATCTGACAAATTTTTTTGTTGCAGAACGCTTGCGCTCTTTATATATCATTTCCCTAAGAAGTATATATTTATTTACGGATTACGATATTTATATGATACAGTAGTTTATGGAGAGTAATTGATATAGGATACTAAATGATTTAAAAACAATTTTAAGCGACGGTGTCTGTATGTCAAAGTATTCGATGGTAGTAAAACTCTTACCTCGAAAGTTCATGCCATTTTTAGAGGTGTACCGCAAGGGTCAATCCTAGGGCCGCTACTTTTCACTCTGTACACGTCAGATATTTGGAGCAATTTAAAGCATGTAAAAACTAATTTTTATGCTGATGATACACAGCTGTACAAATGTTCTCGTGTGGGAGATGAAGACAGTGTGTGAAAAAGTTAATGAAGATCTTATGAAAATCTGGAATTGGTCGTGTAAACATGCCTTATTGTTAAACCCTTCCAAATCCTGTTTTCTAATTAAGGGAAGTAGGGCTCAGGTAGCAAGATCAGGAAGACTGAAGCTCGCCATAAACGGGCAGTCCATTCCTATGGTGGAACACGCCAAAAATCTAGGCATTATAATGGACTCACAGCTGAGATTTCATGAACACATAACCACAAAAATTAAATGTTGCTTTATGCGTCTCAAAACGCTATACAGATATCGTCCTTATCTCTCTGTTCCCGTTAGGAAAATTCTAGTTGAAAGCCTCATTCTTCCTGTACTCGATTATGGTGATATCGTATACGGCCCGCGTTTACTTTCAAAAACAGCCAATTCAATCCAAAGAATACAAAATGCATGCACGCGTTTTTGTTTCAGCATCCCGCGGCGATCCCGTGTATCACCGTATTTAAATGAGCATGGAATGCTTCGAATGCACAATCGTCGCAGTTATCACACTCTTTGTTTTTTGCGTAGACTTTTCACAGCAAAAGAGCCGAAATATCTCGACGACATATTAAACTGGTCCGGCAGTGCTCATAACCACGTGACACGCGCCAGAGACCGACTTCTCTTAGTCCCGGAACATCGCACAACCGGTTATCGGGGTAGTTTCAAATTTGCCGCAACTAAAATTTGGAATGACCTCCCTGCGCCCCTGAAAACTGCTGTATCCATGACTACTTTTAAAAGGTCAATCCGTAAGTAGCTTTTGACCCAGCAAATGCAAACGGAATAAACGGAAAATATCGGCTTCTATCTTCGAAATCATTTCATCTAAATTATATTTTCTTTGTACTATATTTTCTCTTTGGGTAATAATGTGTATGTAGTTATATGTCTGTATATAATACCTGTATTAAAAATAATTATTAATATTATTGTGTATCTGTGCGTGTATGCGTGTAAACTGTACACGTATATGTGTGTATATGTATATATGAGTATTTGTTTGTATATGTATGTATATCAACAGGTGCTAGCTGTAAACCGGCCGTGTCGGTTTTGCTTATAGCATAACTGCACAAGCCGAGCTAGTAACCTTTTTGTGGATAAAATATTGAATAAAATTTAGGTTAAGGCGTATAACTTAATTTTTAACTTTAATTTTGTCATTAGCACTATGAAAATTTCTGTACATGTCTATTACTTTACCTGTTGTATTTTATATCCACAAATAAACTATATTATTATTATTATTATTATTATTATTATTATTATTATTAAATGTAGAGTTTTAAGTAAAACCGAAGAGTTATGTCCACTTGTCTTCATCGCGTAGAATTAGAAGGAAATTGGCAATTCTTATTATGCCTTTGGGCCATATTGTCATATACTGCAAACATAAATGAAACATCATGAATGGATAGAAGGAAACGGAACAAATAGAAAAATGTTATTGAAGCAAAGTAGCCAAAAGCATTCATTGTTTGGTTGGTTATGTCTTTAGAATATTATTTATATTAAGGAAACGCGAAGACCAATTACAACAAAATATAACGTAATTGTTTACAACCCCATATTCTCTGGCTATAGTATTATCCAAATAAATAATTTAGAAAAAAATGAAGAGCCTTTTACTAATAATGTAACGTGACGTGAAAAACTAACGGTGTGAAGAATAAAATTTCAGTTAAATACTGTGTTCCCTTAGATGTTTAAACGTTTATAGTTATACGTAAGTGTTTGCAAGATCCCCGTAGTTTAAGTTTTACTTTAACTTAACAGTTTTATTATTAACTAGGTGTGCGTAAGACTAAATAAAATTCAATTATTTAAGAAATATTATTAAGTTTCTTGTAAATGTAATACACGTAACGCCATCTATTAGAATAATTTTAAAAATAGACTTTTTAGGTAAGTACACTTGGTATTGAAACGTCAAATTATCTTATCTTTCTTAGTTGGTCGATTGCGAAAAAATGTCTATACGTTACCCCAGACCCAATAGAATCTACCAGTAAAAATTAAGTAAACATTTCATTTAAATCCGTTTAGCTGTTCTTGCACGATCTGTGAATGAAGAAATAGGCTCAAAGAAATATAGATTGACACTAGATTTTTAAACACAAGTGAAGTTACAGGCAAAAACTGGTATACAATAAATATACATGTCTGTATTTGATATCACATTTTTGTTTCATCGAGTTATTTGTTTTATGTCATAGTATTAATTTGCTTTCTACTTCAATAGAAAAGGTACCCTAAGATTCAGGTAATTTTCATATTAAACAGCTGCTGGATTATTTTGATTTTTATAACGACTATAAGGACGTAATCTCATGTTCTATAATAATCAAACAAGGAAAAATTAAATCAGTGTTGTTGAAACAAGCAAAATTGAATTATTGTCTTTCCAAACAACCGCAAAAATGATCTTGGTACTTGGTCGTACACAAAAAGTAAGCAAATAGGTTTACCTAACAATTATTTGCTATATAAACTCTGTACTTTACCATTATCTTGTATCGTATGCATGTAGAATAGCACAAACGCCACTCGGACAAATTAAAAAAATATTTGTCTAAAACAATATTTGTCTAGATTCATACTTATTACAATCCCGACAAGAAGAGTCGGTGTTTACATTAACATGTATCAAGCCATTGTATCATTGGTTTATTATCAGAATTATAATAACAATACATGCGAAACTTAATTAACAATCACTCACCTGAAGATTTCTGCACGAGGTTGATCTCTGTACTCCCAGGAATTCCTTACAGATAAGACCCGGGAACTTCCAAGGTCCCATAAAGTTTCCAAACAGGGTGGCATTTGCATCGATCAAGACAACTCCTCCAATTGTATTCCAACTTCAAAATGAAGTATTCTTCAACATAAGCAAGTCATTGACTCGCTGGTTTTATCCAATACAATACATGCTGATTCACTGCATATCCTGATAGCTGCATTCAAATTAAACAAGACGAGTTTGAATCAATTGTTACTTTTAATAACTTCTAGATACCTTATAAACTCATTAAATCTTCGTAAATGCAATTACATAAATAGGTAATTCACCAGCAAGCTTATGTGAATATAAATTGCGGTTACCAAATACAGAACTTGATTGAACTTTCATTTAGTCGGTTTATGTTTATCGCCACGACTTCTTTCAACAGAAGTTCAATGACGAATGAAAGCAAAAAATTAGTATCAAAACGAGCTGCTCTTGTAAAAATATATAAAACGAGTGAATGTAGAATTTTGAATAAAAGACAGAAAACGTGCATCTGTTTTTCAGCAGAAATTTCAAACACATCAAACAATCTAGACTAATTTGAATATATCACTAATTTAACTTTTTTACCTTAAGAATAATATTGAATGGCATGCTTCACATTTTAAAATAAAACATATACAAATATTGCCAACGCCGTCTTCCTCTCGATGAGAAACGTCAAAAAATTTTAAATAATTCACGTGAATGTCATTGTAATAAATTTATGTTTACAAGTACAAACCAATGATAATGGCTATTCCTGGCGCTAATTAAATTATTTTGAAGAAAATTAATAAAAACATAATTATTTTAAAAATAGATATTCATCAATAATTAAAACTTATTGTATTTTCTAAACAACCATCTTATTTAAATATCGTTTTTAAGTTCGTTTTTAAGACAAATCATACAAATTGTATTCTATTTTAAGATATATGGTCTATTTAGTACAGAAAATGTTTAGTATTCACTAATTTATAATTTGCTGCGATTAATTTGTTTCTATTCATTTACATAAAGTTATAAAACTGACGAAACCTACCTTTTTAGGTTTTAAAAATAATCTGATTTTATGTTCAAAGGTCAGCTTTTTAAGAAGCTTATTTTACCGTAGTATAATATATTCGTAAACTTCAATTATTTAAGGTAATTTTTTTTGTTGTGTGTATATTGTATATTTCAGTTAGTTTCGTTATAGATGAATATTGAAACATCATCCACATTTTCTGTATTAAAATTGGTTGACCAGAAATATAGCTAATGTAACAATAACACTATCAAATTTATGGTAGCTTTATTGCAACATTATCTTTTTTTTTTAAATTATTTCTTTTGTGCAAGCTGCATTCATTTATATTTTAATTTATCGCAATCCTATTTTGAAATAAACGATGTATTGATATTAATCAAGCAGTCTACAACTTCAAATAATATTACAACGGGTGTATATTGCACTCTACCTTTAAGTTTCGCCTGCGCCATTTTGTATTAATGCATTGATAAATTAGCAAATCCGAATTACGCAAGACGCGAACGGTTGACTTTTGTAGGTGAACAAGGTCAATCTCCGACTTTCGACCAACTTACCGCACAAGTCAAGGCGAGCGCGCACCTGACTAAATATCTACTATCTCCGTTAGTATGTGCTCAGTCATAAAGTCGATCTATTTCTGTATAAGCGCGTAAGCCGAAATATTAAATTTCGTGCATTCTTTATTTCCGATTATTGTCGGTCTTAAAACCATACGCTATGCTTAAAACCATATTTTTGTTAGAGGAATAGGTTTATTCGTTTTTCGGAAACAGTAGAAAATATCAATATTTTTGAAGATTCTAGCGCTACCTTTCGAATAACATTATTCAAATTCTGTTTCCTATATTTGCAAGTACTATCGCCTGCTGTGAAAAACAATTTTTATAATTATTTAACGATGTATTCTTGTCTAAAGTTAAAAAAAATTAAAATATGTTTGAAGTATAAAATTAGAAATTAAATTTATATGAAGAAGGAAGAGAATATTTATATATATAGATATATATATATATATATATATATATATATATATATATATATATATATATATATGTATATATATATATATATATATGTATATATATATATATATATATATATATATACCTGCAAGGTCTTCTTAGTTCTTCTGCTTGAAAATCAAATATTATCCCTATATAAACCATCAGTTTTAATAAAATTGAAACCCTTCGTTAAATGTGTACAACGCATGCTGTATCGCTTGTCGAGCTTTTTTGCACATACAGACATAAAAGATGATTGCAATTTTCATTCACAAAAGAACTTTTGTGGGTTCTTCAAGAAATTCTTCAAATCGCAAATCATTATATGAATATGTAAAACATTTTAGCTCATTATTGTGTTGTAATGCAGTAAAATACAGTAGCTTTGAAATTTAAAATACAGTGATTTAGAGACTAATAGTTGTGACTGTGACATCAAAATGTGATTCGAAGCAAATATTAGAGTTGACACTACTTGTTAGTATTTCCATTAATGTCGACATTTATAAATTTTTCAATCTATGATATACATTTATCAATCTATGATATTGCGTTGTTGTCTACAATTTATTGATTTATACGAAAGTTTTTTAACTCGTTCGATCTTACGGAATCACTACTTATTACATATTTTATCCATTTTTCACGACGTTGCTCCATCTAATATACAATCAAACCCCTCACAATATCATCAAATACCCTCTAAAAAGATTAATTACATAAAGAGTTTCTGAATATATACATGAACATAAAATATAAAAGAGCAAATGTATTAAGTATTTAATGAGCACGAATATAGAGGTCATCGAGGTCCAATCGAGAGCATCGAGATCATTATTTCGACCACTTAGCAAGAGATGTCGCAATTATGGATTTTATTTGAGTTACTCGAACGAGCAGGAAACGATGGAATGAGTTAATATTTATATATATATATATATATATATATATATATATATATATATATATATATATATATATAATGTGAATCAAAATTTATTTACCAGCGATTTTCCTGCAACCGTAGTATCCTTTCTGTTCACATGTTAAAATAAATATTGACTTCAGAAAACCTCCAAACACCTTTTAATGAATAGAGAATTTATTATTATCGAATATTTTATTATCACATTATCTAAAAATACCATTTTCTAAGTAATTTCTTTAATTTTTATAATGTAATAAGAGTAATTCAAATCAAAACGTCTTTCAAATTTGACTTCATGTTTTGTTCCATACACAAAATTCCTCGAAAACCACAAAGTTACATTAAATATATGTTTTTATTTAGATAGCTATAAACTATCGGTTATTGTATTTGGAAATAGAATTTTGCGAAAAAATGCTAATGCCTCTAATACCTGTATAGACAAGCACTGAGGTGCATAAAACTTGATATTTCCACTTTTGGCGAATTATATTGACTTGGTACAATTACATCACTTTAATATTTGTATAAAAACATATTTTATTTACCTCATATATTTTTTATATCTTCTGCTTCTGTATATTTTATTATGGTTAATTAGTATTTTTCACACTAAGAACAAATACTCGTTTTCAATTTTTCTTTTTAATCGATGGTTAAAATCTGTTTAAATACTTTCTTTTTCTCCCAATCTTTCCATAATTTATTGAAGATATTGATGTCAATACATCTTCCTTTAATATTTAAATAGCTAAAATACAAAAGGAAATCATAAAATTAACAAATTTTAACGTAATACGATTTTAACCGCTAAGTATGCTCGAGAATTTTTTAATATCAATTTAAAACTAAAAACCAGACCGATAGAATTAAAAAAAGGTTAAATTGATAAAATACTCTCGTTTAACCTTCATAAAATTCATAGGTAATGTATAATTTCTTTAGTATTTTCTAGTATTTTTAGCGTATTCGAGAATCGAATAAAGAAGTCGTATGGTTTCTAATGAAAATGACTCTGTAGACAAGTAGTCGGCCGGAAGTAAGTGATGTTATAATGTTTCCTTTTGAAGTATGGAAAAAGGTTTGTTTTTGAAGTAGGTAAGAGTGTATGATAATGATAATTTTTTATTAATTATCTATTTCTGTTCGGTATCTCCAAGAAAACGGTCTTAAAGTGAAGCATTATGTAGTAAATTTTTTTATTGACTGGAAAAGATTGCTCATGTAGCAATAAGTCCGCCATATGTACTATATATAAAAGTTTATAAATAAATAAATTTTGCGTACGGTTGTTGGATATCTTATGGAATAGAGAGGGAGAATGAAACTTTTTTCTATGTGCTATGGAGAAAATAGATGCCACTATCCTCAAACTATTAATAAACAAACGTGAATTCTTCCTGATGCCACAACAATATCGGATTGTTGACGATCATGTGATGTTTTACATGGAGTTAATTAATCACCACATGCCCGTTTACAACTCAATTAATTTAGTAAATCCTGAGACCGGTGCGCATACCAAAATTATTGGAGGATCGTGATACCACTGATATTTCAAAATCGCTGGTTAAAATGGTTTATTTATGAAAATAACATCTGAAAAGTTACTGCGTTTTCGCAGCAACTTCTCTTCCTCTGCAAGAATTACTCTCCCTCGTTCGTAAAAACATGAAGTTGGTCATCTATATTTGTATCATATAGTGTCGCACGTCTGCTTTTGCTGCTGTTCGGCGTGGAACTGCGGAATTTTGAATAGTATTGTAATCCATTGTACTGCATAATTTAATCAGGATTGAGGTGATTTTGATATTCACGACCGGATTTTAGCTTGAAATCGCACCATTTGGTGCCTTGCACTGTTCACCAATGATCTTAAGTTGGTATCAGATGCATAGTGCGTTCAATAATTCCAGCATCATGATATTGATAGTAATTTGTTTAGGAAAAATTTACATGCATTATTATTCAATTCGAATTGTTTTGGCATGGTGAGATACGAAATGTTAAAAGTTTGAAGGGAGAAATTGGGATATGAAATAGGTATAACCTATTTCATACCCCAATTTCTCCCTTCGCTATTCTTTACATCCCACGTACTTTTGATTGTATTAAAAGGTATCTCGGAGGTAATGCGTTTTAAGTAGTCGTAAGGCGAACATGTATGATCGAATCGTGCCAATATTGATAATATGGTCGCGAAATCTATAAAATATTATATACGAATTCATAAATAGACAACTTTTCGTTTTTTACTTTTTCAAAATTTATATGGGGAATAATATATACAATACCGTGAGGTCTCTTCATTCACGGAAAATTTGTAATGAAAATTCGAGAAAACCCACAGGACCAAATAAATACCATTTACATTCGCTGAAAAAACGAGGAATTATAAATGAAGAATAAAAATTACAAACAAGCGTTTATTTCGTTCTCTAATAAATATGTATTTATGTAAGAAAAAAAACAAACACACATATATATACGTATATGTTTGTATGTGAACCGCCATTATTTTTTTATACTACAGTGTACGTCACCACTTTAACAAATAATTTTAAGTATGCATTAGAATCAAAATGACCCCAATGAAAAAATAATTAACTTCTAAGTGGTCAATTGACTTCTTATTATTGCTCTGTACAAAATGACATGAGATGAATGAAAATGAATAGGCTAATTGCTAATTTTAGCGACTCCATTTGTCTGGAAGGATAATCGCAAAAATGTTTATTGTTTCCTCGTATAATTACAATATATTTTCATACATATACACTATTTTTAAATATTATCTTAGACAAAAAATATTATTGTTCTTTGCTTCATAAATATATCTAGAAAAACAAAGTGATGTACAATGGTAGTTATCCATTTCTTGTTGCAAGTTTCGTCGTATTACGAGGTTCGATGAAAGAGTATTTTTAATGAATTAATAGTTATTTAATTACAATTATTAATACTTTTATTTAGACTAGGGTTCCCTACGAATATCAAACCCGGTCTGGCGTCTCCCCAGACTCTGGCTCTGGCTCCCGGTCTAGGTCAAATATGTGTTTATCGACAGAAACATGCATATTGTATCGGACTGCATTTCTCATATAATCTGTGAGAGGTATTGTTGGTGTGTTAGCAATATTTCCAAAATGTAGTTTTGTGGTTTGTGGGAAAGAGGTTTTGTAACAGTGTTTTTTATAAGGCGAGGACATCCTGGAAGTGGCCAATATTTTTGACATGCCAATTATCAACACATTTTTCAAAAAAAGGATAAACACCTAATAACATATAAAAGCGGCACTGCTGCCTCCCAAATTGATTATTTCCTATGGAATCGACGTATATTTAAATTATTCAAAGACTGTAAAGCCATACCTGGGGAGATACTAACGTCCCAACATCGCTTACTTTCGTCGTGTTTAAAAATGCCAGTATGGAACAATGCCCCTCGTAAAATAAAAGCTACCGCGCAAGTAAAATGGTTTACGCTATAAAAACGTATATGCACAGCCTTAATAGATAAAGTAGTGGAGTATATGGAAACTCACGATACTCGCGAAGCAAATGCCGATAACATCTGGAAGGATTTCTATGTGTACACCAAAGAGGCAGCAAAGGAGACGCTAGGAGTTGGTAAGGGCAAACTAGCCGAGAAAAACAAGAGATTCAAAAGGTAGCAAAGCTCACAATACGTTACCGATCGCCAAAAATATACCGAAACAAAGAAAGAAGCAAGTAGGATGCTTCTTTCTTTGCTTCGGTATATTTTACAATAAACTCGCCGAGGCTAAAAATGAGAAGGAAATTTTCAAAATTGCAATTCTGATGCAGGCAAACGAGAGACATTAAGTAATACAAGTATATAAGGAACTTTAGCGGCACACTATTGATCGTAGATTGAGACATCAATAAGAGGTGGTGCGAATAGTTACTCAATGAAGAGTTCCCTCAAGAAATAATGTCAGACCTAGCACCTACCCACGGCTCCTTAGATAGAGTAACACCAGAAGAAGTTAAAAAAGCACTAAATAAAATGAAAAACGGCAAAGCAACTGGGCCAATGAAATTCCTTCAGAACTTATGAAGACGAGATGTCACCGTTGCATGGCTGACTAGGTTAGTCAGCCATGCTTTAACGTCATACTTATAGAATACCAGATGCCTGATCACTGGAGGCAAAGTAATCTTATCCCTTCTTCAAATACAAGGAAGACGTGGCGCAATGTGGGAACTATCAAGCGATTAAATTAATCTCGCACAATTTAAAATTGTGGGAACGTATACTTGCTGGAAGACTTTCCAAAATAACAAAAATTATGATTAATCAGTGCGGATTCACCAGCGATATAATATTGACAGATGCGATACACACTGTAAAAATTGTTGCGGAGAAGTAGATAGCGTTCAAAAAGGACCTTCACATGATCTTTATAGACCTCAAGAAAGCCTTTGACCGGGTTCCAAGGAAACTCATATGGCAGGACTTAATATTTATTTAATTTATTTACAGGATTACAATAATTTACAGGATTACAATAAGTTCCAGAGCACCTCACAGATCTGCTGAAGGATATGTACAGTAATACCACCACCAAAGTGCCAACTTCTAGGTCAGAGTAGGAGTCCATCAGGGTCCACAATGAGCCCTATGCTCTTCAACTTAGTTATGAATTATGTCACAGAAAACCTACAAAATCCCTGGAGGCTTTTGTACGTTGGTGACATAGTACTGGTCACTGACTCGGCAAAAGAAGCACAGTCGCAACTTAACGCATAGTGCACGGCGCTGGATAGCAGGGGTTCTAAGAGTTGCAGGATTAAGATCGAATATATGCACTGTAACTTTTCAGGCACTAATAATAACACAACTTGAACAGTAACAACCTTAAAAAAGTTCAGTAATTTCATTAAAAGTGTACCAATGCCGATATCGAAAGCCGAGTAACAACAGAATGGCTGAAGTGAAGAGCGTTGACCGGGGTCCTCTGTGATGCGACAATGCCAATTGAGATCAAAGGGAACGTCTATAAAAGAGCATTAAGACAAACAGGGATTTAATATAACCGAGATGAAAATGTTAAGCTGGTCCGGGAGAGCCACCCTAAAAGACATGGTCAGAAACAACTTTAGGGGTACGTTCAAAGTTGCCAATATAACAGGCAAATTGCAGTATAACAGACAAATTGCGTAATATGGCCATACCGCCTAAGCTGGTATGTCTATATTACGTGTAGAGAAGATGATCATATGACCAGAAAGATTCTGGAAATCGGTGAACCAAAAAGGGGTCCGGGACGCCCGCCAACGAGCTGGATGGGAAAAATTAGAAATGAAATGAGAACTAGGAGACTCCAACCAGAATTGACACAACTACGCTCAGAGTGGAGAAATAGGATTAGGAGGCCCCACCCCAAAAGAAATGGAACCTAACGGCACGGGAAAACCGTATCAAGGAGCTAATAATATTAATTACTTTTGATTACAGTGGACTTATAACTATGACAAACAGATTATAACCATGATAAAAACGAATATTATCCTTTTTTTATTTGATGGATATAGATCTAGTGTATACTTCATCTTTATTAACATGTTCAATTCTAGAAATAGCTTCCTGTGTTTAAATCTGATCTTTATTGTTTTAAAATTGACTACGTATTTGAATAAAGTATCTAGTAGGATTTTTACGACGAGAAATCTTCTACAAAAAAATCAATTAAATCTGTAATAACATAGGTAAGAGAGAGTTATTTTTCAGACCTACAACAGTCTTCCTCTTTTACGGGAAAAATAATGAAAAAAATCTAACACGTCACGTTTTTTATATATTGCAATATAGATTTTGCCCAAAATTTCCCTCTGCATTTGCTTTCAAGCTCGATGATACATAATGAAAAATAATCTAGCAGCTTAAACATTATGTAAATGGTTTCTATTAGTACAAAAGAATATATTTTTCTTCATAATTTGCTAATTACTACCTTATTAACTGATTGGTTCATGATTAATGCGTAATTTACCACCGTGATTAAATCTCTATTACAATTTTTTGTCACTTTGATTCATCAGAAGAGAGGTAATAAGGGTAAGAAATTACAAAAGTATAAAATACTTCAACCGATTTAAAAGTACATCAGTTACGCTGTACCATTTAATACGTTAACTTGAAAATATAGTCACGAAGTTGTTTAAGTCACCGGATAGTTTTTGTTACATTCGTGGTAAATTTATGTTGACAAAACAATAAAGAACTATAAAAAACTTTGTAAAAATTGTTTGCAAAATGTATTTTGATCTACCCATTAGTAACCAGGACAAGTTGTGGACACCTCACAAAGTTTTTGCAACGTTCTCGAACTCCGCAAGTGGTCGAAAGGGAAAAATAATACCTTCACAATACAGACACCCATAATTTGGAGAGAACCTCAAGATAATGAAACAGATTGATAATTTTGTTGCTATAGTGTGGCTGGTCACAGTTAAAAAACCAAAAAGAAAATAAGCTACCCAAACGTACAATCGGTAACGCATGCAGTATTTCATCATCCGAATGGCGCACAGTCACTACCTTCTTATTCGGAATCAGTGTCGAGCAATGATGCGAAAGATCGATTTCAGTCTAATCCTGGCTTTGAACCTGATCTTGAGTCAGTGACAGTCTTGACCTAAATCTGCCCAAAGATACAGCTGAGCTCCTTGTTTCAAGGTTGCGAGAAGAAAACATGCTTGGTTCGTACTTATTCTCATGGTACCATACCAGAGAAAGAGATTTTATTCCGTTTCTTACTGAGGATGGAGATTTAGTTTATTGTAATGACGTTCCTGGTTTGGTGAACATATTTGATGTTGGCTACGATGCAAATGCATGGAGACTGTTCATCGATTGTTCAAAAACAAGTTTGAAAGCCTTCATACTCCATAATGATAACCAGTATACTTCATTGCCTGTAGCACATTCTGTACATTTAAAAGAGTGCTACAAACATTTGCAGAATGTTTTGATTAAAATACACTACGAACAGAACGAATGAGTCGTGTGTGGAGATTTTAAAGTTACGAGTATGCTACTTAGACAACAAGGTGCTTATACCAAGTACTTATACCCATGCTTCCTCGTCGTTATTAATTTGGAGTGGTTTGCTGATTTAGAATTATTATGTGCGCACTTACGACGTTCTGAACATTTAAAAAAAATCGGTATACTAGTATACTTTAACCTCGAGTGGGATAAACGTATATTTAAGCAGTAAATCTTTTTGGATTTCGGATGCCTGATCAAGAGCATTTTAGCCTTTATTTGGTAATGCTGTTAATATTCATGTTCTCTTTTAAAGAGTTAGAAAAATTCAAAGGACTTGAATCGGTTATTGTTCAGTTTGGGAAAAAGGTTTGTTTAGTATTTTAAAAGACGTAAGCTTTAAAGATACAAATCGTACAACAAAAACGATTTAGAAATCAAAGAAGTTGGAAAGGGATCAGTGGAAACGGTAATAACATAGGAAAAAACATTTTACTCACAATAGCACCTCTTACTTTCTTAGAGAGAGAATCATCAGTTCGGTAAAGATTTTCAGGGAACAGGACTTAGTGGCGACGTTGAGAGGGTCCAGGCAGGATATCTCAATGATTTCTTGTAGCGCAGGCAGCAGCAAAGTTTTTGACCAGTAAATATACGGCGTACGACAGCCTTGAAAAATATCGACCAGGAAGTAGTTACCGGGTAACAGGGTCGACGAGATAGCGATCAAGATACAACGTTGATAAGCATAAAAAAATCCAATCATCTCACATTTGACATACAGTTACGGGGTTCTATGAAAGAACCTCTTTAAAAAAAATATTTATTTGACTATAATAATTACTACTAGAACCTCGTTTCCCCTATATACTGGGACAAATGTTGCATAATTTAAATGATTTTCAATCCGTCTACTGTACACTTCATTAGAACCGAGCCAATTAGAATCTGTCTTTATTATTTGGAGCTCACACAAAGCCAAATACAGCTCGGCGATTGAATAAAAGACGTCTCTCTGACATTTGTCTATGGAAAAGTAGAGTTATTTCCTCTTTCTATTTGCTACCGATTTTCTCTGGGTACGCTAGTACGACAAACGTTACGCTTAGGAAATTTATCTTCCACCTATTACAAGAAAATTCTTTCTCCTGTATTATGGAGTAAATTTTCATTCTTTGTACCGGACAATTTTCTGTGCTCACGCAATCATCGTCTGTTTCCTATAGCACCCTCTAGAACCGAATTATGTCGGAAATCTCCAGTGAACTGCGGTGTTCAACTGCTCAACCACCTGACTGCGGCTGCGCCAGAATGTGATTAGTTTATAATGAGTGAAAGTGAATTTGTCGAAATGTGTCGTCGTTTCCCTTTCTATTTCTTATTTATTTTGTATTCACGTTTAATACATACCTTCTTTTGTTTTCATTTCTTAAACCAGTGATTGATTATCGTTACGCAGAGGTTACTTTTAATGAATTCATAAATGGATGAAAATAAATAAATATATAAATATGAATTTTCAATGAGAATCGTATCGAATTACATTTATCAAAAATCCATGAGAAGCACTGTAGGTCAGCAACATATAATCCATAATGTAATTCGTGTGAAAGATTATTGGTAACAATTGCCAAGAGAGACTCTTTTATTTACGATTTCCTTTACTATATATATTTCTTTTTATTTGTCACAAAATGCACAAAATTGTTTTAGCCTAATATGGCGCAAAGAATAAGTTGATAATTGCAACAATTTTTCTTGACTTAAAATTTGTATACGATCTAATTGAATAAACTATTCACTTGCTAATTATTTTTTTCATTAACGCCAAATATCATCGCGTTGATTAGTATCGCGTTATGTCCCAAAAATCAATGGAGGTCACTCAAATGCTGTATTCGATACCGCCATGGATGACAAAACTATATATATATATATATATATATATATATATATATATATATATATATATATATATATATATATTTATTAATCCTAAACTAAGATGCAATCTGGCTGTTTTCTTCTATACGAATATGAAGAAAGGACGAAGTGCAGGAAAAAATTCCTCATTCTTAGGACGGACGAGTTGCTTATGTACGTTTGTTCGGAAAAATAAAGGAACTTTTACCGCAGACTGGATTACCAGCAATTGTTTACTTGTTGAGTTAAAAAAATTCGAGAACAAGGCTTTAGTTATAGAAAGATTCCTCAGAAAAACGTGTCTGCACTCTCAGCCATACGAACGACGGAATATTTGACCGAGTCGGGTGTAGAAACCGTATATATCTGACATACAGCCCCAACTTCGCATCGTGCGATTTCTAGTTTTGTCTACGAATAAATGAATACTGCGAGGAATAACTATTAATAAATATAAATTTTTCACATCCTAAATATATTACATACTACATATTTCTCTTAAAACAATTACGACTTCTGGAATAATCATAGTTTTCCTAAAATCTGTGCGTAGTCTTCAAAAAATTCTATTTTTTTTCTTAATTTTAGGTTGAGTAGTTTCGTAAATAAGGGAGCGAGGGCTATTTTGTCTTTATTTATGTATTTTTCAGTACATTTCTGAAAATAACATTTTATTTTCAGATAGCACCTCATTTTACGAAAAATATTTTTATTGCAACTTTAGCCCTTTTAAACGATTCTTACACTATAAATGGAATTAAAAAAATAAAGAACAACTTTTGCCCATCAGCAAAAAATAAACAACACTTTCCCCCCACCAAAAATTTCCATATGTATATTTATAACCATTAACTATTTGGTTATGTGTCGGCTAATATGTTTCATCACTATGCCAAATTTAAAATTTCCACCTCAAGCAATTTTTGAGAAAAACAGCTATGAGAGAACAACAGATACGGAAGTCATTTTGCAAGGGTTCATTTCCTTTTGAAGTACGAAACCCTAACAATGACTAATTGTGCAAGTAAACAGTTTGACTTATTGAGCAGAAAGATATGAGAACTTCGGTAAAATGGGATGCACAAAAGAAATATTCGTTTCTAATTAATTGCCAAGTTGTTAATTGCCCAGTTTACTATGGTCTTCAAGAACATGCGACAAAACTTGTACACTTGCAGACGATAAAAAACTATAAGAGTTGTGGCGTATCAATAGTAGATATGTTTTTACTTCGAGGAGCTCCAAATATTATTTAATGCAATGAGGGTTATCAATAACTGGCCAATAAAGAAATTACGAAACTTTCTTAGACGATGACGAATTCCGATGACGAAATATAAATGAAACGTAGGTCAAATCAAAACATAGCCAGAGCCAAGGATTGATAAGAAAGTGCTAATAGGGATATTTAAAATGTGCTAGTAGCTTAGATGCAAACGAATAACACTGAAGTATTATCTGAAGGATTACGATTTATGCAATTTTCGAAAACCACTACGTTTAATGAAGTTATACTTCAGTAGCCTCTTAGCTATATTCAAAGTAAAAGCTAAAAGAAGGCTAGTAACTTGGTAATAAACCAAGTGATAAAATTATAAATGTTGAAAATGAAGAAGAACTCGAAATAATTATTGGGAATTCCAATCTCGTAATTGTTGATGGTACTGACATACAAACTACTGATAACACAAATATTAATATTGATGTACAAATTACTGACGATGAACGCATGACCGATGACTGATGTTGATGCACAAATTTTTGTTAATACACAAGTTACTAATACACAAGAGGGAGAAGGCAAACGAAGTGAGAATGACAAACAAGGTGAAGACGAAATGTTATCATATGGAATGTTTAACACTTCTCTGATTATTTTAATCTAAAAATAAAAATCCAGCTATACAACTGACTACATTTTGAAAATAATGTAAACTAATCTTGTACGACTCTATGCAGTATAGCGGAAGGCGAAATGTTTTTAACGATTAGCTATTCTTTTCGAAATTCGACACCAGGTCCAATTAATAGTTGACTGTGTTCACATTAATGTAGATTTTGTACAAATTGTACAAAATGTATATTTTGTACAATTTGCGGTTAACTATTTTTACAAATATATAATTGAAATATTTTGGTTGGAACCTTGAACTTGGGTATGTATTTTTAATTATTTATAGGTTCATAATCAATAAAACATCATTGCGCCTAGTCTCGAGATATATTATTGCAATTTCGATCATCAAAGGGATACGGCGTGATAGACCTTTTATAAGAATTTGAATATTCAATGAACCTATACGGGTATTATTTAACATAAAATTTTAGATTGTATTGGTGAATCAGAGTTCTTGTTGTGTATTTTTTTTTCATGCAGATCCGTTTTATGATAATGCTGACCCAAAATCACCTAAGTCCAATTTTAAGTAAATTTCCAGAGTGAATAAAATAATTCGACAGTTTTACAATGGCGTAAGATATCACAAAATAATATATCAAGAGTAAAATAGAAGTTAAAATACAATTCAGCTTTATTTCGATCTGTTTTGTTTGCTTATGAGTTTTACCAAATTTGTTTTTAAATGATTTTAACGAAAATATTCTTTTCTGTAATGTGTTTATTCCTTAACGTTAAATAACTTAAAACGTTTAAGTGAATGTATGAAAATAAATTTTGCGTTATTTGGTTAGTACAGAACCCTTCACTTTAGTACTAAAATTATAATTAAGAGAATGCGAACAAAACGTGGCTTTGAATCAATGATGAGTAACATGGAAGCTAAGACAATTTCGTACTCAAATTTTTACCTAAGATAATAAAAGGATTTTGAGTAGCTGGTATTTTTTTTCTCTTCCGTTGTTCTTCAAACAATTATAAATAAGTAAATGCGAGCTATTATCTAATTTTTTACTTAGCATTGTCCACGCCTTCAATGACAGATCTGGATTACTTGTTTTGTCATCATTAAAAATATGTAGTAACTAGAAACACTTGAAATTTTGTCATATGGTTTGATCCACTGTAAGTCGAAATTACGACTGGATCATTTTACTAGAAGGTATGTGTTTTTAGTTATTGATTAACAAAGGAGGCTTCAAACAAGGGAGACGAAGCATAAAGCGATTTAGAAAATCGAAGAAGCGATTATATATAATTTATATATGCACATATATATATATATATATATATATATATATATTTGTAATTATGAATTCTTTACATAGACCTTTAAAAAATGTGTTACGCAACCTGCTTTATTTTGTCGCTATGTATTTTCCACAAATTATTAGCAACGTGTTCTGTTCTACTAATTTTCCAGTCGAGCACTTTTAGCAAGTAGATTAAAAAAAATTGGTAAGCTATGTATTTTGCTAATTGACTTTAAAGTTAACATATCATGATTATTAATTAAAAATAACAAAAAATCGTAGATACTTAAAAATTTACGAAAAGCTCTTTAAGACGTCAGAAAAACAAACGAAATAATATAAAAATAAATAGCAATAGTTTGCATTGTAAATATACTGACTTGCATTTAACAATTGCAAATCGACCTTGTGTTTTAACCAAACTGTAAAAATGATTGAAATAATCGGTGATATTAATACGCAATATTGTAAAAATCCTTTTTGAAATATTTTGCGATAGTATAAATGTTACAGACTCTTGGATGCATTAACATCGTCAATAAAAATATTTGATTTCTGTTTTCTATAATACTGCAGTTTATTGCATTCAATGAACCTATTTATACCACAATAATTTACGTATGCCACACATCTATATAAATATAGTTGGCGTAACATTTTCGAATCCATTCATTTCTGTACATTCGTTTAAGTTCTTCCAAATTCGATATCGAAATCCTCGCCAATATAAGTTTAGAAAAGGGTAAATCTTAATTTTATTAGCGTAAATTTTAATTTCTCAATTTCGGCGATTCATTGTTGAGAAATGGTTTATTTGGAGGATCAGTTTATTTAATACATTTTTCTAGTCAAATTTCCAAAATAATTATTTATTTCGTCGTACTATTACGCATGAAGTACTTGCTGTATTCTGAAAATTTAAATGTAGCCGAAAGCGTTTACGGATTAGAATCAAGATATTTATTAGTACTATTTTTAAAACTTAAATCGCAATAAAAAAAAACTAATGTTTTAACGCTACTAAACCAAACTATAGTGGTAGAATCCTGTTTACACTCGCTTTTCTTAATAAATGGCCAAATATTGTTTTATATTGGAACTTAAATACCGACTAAGAATCATGAGACTTTGGAGACGACTAAGATCGGAATATCATGGAATTCATTTTTAAAATAGATTCTGTTTAATTCTGTACAATTTTACTATGATAGTAATATTAATAGAGTACACAGTTAAATGAAACTACGTGATGTAGTATTATTTCCACTTTCTTTAAATTCTTTACCACGACCTAGATTTCGTTATATAACAACATCTTCAGGTGGGCTATTAGCAAAGATAAAGATCTTTGCTTTTGCAGGTGGGCATCTGAAGATATTGTAATACAACAAAACCTAGGTCGTGGTTACTTAAAGGAAGTAGAAATAATACTACATCACGTAGTTTCAGTTAACTGTGAATAATGAATTTCTACAAAATTCACGCCAAATATATTCAATACTAATAGAGTATTGTGAAAAAAAGCTAAATATTGTTTGCTTTATATTTTATGACAGTGTTCAGTTTTAAGATAGGGAAATACAGATACACGTTCAGAAGAAATCATATTTTGTATAAATTCAATAGTTTCACAGAATGGACAGATGTAAAGAATGAAAGAGAAATTACTTTACTACACGCGCACAATTTTTAGAGCAAGTTTTACTTATAACGCCCTATAAATTATTGTAATTAATTGTAACTTGTAATTAAACGTCAACTTTTTATAGATTTTCTGAAATATTAATATCATTTATTTCCATTTTTATTTCAGTAGGCTTTGTATCTTCTTGGCACCAATCGAAGCGCTACTTGTTCTAGAATTTGCTTACTTTTCGAAGTTTTTATAACCCTAAGTTCCTTCGTCTACACCTGTATATTATTGAAATATCTTTAGACATATATGAAAACTTGAAAATTTTTAGAGGATATTTAAAAGTAATTGTTGTCGGTAATTCGTTGTAATTTTGCTTTAATTTATTAGGACGATTACAAGGAGCGTCGTTTAACACTATATAAAATAATTCAAAATCCACCTTCTGTGATTTACTTAAGTAAAGTAATCGATAAATTTTTGTTTTATACAGACATCCTAATTTAATTTAATAAAACATCAGACGCATTTAAACTACAGACGTTATTAATATCGTATCAGTAAACAGTTTCAAATTTGAGTAAATAAACAATATTTCCACAGTGAAACCTTTCCTTCCATATTTTGATAACGCTTTTTGCAATCCGTTTGCTGTCTTGTCAAATTACAATATTTATATTCCATTTATTTAACAAATGAATAAGGAAAATTAGATATTGGTATTTTTATTATTTTATAAACATGTACGTATATTACTTCGGAATTAAAATTTTGAACATCTTTCATCATCATCATATATATATATATATATATATATATATATATATATATATATATATATATATATATAATATATATATCTATATATATATATACATTACAGAGACGGAGTGAAATTGGAAGCCCAATCACGGTCGGGGAATTTTTTCTACGTAGCTGCTGCGACCCAAATTAAATATCTGTTTTGCAAAATGGACAAGATTGGACTTTGTCCTGGATTTATGTTTAAGTTTAACTATCACACACTGCAGCAGAAACCTGACCATCGTTTGGTTAGGTTGTAATGCACGCATTACGAACAGAGTTTAAACCTTGCTAAATGTATATATTTAACATGTAACGCCGTTTATTGTGTTTAAACCATGATAAATGCAGAAGTTTCATTAGCGAATCTTTGTACGTGTACTTGTTTATTTAAGTTGGTTTACTTCACGTGAAAACATCAAACGGATTTCGATGAAACGTGCCGAGAATTTATCGCTTCGAATTATTTGTTACGTAGCTTAGGCTTCTGCGAATATAGGGATATAAAATTATTGAAAAGTAGCAAAGACTTGAAAAAATCTCATTAGCAATCCATATGCAATCACGATATTAAACGAAGAGCCTTGACTCATTTGTTAATAAAACAAATTTGTTATAGAAAATTTATACCTGCTTGTTAAGAAATGAAACGTCAATGATACATTTTGTAAAAATTGCAATTCGAAGTTTTGTTGGTTCGCTTCGAGTTTTACATTAGGTAGAAGATATTACAAGCATCTAAGCAAGGTAACAAGACACATCCGATCGACAAGTTGTAATTAATATCTGTATTTATTCTTCAATTCACGGCGATGGATTGAAGTGACGTAATGCCTTCTATAAAATCAAATAGCCGAAACATATAAAATTGCGTATTTCTTGCCTACTTGCACCAGAGTAGGATGAGATGGAGACAGAGTGAGAGCCCAAATCATAATTAGAAAGTGAACTTTTCCTAAAACCATTTATGTTTATTATTTTATGAAATCAATATAATATCAAAAGGACATGTATTACGACTTAAAAAGAAATGCCAATATATATGCACATCATTATTGAGCAAAATATTATTTTTTTGTTTTTTTATTCCCTATAATTCTATCTTCTCTCTATAACGTTTCCTTTAACCTTATTCATTGAATTGAACAATAATTTACTGAGTTCAAAACTTGATAATAGCTGTGCTAGCGATTTGCAAACTTAAGAACTAACGAGCCATTTAAGCATACTGATGCTTGCGTAATTTTCATGTTATGTTAATGAACGTATGTGATATTCGGTAGTACATACATATTCATATGGGTTCTTGTGACTTACGAAAAATATTAAATTAAAATGGCCAAGTACGTTGGTATCTTTCTTTGTTAGGTTTTTTTTTCAATCGTCGAAAACAATGTGGGCAATTACATACAATAAAGAGAAATAAATTGCGCTGTTATTTTTGTCGCGAAACGCAGACCGGTCAAAGAATGTCGTTTGTGATGTCGCAGTAAAATGACATTGTTTCATTGTATTGTTAGGCTTCTAAAGTTCTTGCGTCGACGGGTGCGATATTTTTCAGTTATGTGGTTTTTAAATTCGTCACGTCTTTCTTTTGACAGCTTGTGGCTACTCACATATTTTAGTTTTTGTTTTGAACGGTTTATGAAACAAACGGCTGTGATAGGCACATAGGCAAAAGACGTGAATGATCTCTTAGGGTTTTCATTTTTTTCTTGAAGCGAATCTTGGAAATGCAATGTTGCTAAATGTTTCTTAATTATTTACTTAAAGATCCGGAAATAAGGTTCGGAAGGCTTTCTCCGATTATTTAATGGATCAGTCAAACAATGGTCAGAAATGACAGAAATCGAGTTAAGGGAGGCAGTAGACACTATTAAGTTATTTAGTACGCGGGATTTTATAAATTGTAACAGTATCTAAAGTTTTAAATTAATAAAAAATCTTTGTTTTTCATAAAATATTTAAAGGTAGTAGGAAAATTATAGAAATTGAAATGCTGACCAGGAAATATTTGGTTAGCATTTTAATTGAAAATAAATTATACATAAATTGATCGGCCGATCTTATAATGAGATAGATGTAATTGTATGTGTATTATGTATATATATATATATATATATATATATATATATATATATATATTATCATGTATATACAATAATATACTCATATTATTATGTGTACTTAAAAAGTATTTCTTTTCCAATTGAATGAACCAAATTTGAATGAATTTTCCATTTCAATGATTTACATTGAAATTGACATTTCAATAAATGTAGTCAGATATAAATAAACAAATTTTAGAAAATGAGCCAAAAGAAAAGTATTTAAAAATTGTCCTAAATACATGGAGAATTAGCACAATATTCAATGTTTACAACGTGCGCTTGTTTGAACTGAATCTAAAGAATTAAAATTAAAAAGATAGAGGAGCATAACGTTTCTGGAGATATATCTCTGAAACAAATTAATAGTACCGCTATACGTTTAGTGACTGGAATATACATGGCATAAAAGCTAAAATAATAAGAAATAGATACATAAAATAAACGATTTTATTTTAAGAACCAGCTGCTCTAGCGACAGAGTGACAACAAATAATTTTCAGTACTACACTAAATCTACCTAAACTATATACTAAACTCAAAATATATCCTCATCCTTACAATAACTAGAAAATGTTCATAGTATAAACCTTCTACAATTTCTGTTTAGGCGATCGACACACATGCACACACACACACACACACATGTGTGTGTATATATATATATATATATAAATATATATATATATATATATATATGATAAGAGAGTAGAGCATGAACATAAGTTGGCATGGGTTTTTTTAAAGACTTCTTCTAATATATTTAATTTGTATTTTTACAGGAAAATTATTTATATTTTAATTAATTTATATTTTTTATAGGGAGATTATTTTTAAATATCTCTGCCTTTTTTCCCATGAGAGTTGAGTTGTGAATTAAAGTAAATACTAAATTAAAATTATATTTGATATCTATTTGTAAAAGATAGGAGAGTTTTCATTTCAAAGAGTTATCTCTTGATTTCTATATTTCTTTCTTTTGTTTTTACTCTAGTACTTGTTTTAATTCTGTCTGGCACTTTTATTTTTGTAAATTCTCCTGTTTCTTTTTGCAAATTGATTCGAATCGTGAAATTTACGTAAGCGATTTGAAGTCACATTATGCAATCACTTTCCACATCCTATTGTGTAAGCGATTTCTAAAATAATTTGTACTCTCATAAGTTAAATATTCACTTAATATTACATAAAAAGTGAAAGAACATTTGTAGATGGAGTTGTCATCTGTTTGTTGGATGGATTAGTCATATGAGGAGATTTTCAGAGCTAATCCAAGACCTTGCACAGTTGAGACTGAGAATCTGGATATAAGACAATCCGGGTTCCAAGACTAATTCAGTACATGCACACGACACATGCCTTCTTATATTTCTTGTATTGTAACACATATGAATACTTCATAAGGAGAAATAGTAGTTTCTTTTTCTTATTAGTCAGTCCTATTGTCATGGTAAATTTTTGAAAACTTGTCAGTTCTCATGGTTAAAGTTAATCAAAAATTGTAGGTAATGTGCTTGTAATTATTTTAGAGAAACATTTTGTAATAATTCGACACGAAGTTAATGGGTTCATATTGCAATATTACTGTGACAGGCTGAGACAATGTTTCCGTAGAAGGTCTCATTTCTCAGATTCTGTTTAATAAACAGAATAAATGTAATCAAAAAGCATAGATGTAATTTTAATACGCTTTGAAGTGATCTAGATTCAGTATTGGTTATTATTCCTGTTTTGTTTCTTGTTTAATATATTTTGTATGTATTTATAAAGTTATTGTAAATCATGTTAACTTTCTTAATTTCATCTGATCGTCTTGTCAAAAATTCTGCATTCTTGATCTACTGATTTGAATTCAGAATGAACTTCTAATTGCCATCCAGAATTAATTTTCCTTCTGGGGTTTTCTATATTATCGCAGTTGCACCGGCTGTCCATCAATATTTTGTATCATCCTTAATCGTAATTATTTTTTATCCTTTTTCAAATTCAATTCCTTCTTGATTTGTGTGATTCTTCAATTCATATTGAAGAAAACCATTTGTAATGAGAAAAAAATTCTTTTTCTTCATTATTTTGTTGCAGGGTAAATACATATCTGTAGGTATTATCCATAGGTTGAACAAACCTTCTTCAATTTTTCAATAAATACTAATATGCGATATATCATTCTGTGATCTGCATAGAATATGAGAAAATTTTAATATTAGTTGAAAACTTTCATTTAGTAAATGATATATTGTATTGAAGGGTTGAAATTCTCGACAAAAACTCGAAAATAGATTCGATGAAAACCCTACATTCATAGTTTTCGTCGAGTCTATCTTGCCTATTTTCCTTTCGGACAAACAAAATAATTTGTGATTTATATGCTTTATTTACAAATTATTTTCTAGAACTTCGTTAAATTTTGATTATGAGAATTATTTGCTGAATGAAAAGTGTCCAAATGTTTTTTCTTTTCCTCATATACCTCATGCCTCGTAATTTTGGAAATCAGAAGAAAAGCTATCACGATTCGCTTAATCATGGTAATTTTTCACAAATCAATAGCAGAATATATTATTTTCTGCTCTAGTGAAAGCTTTATTTTTTTAATGGTCAACAAGTCTACTCTAATTAACTGATAATTTGAGGAGGATGCTTTTTGTGTACATCTACGGAATCAGAATAAAGAATCTACAACATCTATATTTATTAGGAAGGATCCATATTTCTTAGTATTGATTTTATAGATTTTCTGGATGCTACCGAGCAGCAGCTTGTAATTAGGGCTTTCTCTTAGTAGCATAATTGTTTATTTCTGAAGTCCAAATAGTCCAAATTGGAAATCATATATTTTATCTACAGATATTTTACTTTGGGACTTATTCTTAAATTTTAGTACATAGAATAATTTTAGATTATTTAAACCTTTTTTAGATTTAAACTGTATTGCCTTTATATTATTACCGACCTTTTTTCACCCATGACTGTATACAGCATTCGAGAAAACCCTATGTGTCCAAGATAAATGCATAGCTCTGGTATATTTTTAACCGTGGCGGTATTTTCAATTAGTTTTTCACTTAAATTGATGGAATTTCTTTTAATAATGGTTATTTAACTTGTGAATTTCATTTTATTATGATTGTTTTACTCGTCGTGGTTTAACTCTAAAAAAAAGATACAAAACTATTTAATTAACAAAAAGAAATTAAATATTTTTGGCGACGCAGTGCCTTTTCAGACACAGTGCCCGTAGAGTTGACAGTTAATAAACATAAGAAATTTTTAAAAGATGAAAATTAACTAAAAGATTCGGTGCAAAAACTCTATACATTTAATCGTCATTAATGCATAAAATGTAAGATGGACTTACCAATATAGAAGCAATCTCTTCCACTCAACCAAAGCATATAGTATAAAATATAACCTATTGTGGAAGACTGCAACATATTATGTATATAATTGAAAGGGAAAATAAATAGCATAATAACATGTAATGAGGCAATCTAATAAAAAATACAAATAACAAGAATATAACAAAAATATTTTGATGAAAATAAAAGGAAGAGATAGGCTCCAGGAGGAATGACGAGGAGCTACGAATGAGAGTAACGATAGAAATTACGAAATTAATTTCTTATTCAGATGACTTTTAAAAGTTTGAATTGTTGACAAATTCCAGGTATCAAAATCTAAGTTATTTCCTATTTTGACAGCCTAAACACTGAATGAATATTTATGGAGGGAGGTTATATGTTTATAAATTAGTAAAGTGAGGAAACGTTCAGAGCTAAAGCCATGATCATGCATCTTAAGACTGACAATCTATACCTAAGATAATACGGATTCCAAGAACATCTCAGAACCTACATTAAAGAGAAGGTAGAGTTTGTGTAAATTGGGTCAGCAGTGAATATTTAACAAGTTAAGCTACGAGCTGCGCCCTTATAATTTCTTTACTTTTAATATATATATATATATATATATATATATATATATATATATATATATATATATATATATGTATATGTGTGTATATATATTTTAACTTTAAATAGTTAAACCCTAAAACTGCAATTACGAGGTGTGGAAAACCGAAGTCGCGTGTTATGTTATTGGATATTATGTGGACAATGACTGAACTGAGAAACCCGAAAATCATCTGAGAAAAACGAAAATAGTGAAATAAAACAGTGAACAATACACTTTAAAATGATATTTAGACAACCGAGTTTACAAAACATAAAATTTGTCATCTAAAATTTAAAAGTAAAAAAATCATCTTGCACTAATAAATATACCACTTAGCGCCATCTAGCGTTAACTATTTGTTTCTCCAGTTCCCTCTTTGTAGTAGTTAGACAAAGAGGGAACTGGAGAAACTTACTAACTTTATTTATAAACTTTCATGTATAGTACATATGGCGGACTTATTGCTACATGAGCAGTCTCTTCCAGTCAACCATAACAATCAATATTGAAATTTATTTGGCAGACTGTAAGAAACTTTACAACGAAAATTCTTTATAGCACATTGGACGAAAAAAAATTTTAAAAAAATGATACTAAAGTAAAGTAAAAAAAAACTTTCGACAAGATTTGGGATGGGAAAAACAGGGGACAGAAAGGAAATGCTTTCAGGAGAGGTAAGACTTTTTCACTCGATCTTTGAAAATATTTAGAGACGTGATTTTCCTGATCCCAGGATCCAGGTGATTCCAAATTTTTGCTGCTTGAACAGTTAAGAACGTTTTGTAAGTGGTAGAGGTGTATTTAGGAATAAATATGGTGATTGAACTTTCAGATCATAGCCCAAGGCCGTGAGGAGACAAATCTTTAAATTTGCCACAAAGATGTAAGTGTGTGTGTGTGTGAATATATGCACGTTCATAGGAAAGTCGTTCGTTTTGTCAATTGTATTTACTCGACATATCACATCATACTGGTATCCTCCATTTCCTTCTTTTCACTATAAACTTTGTTAATGAACAAACAGTCTACTTACTCTGTAATAAAGGCTTTATATTTATTCTATGCTTTGATTTGCATTTATCCTTTCCAAAAACCATTCCCCTAGCCTTAATACCCGATATAGCTAAATCATTTCGCCAAGCATGCTAGAAACGCTCATGTTAACTGCGTAATTTTATAAATTCTGTTATTTTGTAAACCCCTACAGACATCAATGTCTTAAGATGAAACTTAACTTCTTACAAAGTTATAATGAATGAAACTAGCTTTATTATGAATATATCATTATTACATCGTATAATAGGACCAAAGATATCAACAAATTGTTTGTTTAATAATGTTATATTTTAATCGAATTCCAACATATTCCACAAGTACATATTCCTAAAGCGTTTTTAAAACTGATGAATCTATTTGTACTGAAAAAGATTTTTCTGTCAAAAAAACTAACAGCAATTATTTGTCATAAATTTAATGAATATACGGTACGCTTCTTAAAACGACTTATACGTTAAACCTTCGACCAATTGTTTATACTACCGCTCATGGAACATGAAAAAATAAAATATTTATAAATAGCTTATTCGGCTACGATACTCGGAACTAAATAGGCGAATATAAAGGAAATATTGAGATTGAAACACAAACGACTTTTTCGTGTTCTATCACTTTTTGATTAGTGGAAATTTACAATTAGAGCAAGTTTCACAACCTTAAAAATTTACGTCACCATTCCTCAATTGAAATGAATTGTCTGGGTTTTTGTGTGTAAGGGTTTTGACAATACATAAGTTTTGATCTGCATGTGAGGATCAGCAGTTATTTTGTAATTTAGTAAGAAGGTTGATAATATTGTTAATAGCATATTGACAGTCTGTAAAGGAAAAAAAATTATACGTTTATATATATCAATAATACGAGACTGAAGGCAACGGCCGAAAATTGTACGAATTGGCTGCTTTTCAATCAATATGAATTTTGCATAGAAAACGGCACACGAATGTATCGTTCACACCTCTCTCCTTCTCCTTTAACCCTCTTTCCTTCTATTTCTTCCTCTCTTTTAAATAAATATTAGAGAATAGAGAATATTTAGTAATTATCTGTCGTCAAAGGTTACTAACACATCTCAGTTTAAACTAATAATTTTGAGTTACCCTTTGTTCGCAAAATCTTCATTTTCTTTCGCTACCCATTGTTTTATAAATTATCCACATGGTCCATTCTACATCGCCATCATGCTTACTATCTTATATATTCACGAATTAGGTCTGTGTTAAAAAATAGTCATACTCGCAATTCTTAAAAGTTACTTGAACCACTGTTTTTGTCTTTGTGGTCATACTAACTTACCGTATATTTAGTTTCTGTAACCACCAGAAATTCGTTTTAAAGTTGACACTTTTAAAGATTGATAAAAAGGCGTCGTTATCAAAATTTTAATGGTTTATGCTTTCATTCGTATCCTGTTACCCCCTATATGATCCTTCTCCTCTGCCTTCCTTGATATGTCAAATTTAGATTATTTTTGGTAAACATTTCTTATAGTTATTTTCATTAAGTCTTGGTAAGAAAAGGTGGATGGTGAAAATTCATACCAAAATTTTTTTTAAGCCATTCTTTAAGCAAAAACCTGGCGGGTATCTTAATCCATTTTACCAATAATGCACGATAAATGCATTTCACACATTTTAAGATCGAAATAATTATTGAATATGTAGTACAGATACAGTACTTAATACAGATTAAATTCCCCAAATTCCTTTGAACCAGTTCAAAATTTTACTGAATAATCTATACAGGTAAACATGAATTTTGCAGACGGTTTTTTGGGATAAAAGCATATTAGAAAAACATTCATAAATGTCTTGAAACTTTTAAGCTCCATTGGCATAATAATTGTTAATGTTTAGTGCTTCATAGTTGCTTGTATAATTGCGTTTTAACTAACAATCCTATCACATTATATTGTTTGAGATTATCGAAAAAATAGTTCGGGATAGCCATGCACTGCAGAAAGTTATAAATTATATCCCATTTAACTAATTCTTATTGAACGCTGAAATAAAAATTCATGCTGTCGTCATGACCAGAAAACATTATGAAATAATTAAATTAAAATCAAAACAGGCAACTAATTGAAAAAGTAATGGAAACAAAACCGGAAGAAAGGAACAAATAATGACTTATTAACTCCGCGATGACTTTCTCCTAAACCGAAGGGTAAGATGCAATCATAACCAGTGAAGCTTATCACTAAAGTCGTTGTGTCATTGCCTGCTATTGTCATTGTGTCTACTTCTTCTCTCAATACAGAATTTCTCACCGTCCTCCACAAGTTCGAGAAAGGTTTTACGGGTTGTTTCCTCTGGTCGTACGATAATATATTTATTTAGAATTTGCTATTTTATGTTACATCAACAAGTTAAAACCAAGGAGTTTTCCGCGTAAACTTAACTAAATAAAAGTTTATACAATATAGGTTTCATAGTATTTCTATGAAACTATTTATTACACAAATATTAAGTTTACTATGAAAAAGCATATTTCTTAGGACGTTTATATTTTTCACAGCCGTAGGAAAAAAATTCGAAATAGAGGTTTCCGCTAAAGATGTAAAAATCAAAATGAAACTGATTTGTTGTTTTGAAAATGATATGCTAATTGTAAATATATATATATATATATATATATATATATATATATATTTATATGTATATATATATATGTATATATATATATATATATATATATATATATATATATATAAATATATATATATATATATACAGTGTAAACTCTTTATAACGAAACTCAATGGACTGAGCATTTTTTATCGTTATAGAGAGTTATCGTTCTATGGAGTGAACAAAAAAAACAACCAAATTAACAATAATTTTTAATAAGTTTTAGATAAAATATGCTTATAAATTATTGTTTAAACATATAGTCTGATAATTTTTTTGACGTTTTTTGCTATGCCAGTACTTGTTTTGTATTATTTTATGTATTCTATTCATATCTAGACATTAATTAGTTAAGGTAACAAGTTAATATGGAAACGCTACAAACCAAAAAAATCCACATACGCAATTGGTAGTGGTATGCTTCGTTAAAATAACTCACACACGATTGATAAGGACTTCGGGTATGCGACATTACTTAGTTAAGGTAATAAGGTTTACATAGAAACGCCATAAACCAAAAAAATCACACGTATTGGTAAGGGTTTCGGGTATGCTTCGATGTCTATGTGTTTCCATGACAATACGGAATACTAAACACTCAAGTTTGACTTGCACTTGGTCGATTATTATTTTTTAATATCTCTGTAATTACTGTTCCATCGATAATCTGCACTTTAAATACACACAGATTTGTCTTTTATTAAAACTTACAACTTTCATTATTTCCCAAGGGTGCTACAATCAACAATTATTGGCCTAGACTCTAGAAGCGAGAAGGAAATTTGCATAAATCCCGTACAATTCACGCTCACTAAAACTATGCGGCATTGTTTTATGCACTGTGAACTTATTGTGACACGAAATTAGGAAAACAATTTTGTGGAAAAAATTATCTGGAAAAACTTAAAAAATCTAGAATTAAAACCAAACAATTTAGCTTCAGTACTACCAGAAACAAGATGGGCGTGTCCAATGAGCGAAAATTCCCTCGGACTTAGTAACTTGGCTGACAGTTCATACATACAACTTCTGCCCAGTTGAAATTTCATATAACTTAAAAAAAAGTATCGTGAGAAGAGCCACAATCAAAATCATGATGTAAGAAGATGCTAATCCCCGTGAATAAAATCATCTGAAATTTATGAAAAATTACACTCTTACTGTTTTCTCCAATTTAAATTATTTGAAGTCTTAATTTTTCTTTAAATTATTTATTAATAATTATGTAAGGTCTCTTTTTAAAAATTATTATAAATAGGTATATTTTTAGTTCAATTTACTTCTATTTATTAAATTTTAAACCACTTGCTTGAAAATATTTATCAACTTTGCACATAAGAGCGTCTCGGTGCTAAAGAGTTAACTTTGTTTATTTACTTATTTACGTACGGTTAGAGAAACGTTACAATTATATAAATCTGAGTGTGTGTATATATATATATATATAAATATATATATATATATATATATATACATATATTTATTTATTTATATATACGTATATAAGGATAACAGAAATAATTTTCTAGTTAACGAAACAATTTACAAATTTTATGACAGTACAGCATATTACGATGCCCCATTTTTATTAAAGCCAGGTGATTGCGCATTTGAATGCTATGGGAAAGTGGCGAATTTAAATATAATTCACTTTACACCCTGGTATTGCAAAAAGATTGTGGCTACGCAGTTTAGGAGAATTAGGCACGAAGAACGAAAGTTTACTGAACAAAAAAGTAGAATATTCGCGCATCGATCAAACTAATAATTGAGAGCATGAAGATTGTTAATATATCCATAATATATACACAATTATGATATATTTTCCTAAATGTAAAAACCTTAAGTTATAAGAAATTGTAAAATTAAAAACAACAACATACATGAAAAAATAAAAAATGAAAAATAAAGAAACCAAAATAAATATCTACTATTCCTAATGTAAAATCATAATTGCACCAAAAATAATAGGGTTTCGAATCTTGTAAACCCACTGTAAATTCAATATTTGAAAGATCTGTTAAATAAATACTTATAACAGTTAAAAATTAATGTAAATTTAGATAGAGTTCTATTCCAACAAATAAATAAAAGATTAAGAAAAACCAGATCAACCCATCAACGGTTGCGATAGGAGAGACAATTTTTAAAGCGTACGTGCATAAGCAATAACATTACCTGTATGTTTTAAATGTCAATAATGCGCTATAACTAAACATATAGGTTACCTATGGGTTTAAATGTTATTAACGCGCTATAAGTAACCATAAGAGTTTCAGGTAATTTGTAAAATGTCGATACAATTATCCCAATTATATACTCTCTGTCTCTTTGATCGTATTTCACGCGTGATAATATTTGAAGCCATATTTTTTATTCATTACCTTATACCTATTTGGGTATAAAGTGAGTTTTGAGCATAACGTCATTATACGGAAACGTATAGACCAAGAGACAACAATGCATAATGAAGTCAAAACTTAAATGTGAAACTCGAAGCAAAATTTCTATCGCCCTGAGAATAAATTGGCCATGTGGAATAAAATTCGCTTAAAAATTATTCTCACGGAAATTTCCTTTAAAATGCGACTAAGGAACCCTATATAATTAAAGAACATAGGGCAACCCATATTAACAGAAACACGAAGATAACATAATGTATTTAATGTCACTCTAGGAGGATGTAGTAGGGCAAAAAAAATGGCGCTTGCTAAGCTGATATGATAACGAAATATATAGCCAATCTGATTATAACTTACCTGAACGCCTTTGTAAAACTTGTTTACAAGGAAAGATCAGGATATGCCACACTCTATTTTAAAGCAATACGTCTTTTTTAGTTCAAGGAAAAATCACCCTAAAATAAAATTCATTTCAAAACGAATATGAAGTTTCCACTTCGGCTTCTAAAATCAAATGCGAATGGTGATATCATACGCTTACACAATATATATCCTTTCTAAAAATACTTCCATACTAGTTTGACAAGTTGTAAATTAAGATTATCAATTTAAATTAATTCAAACAGAGAGACCCTTAGAGGTTATTTCGAACAGTCACAACGGTCAATTTTATTTGTCATATACATAACGTATGATAAAAAAACTTGATAACTTGTGTTATGATATTGGGGAATTATAATAATATATTATTTACACATTTTCATATTCTGATCGTCACGTGTCTTTGAGATAATTGATTATACGTAGGCCAGAGCGAACATTTTAGAAAATCATTTTATTTAAAAACTTTTTTCTGTTAGACTAATAAAACACTGCAACTATTTGCTAGATAACAAATTGTGTTATGTTACGAATTTTATATATATATATATATATATATATATACACACACATATATATACATTCATTAGAGATAAACATGTACGACACTTAAAAAAAATTAAGCCTCACTAAGACTGAATTTTATTATCTAATTTCATAATCTAAATAAATAGAGTAAAATATTTAACTAACATTTACATTATGAATAAGAAAGTTGCACTATGGAGGCATAATTTGGTGCCCATAACCGTTTACGGTGCGAGGAAGGTTTACAAAGATGCACCGTTTTCTCACTCGAGTAATATTTTAGTTATTAAAAATAAGTTTGACTTGTCTGATATTGCACTTAAGCGGTGTAACAATGATCCTCTCCGAATTTTCTGTCTATAATTTGAAATCTTTTTAAGTTTCATACGATTTTCTGAGTTATTCCTTGAATACTGCTTCTGTTTAAGCTTAATTACTTCTTTCCAATTAAAACCATATTTATTAATATGCCTTTCTTATATTCCAAAAATCAATCGAATTTCGAACAAGTTAGTTTAAGAAAGTAATTATTTACCAGTCGCGGTCAGTATATTAGTATTATTAACTATTTTACTCGTATTAAAAACAATGCGTAAGCAGGATCAGTCTTCATCGTAAATTCTATTAAAGATTAGGCGTCTAAACACGCCGTTAGAACACACTTAATTGGAATATTTTTGTTAATAAAATTATTTTCAAAAACACACGCTCTGGTACGTGTAAAATCAATTATCTCAAGGACAAGTGAAAGTCAGAAGGTTAAAATGTTTAAATTATAATCTTATTGCGCCCTAAGGTCATAAAACAATTTATTTTCTTAATAACTATCTGGAATGGCTAGCCATATCTTATCCTGCTACTTTTTATAATGTTTACGAAAACATCGTTACTCAGGTTATACAGATTGTGCATAGTTATCCAACATCGATTGCAGTACGCCACGCTAAATATATGTCAAATTTCAAGATATTTCGTTAATTGATTTCTAAGGCAAGCAGTGACAGACAGAGGGACGGATACGTGAGTGGTCTTATAAGAGTTACGTTTCTTCTTTTGAGGCGCAGAATCCAAAAAAAATGAGAAAAATACTTTCTAGGCAATTCACAACGTATTGCAATACCTTTTTACAAAGGTATTTATAATAGGTTGTGAATCCATATATCTGACCATTTGTAGTAATGGTAATAAAATAAATAAATTTAAGTTTCAAAGTTTCTCTTTCTTTTCCACTAAGTACTTCAACTCTTCCTTTTCCGCTAAGTCATCGCCTTAAATTTTCTAGTTGTTTTTACAAATTGACAGTAATTTGAATTACATCAAGATAAATTTAACATTAAAAAAATATTTGTTCGTTGATTTTTGATGTCTTTTGTTGTAGTCTTAATCCATAACAGAACTACGATCACCATCTATAGGAATCCTGTGCCACTATTTACAACTGGCTTAGTGAGTTCAAGCGTAATCGTGCCTGTTTTAGTGATCATCTACGTGAAAGAATTCCCTCAACAGAGATAATTGAAAATGCTTGCTAAAAGTAAAATGCTTGCTAGTAGATTGCTTTTTCTAGAAAAGTCAAGAAAAGCGGGAATCGCTTGTGTAGTGGAGAGGAGCGATTTTAACATTTTATGGCACTTTTGACACTTCGGACACTTGGACTTCGAAATTTGATTTGCACGTATCAGATGGTACTGTGCACATTAAATTTCGTACGGGATGAATTTTGTATGCTTCACTATTTTCTTAAAAAATTAAAGTAATTCAAAATCGTTGTATAAAAATGGAAAATGTTTATGACGTTTCAAAGCCTATGATTTGCAACTCTTATCACTTAAACATTTGTAGTACTTGTACATTTGTAGATATTAGCCTTGGTGAAAACCAGCCTTGGTGGTGAAATGATATTCTTCCAATTTTACGCATACTATTACTCATTGGTTTACATCCTTCCTTTCTTGTCTCATGTCAGTAAGTTTTTTTCACGTGTTATAATATATTTCATTAACGATGCGTTAAATAAATTAATAATATAAATATAAAATATGTACCTATACATTTTGCACGCCGTATCTGGTATATATGCACAAAGATGTCTTTTAATACTTGTTTTGGGCAAAAACCAATCACGATTAAAACTCATACACATCATCACCCCAAACAGATTTAAATCTGTGCCATTCGCAGATTAAAACGATGCAGCCGGATCCTATTGTAATTATGGCGGAATTTGCGAAAGACAACAAGGATATTAGCCAAAAATAAGATGCAAAAAATTTCATGTCAAAAATATATTTTTTTTCATTTCGCGCTTACATAATATTAAACATAGTATATTAATAGATACTAATTTCCCTTACGATAGCCTTAGAATGTTTTTTGGATTCCGAGTATATTTTATCAGCGACGATATGTCCACAAGTGTAAAAAATTATTAAATTATGGTAACTAATGGTAACTAATGGTAACTAACCAGAAAAAATTAATATTATAATTACTCAGTTTGACTTCCTTTTCCATAAGTCTGACTATCGTCGGGGAAACCGGGCATAACCTCAAAATCTCCTTTATTAATCTCTCCAAATAATACATTTTCATTAAATCCTCTTTTGTACACTCCAGTTTGAATCACCGAATATTTCTGTAAGTCAGCAAAATATATCATGGCTCTAACTGATTTTGTTAGCAATTGCTAAAATATAGAGAATTCGGTTTTTCAAACTTGGATGGAATTACATAAATACAAATAGAAGGAAAATCTTTGTCAATTTTATCAGCAATATATATGAAGTAAAAATCACGATTATGTAGTGTATTGCCCATGTCGATGTTCTTTTCTAATTTCCTTTAAATAATTTAAGGATTTTTTTCAGTGACCCATTCAATTGAAATAAAATTTTAATTAAATTATATAATCGCAAAATATTTTTGAAATAAATTAGTACCTAATTAAGTAAAGATTCGTAATAAACTTAAAACATTTAAAATCTGTTGGAGTAATAAAAGCTAATTACTAACGATTTTTCTTCTTGTTCCATAACTTTACCTACCTTTACCTACCTAGCAATCCTATAAAAAATAATTAAATATTTGAAATTGGAAATATAATTTTAAACCGTCATAAACTATTGAAAGTGCTGAGCTATTCTTATTGAAACTTAAAATTGAATTTAATATAATTAAAAGTAAACTATGTTTATATTTGAATCGAAATATTAAATATTTTATAAAAGCGAACAAAAAAGACACCCTAACCTGCTATAATTTAAATGACGTCAGCTTATCTTTCATGTTGTTTGACGTTGCAGAAGTTTTGCAAAATGCTTAAGTCAATAGACTTGAACAAAGGCCCAAAACCAGATAGAACTGAACTAGCCTTTTTCAAATATACCGCAGATACCATTTGTATTACTTTAACTCTCTTATTTAATAAGCGTATAATGCATGAGACTTTTCCTAGATGTTGGAAAAAGGCGCACATAACATCTGTGTATAAAAGTGGATCTAAACATGTTTTGTTTAAATTAACTATAGACCCATTATAATTTTTTTAGTAATTCCCAAAGGTTTAGACACATTACTACATGGACGGGTATATTTTATACTTCATAATTACATTATGCCCGAATAACACGGATTTTTTCGTGGTAGATCTACCAACACTAACCTACTACTTTACTCTCAGCACTTGTTCGAATCATTGGATTCCGGACAGCAGATTGACGTGATATGTAAGGATTTCAAGAAAGCATTAGACAAACTTGATCACTTAATATTTATACGAAAACTGGCATTTAACGGTATCAGGAGCAAACTGTTTAGATGGTTTATTTAATATTTAATTAATGGGTAGCAAGCCATTAAGGAAAATGGGTTTTTATCACCATATGTCCAGATGACTTCTGATGTATGTCAGGGGCCTATTTTAGGCTTCTTCCCGTTAATTTCATTTGTTTCAAAAATAGTAATTGTTTAATTTATGCAGGCGATCTAAAATTATTTACTCTTGTGAAAGATACCCATGACTGTTCGAATATGCAAGCTAATGTGGATAAACTTCATGTTTATTGTAAAGAGAACAACTTACATTTAAGTTACTCGATGTGCAAACAAATCTCTTTCAAAAAGAAAAAAAAGCAAAAATAATTAGATACGCGATAGGGGAGAACTTATTCGAAAAAGTTGACAGCATGCCTGACCTTAGTGTCATTTTCGTTAGTAAACTGCATTTTGCATATTAAGCCGATTGTATCTAAGGCCTATAGAGTGCTTGGCTTCGTATTAAGAACGACCTAAAACTTCAAAAATGCTGAAACATACTTAATCTTACACATCGTCCGTTTAAGATAATAAGGTGAATACGCTGTTGTTGTCTGACAACCACTATTCACCATTTATTTTGACGGTATTGAGAATATTAAAAAAAAATTGGTGGCTGTAAATCGTCGTATAAAGTATAGCTTAATAGATATAAATGTAAAGTCCTCTATCATAGACGCTCATTATTAGATTTAAGGATTACGTTCAATATCTGTCAAGGTAACCATAACTGTCCATAATCTTGCTGAGTCAAATAAGGATTCGAACTCCCAAACTAACTCATAGTCGTCTCTTATTTCATATCGATAACGCACGAATAAACGCCGATGTTGGAGTACGGCTACGACGGTTATACGACTTGAACAATAAAGAGATGTTGACACCAGACATTCTTGCAAGTCTATACATGAGATTTTTTACGAGAAATTCTACAATATCTACCATATTGTAAATTCCCATCCTTATTCCATGAGCTGTATTTTTGTCGATTTATATAGTCGCTTTTTGGAAATAACCCGAAATTTTAAATATTCTGAATATAGAATCTTGACATCAATATAAACCTGTCTGTAACAAATTTTTAAAATAGTGACGTTCTTTCCACTACTAAATTATGGCAGCCATTTAATTTGTTCCTGTTCGTCTCATTTCTTTCATTAGCATGACTCTAAAATCAGCTCAGGTTCCATTACAGAAAAAAAACCTGAAATGGTAAACTATGGAACCAGGGCAAGGCCACCACCAGAAATACCAGGCATTAGAATACTATCCTTTACTGGAAGCGAGATTTACTTTAAAACCACCTATATCCTTTAACAAGTCCTAAACACAAATATGTTCCTACTTCAATAAGGCCTGAGACATGAATATATATACTTGTATGATTCAACTATTTTTACTCTAGCTGACTCACCAATCATTAAAAAGGCTGAAGAAATTCACTCCGAACATATAGCTTAAAACTGGATATAGAGATAGTGTTTAACAACGATAAAATTAATATATCCAGAAACATTCTACTTCTTTGCGAAAAATAATTAATTAATATCATGTTTTATTTTATACTCCATGTAATATTGTGGAAAAATAGTTTAATATAAATCGTTATACCGACATGATCTGGAACGTCACTGCATAAAATTTATTTTGAAGAATTTACTAAACAGAACGAAAGTAATAAAGTTGCTTGAGAATATACGTCCATTAGAACCTTATAATACTTATGCCAAGTAGAACTGAATTTCGGCGAAATACAATACCAACATGATTGCCAAAGTTTTATCTCCGTGAAAATCATACTTTAATAGAACCAATTGGAAAAAATACGTTTATTTGTTCTGTCTCTTTCGGTTTCATTTCAGTAAAAATATTAACACGGCATTTAAATACATAATTGATAATTAAATAAAATTACGTGATGTAGTATTATTTCTTTCTTTAAGTTCTTTACCACGACCTAGGTTTCATTGTATTATATCTTCAGGTGGGCTATTAGCAAAGATTTTTGCTAATAGCCCACCTAAAGCAAGTTTATTATATCAAATAAAATAATTTTAGAGTTCTTTTACTTTAATTTATATTTGTAATTTTTTATTTATTACTTCAGTTTCAAAGAATAATTAATTTATTTTATTGATACAACCCACATCCGTCGGAAACAGTTATATCTTTTATTTAAAATATTTAAAATTTGTATCACTTACTGCAAAGAGTATCAAACGTACACGCGCTAACGATGCAAAAAAATAACAAATGGTGAACCGTCTACTTTGGTCTGATCTTCCCCATTAAAATATTTCTCTGTTCCCAGAAGACATCGATGAATTCATTCAAAATCTTCTGATTAAACGTCGGCATCAGTATTCGTCGATGGCGCTTCCATTTTAGTATTGTCATAAATGATTTAGAACATTTGTTCTTTTTGATTCATTTAAAAACCTTTAATAATAAAACTAATACAGTACATCTAGAAAACACGTATATTAAAGACCTTATATTTTTATTTACCGATTATGCAAACGGTATTTTTGCGTGTCTTCTCATGCAAGTAAAATGGACGCGGAAATCTAATCACACGATAATGATTAGGCCAAGTTCTCGAAAAATACGCAGCGCGCACGACGTATACACTATTTACATAAACCATTTCGAACCACTTATGTTCCCTTGCTAATATTGCTATGTGGCATCAGATAGACAACATTAAATTAAATCTCAAATTTCATGCATCTGGCTTCATTGAGTTCGAAAATATAAACTATCAAAAATAATTGGTTTTCACACTCACCGCTTACAAAATTTGAAAGGTAGGAAGTGCTGATATATACATACCAATAAAAACAACAAAATTGTGAAAGCTTGTCAGTGGATATAAAAATCGGGAACAGAATTAAGTTTGCGGTTATTGTATAAGTTTGTATGGAAATGTGGGAAATTGATAACTTTCTCCTTTCTTATTTGTACTTTAAATGCACAATAACTACAAGCACGCAATATCTAATTATTGGTCAAAGCTAAAGAAAATTCGATAATAAAATACAACAGGATTAAATTTATTTACTATACTGATTTGTAATTTCATTTCAAAAGTTAGAAAAACAGGTGGAATTTGTTAATTTGAATTCCATTTTGTTGCGAGGTTACAGATACTAAACAGCTAATATTTAAAAACGAATTGCTCCAAAAATTAAACGTAGATCCATGTTAAATGAGAGTAATAAAAGCGATTAAAAATAAAATTTTGTTATGAAAAAAGTTATGAAAAAAAATTTTAATTTCACCAAAATACAATAAATACATATTACACATTGACATTTTAATTGACACTAAAAGAAATACGATTACTTCATTTATTCTCTCTAGCGGTACAATAAAAACAATTTGGTAATTATTGAATAATTATATTGTGGGTTAATATGCTTTATCATATATTAAATTTCAAGTCCCTACGTCAAACATTTCTGAGGAAAATGGTTGTGACAAGCCCAGTTGACCTTGTAATGGTTCCGTTTTTTTCCTTTTGAGAAAAAGAGTAATAAAAATTTATTAAGATAAATCAGTACAAATGATGTACAATATTTTTTCTTCAAGCTTAGAGTAATCATGATTTAAAAATTACTTCGTGAAATATGTTGTAAAATGTGTATTAAATTTAGTAAATACAGAGCTAAGTAGCTAAAATCCTGAAATATTTTCTTTTACTACTAAATTTCTTGATGCCACAATGCGGCATTAGATATATAATTTACGTGTTAATTAGGATTATCAATGCTTTCCAGTTAAACTTTCTTAAAAACTAGCAATTCAATTTATAACTAATCAAAGAAACAAGCACACGGTTTTATGAACTTCATTGAATATTTGCCCTATTAATACTTAGAATCTCCGTGAAGGTTTTTTATGAATTAAAAACGAAAATACAGGTCGTTTATGTGTAAAAATAAATAACATAGGTTTAAAATGTACTAAAGGTAGTTATAATTAATTACTCAATTTTATAAAGAACGTATTTTATATTTCTATGTAATTTTTAGAGTTTGAATTAAAAAAAAGTCACGAAATTTCCGCTATATCTCTACTGATCGTGAATACAAGAATTTGGATAAATGGATCGTTTCAAAGTTTATATGAATACATTTACGAGTGTTCGCGCTACCATGAGCCAGGCCTGCCACGCAGGCGCAAACAGCGATTAATCCAGTCAATCACAAACACGACGTGATACTCTGGGTTAAATTTCGTTTATATCCACTGCACTGCGCTTTCAGCTCTGGACGAGGCAGCATCATCGCGGAGGCGCCTCCATACACATACGTTGAACTTTAAATTTATACTTATAATTATATCTTACATTTTATAATTATACATTACATGCGACATTCTCCATCGAGGTTCTTTATGTTCGCGTAAATCCTATTTGGTGGGAATATAAGTGGCGACCATGGACACAACCAGCAATTTTGGATTGAGGAGGCCAATTTCACCAGTTGGACAGAGTCTAACAAAAAAGAAATACCCAAGTGCAAATAATACTGCAATTGCGTGTACATGTTATAAATTTAAAGCATCTCCGCCGTAGTTATTCAAGCGTTATATCGATGCTTAAATCAATTCCAATATGATTATGAGTATTTACGGTTTCTTTCCACTTATTAGATGATTTAACATATTTCACTTATTCCTTCTAGTAAATTCCTTTAGTATATAAATTTCTCCCTCTTTTTTATTTTCTCTATTTTTTTGTTAGTTTGCAATTAAAAAAACCCTTTAAGAAAAATGTTTTAGGCTCGAAGGAGAAAACTACTTATATATACGTAAAAAAGAATAGGTCCAAGAAAAACGATTTTTATAAAAAATATATGGCAAAGAAAATGGCTAAAATAACAGGTGTTGTTCTAAAGCATAGTAAACAGGGAAATTCAAGAATATAGAAAAGAGAAAATCATTTCGGATTTAAAAAAAGGAAAGTTACGTACCAGAAACGCAAAAGAAAAAGGGCAATGAAAAGAAATCGAAAAATATATTATTTGGATGAGACATGGATCAATGAAGGTCGCACAAGAAATATTGTATAGCATGATCCTTCAAAAACATCACGGCAGGTTTTTTTTGAAGAATTTTCAACTGGTTTGAAGACGAGTAATGTAGAAGGTTTTTTGGAAGATGGTGAGCTCATTTTTTAAAATGTGCAAAATTTTGCTAAATATTAAACCGATCTGGAAACCGCTACTGAGATTAAAATCGTTTATCTTAATATATAAATTAAAAGTAGTTAACGTAAATGTCAACGAACATTTAAACTTAATTACTCTTAACAAGGGGTTTAGTTAACAAAATTTATCAACATTGCGACCAATGCGCATGGATCAATAAAAGATGGCACGGATAAAAATGAGAATGAGAAAAAGATAATATTGTTTAAGTTAAGTTACGGACTAAAAAATGGATTTTTCTTTGATATCGAATTTTTATTTCATAATATTATAGCAGTATACAATATCTTATCTTGCTACATTGACTGCGTAATATTTGATTTATTACGGAAATTGACATTTGGGAGATAGTATCTTCTTATTATTAGGATCGTGCAGTGAAAATTAAAATGTTATAAGTTATTACAATGGTATTAACAAACGGATATTCTTTGTGTCAGAAGTTCTGCCTAAGCGAGTATGATCGTTAACGACGTGTGCCTTAGCCTATGTATATGGTCAGGTAGGCTAAGCTTAACCGTTCTAACCCCTTTTCATATTGCGTCCTCTGATATAGCTTACGCATATACAACCCCGTGAGTGTGAACATACTGTTATATCCACTATGCATTATAGCGTTATTTGGGTGTCGAATGTCGCATAATAATATTAATTTATTTGCAATTAAAAAAACCCTTTAAGAAATTTCTACGTATATTTCTACGTATTTCTACGTATATGGTGAAGTATAAGAAAAGAGGTGAAGAACAAATAAGCTGTACATATAAGTACGCCTTTATTTGTTATTTATTTGGCGGTATGACACGTTGTACTGATATTTCGAAAGTAAATATATATTCATCGATTTTACTTTTTTTTCTAGTCAATTTAATTTATGTATATATATATATATATATATATATATATATCTTTGCACTTGATTATGAACAAAAAATAAGCAAACCTGTTTACCAAACAATTTATTTCTACATAAACGCTGCACGTTAGAATCTTGAATATATTTGGCGTTAATTTTGCAGAAATTCATTATTCACAATTAAATGAATTAATATAGTATTATTTTTACTTAATTTTAATTTAATTCTTTACCACGACTTAGGTTTTGTTGTATTATGATATCTTCAGGTGGGTAATTATCATAGATTTCCATCAAAGATATCTTTGATAACTGCCCACCTGAAGATGTTGTAGTGCAACGAAACCTAGGTCGTGGTAATTGTCATAATATTGTTTGGACTCGTGTTCAATTTCAGGCTAAGTATATCTATTATGGTCTATTTCAAGTTAATCATTCAGCAAAGAAAATATTAGTATTATCCAATGTATTAATTTCCTTCAAATAATTTGCATTTTTTAATTTACATAAAATTATGGAGCTAACGAAAGCTACTTTTTTTTGTTTTGAATATAATTAATGATTTGGTGTAAAACAGAGTCGTCTTTTTAAATTTTTCCTTGGCATATTTTGCCTTAAAATACTATATTCGTAAAATTCAATTATTTATTGTTAGTTTTTTATTTGTTTATTAAAATAGTATATTTTAGTTAATTTCATTTTAGTTGAATATTGACATGCCCTCCATATTTGTTTGTATTGAAAATTAGTTAACCGCAAAAAGTCGATAATATAGCAATAAGGCCGCCAATTTTATGGCGGCTGTAGTACTATGTAGTAAATCTGGTTTTTAAGTTATTATTTAAACGGAAAAGATCTTGTAGGTGATAAATTATGGTTGAAAGGACGTAAAGCTAATAGATATTAAATAGTAGAGCTTTTCCACTCCATTTGTTTGTGCAAGCTGCGTTCCTCATATTTGTCGTAGCTCTAAGTTAAAATAAACAATTATCTTATTGTCAGTCCCGCCATTTAAAACTTCTAATAATATTACAACGGGTATACGTTACACCCGTTTTTTACAACTTTCGTCTGCACCGCTATATGACAAGTCAAGACGAGCGGATTAAAAATCTGCTGGTTCCATTAATACCTCTGTCAGCGAGTTTTAACTTGTTACATTCGGATCGGTTAGAGTCGGCCGGAGTTTTTGTGATTGTTTTGTAGGACCGTTTTTTGTGTCACATGCAAGACGAGATATTATAATTCATATATTTTCTTTTTATCGATATCGTCGCACCAATTATTGTCGTTCGTTGTTTATTTGTTTTTAATTTTTTTTTTGGGAGTAATGTGGTTAAATATTATATGTATTTAAGGTTGTATTCTTATGTACAGATGAAAAAGATTCGTTGTTTTAAATATTTTAATGGAAGGTAACTCTTATCTTAATCTTAATAGATTTATATATTTTATATGTAATATTGGAAATTAAAATTAAATGATAAAGGAAGTACCAAGATTTTGAAGGCATCCTGACTCAAAATTTTAGGAAAAAATGTAATGAGTACGGGATAAATATAATGAGTTTCAGATATTTATTCCATTTTAAGTTCTCTGCACGCTTGGGGCTGTTCCTTCTACTTGAAATTAAATATTATCCCAACACAAACCACCATTTTATAAAGATTTAAACCCTTCAATAAATGTGTATAAGGCATGTTGCATCGCTATATCATGAGATTTTTTGAACGTATAAATATACACGATGATTGCGAGAATTCGAAGAATTGCACAAAATAATTTTTGAGTAATTGTCAAGAAGTTTTCTAAATGTCAGATCATGATATGTATATGTAAAACAGTTTAGCCTAATATCGTATTGTAATGCAGTAAAATACAATAACTTTGAAATTTAAAATACAGTAGTTAAGAGACTAATAGACTAAAACTAGTATCAAAATTTCCACTAATTGTTGGCGCTTCTAGTAACGTCGAAATCTTAATTGGGCTGCATTATTTTTTAATATGTACTAAGTTATGTGTATTTTTTTTGTCACTCTATCTTAAAGAATTGATATTTATTATACTTTTTATCCACTTTATTTCACGATGTTGCTTCAACCAGTATCAAACTATTGTCAATAAAGATTGATTAAATGTAGGGAATCCGAATACGTCCTTAAATATAAAATATAACGAGCAAATGTAATAAGTATTAAATGATCTTGAGTATATTTCTTGAACGTCGTCCATACAGTAAAGTATCGAAATCATTACATTAACCACTTAGTTAGCAAAATGTGTCACAATTGTTGAACCTACACCATTGTTGAATAATTGACCTACGCGATTAAGCTGGAAAGGGTTGCGTGATAAAGCAAATAATTCCATTGACAAAAATCTATCTAACTTGTAGGAGTGACACTGCAGGACATTTTGGCCTAATCACTATTCTAAACAAAGTACAAAAGTAATTTTTCACGTTATCCGACTTTGACCAGAGGCGTAAACCATTACCCATTTTGTTACTTATTTTTAATTTAAGCAAAGCTAATCTACTGCAATGTTAGAACCCAGTTGAACAAATCGTCTTGGCTATTTTAGGAATAGTCATGGATATGTCAGTCAAAAACAATTAAATTTATGCATTAATATGTTCATGGGTTTCATTACGAAATTTGCCACAGGTTTCTGGAATAATAATTAAAAAACATCGACTTTTATATATATGCTGGTTGAAAATTGTATATCATGTTTTAGAGTTCCTTGGATGAGCTATTTGTATCAAGCGACGAATTTCAATTCTGATATATTTAATGAATTAGAATACAAGCAAAATTGTAACAATGGCTCTGAACTCCCATTTGGTTGATATGGTAAAAAAGTTTAACAGCAGAATTCTCGATCATATTTCGCTATTTATGTCACTTAATCAACCAAATAGAGAATAAAGTCTATATTCTCATTGCTCATTGCCCCTCTAATGATTTTTTTGTTTAGTCGACCCGAAGATGCATATTAATCACTGTACAACTTCCTACAAGATATTCAGGTTCGTTTGGGAGAGATACATCACACTGCCAGAGAAGAAATTAATATAACTACTCTATTATTAAAAACTCGCTTTACGTGAGAATCCATAATATTTCAAAGCCAAAGCCCGTTAAATGGAAATTTGGTTTTCACCGTCATTGGCTTTACTAGTAGTTTAAAGACTTGATAAAAAAAACATTTAAAGAAACAACAGTCTATTTCCTGAAAACCATTTCTTAAAATATGTTGTTCCAATCTGAAAGTATTATGTTCAATTTAAAAAATTTTGATATACCCAAGAAGATGACATGAGAAGTATTCGCCTTTCCTTCCAACAAAATTAATAAGCTTAAGTCGGGCGTTACCTGGCATGGGCGCAGGCAACATTGTCTAGCGCATGTTCTCTTGTTATTAATTTGAAAACAGAAGATTTCATTTCTTTTTTCTTTTGGTTCGTTTAAATTATCATATATTTTTTAATTGTGTCTTGTCTTTATTACGTTTTCATACTCGCATCATCATAACCTGTATTTTCTGTTAATATGTTATAGTCTTATTGTAGATTAATTTTTATTTCTTTATAAAAAATAACATCAAGTGTCTAACTAATATTATGATTGTACAAACTAAATAGTTATACTTGGTAAAATCTTGATAAAATTGCTAAATTCTCTAAATTCCTGTACTTATACTCCATGTGTTGCATATCTTGACCCGCTTCTTTCGGTTTCCAACCTGATTCTCCTTCATCTGGCTAGTAGTTTAGTCTCTTTCTCCTTCATCTTTCCAGTTTCTATTTTAAGAACCACTAAAATAGCTGCTTGTCAATGTAAAAAGAATATAATTATTACTAATGGAGTACCTTTTTAACTATCATAACGAAGAGAAAGTTCTCAGCATAACTGTGTTAATATTGATTTTTTTATATCTTTGGCTTTTTAAATTTATCAAATTTAACTATCAAAATTGACCATAAACTCCTTCACATTTAACGGATGCCCTGATCGAGTGTCAATGATTTAAGTCTAATAAAAATCTAAAAAGACACTACTAAGGGCCACTTAACTTATCCTTTAAAAAATTAAGGCGCAATGATGGAGTCAAGGTGTGGTGATAGAAACTTCCACTGATATAGAATAAACTCATCGATTATGGACTTGTTTCACTCGTCTTAACGTAAGCAAGAAAATAAAAAATTAAATTATTAGGTAAGTAGAATAAATACATACAAAGGCACGAAGCAACTAATGTTGATAAGTAGATAAAAACTAAGTACAGGTACAGAATTATACACAAATTGAGCTCATAATAGTACTTGGACAGGTAGGTAAATAATGGCAAAGACACGATGAATGCAAGGACTCAACGAATGCAAGGACGTGACGAATGTTAGTAGTCAGATGTATAACACGTAAAGGTCAAACGAGGGAATGTGCTTTACGTCCAGTTATATACACGTATGTGCATGTGTGTACACATACATGTTTGTGTATAGGTATATATGAATATATTTAGCTTCATTAATGAAGCTAAATATATTCATAAAAGGATATTACTGATATTGAATTCATTGTAAGTTCGTAAAATCTGAGGAACACGAGATATTAGAACTACTAAAAATGGAACAGTTAAATACTTTACAAAAAAAATTTCGCCCGCTTCAAATAACCACCGGACAAAAAGCATACTGAAAAGTAAAAAATAATGAAAATGCTCAGAGTGTTCTATTGAATATTAAGAGTACTCGGTTTGGACTTTATCTGTACAATATCGTTTCCGAATATGAATATATTAGCAAAGTACAGCTAGCGCCAAAAATTTTAAAATTGATGGCTATTTTGGTTTTAGATTTGTCTGCTCGTGGTATTTGGAAAAAACACAAGAATTTATTAATCATAGAAACAAATTTTGTTACCAAGTTATGATTTAGGATTTACTTTTATAATTTCCACTTTTACGACATATGAAGTTAAAGGGTTGCAGTCTCGGTAGCGAATAAATAGTAGTTTATTTTATATCACGAATTAATTCATACTGAACTAATCATTAAATAACTTATGTGGTCAAATTTAATTTTATTATTTCTTATTTCATTATTTTTGATATTCTAACTTTTCCACAAAATATGGAACTATCCTAAATATATGAGTGCATTAATAATGCTATTAAACGGTAAATTCGTAGTTTAGTCACATTTTTAATTTCTTTCTTCTAATTAATAAAATCGCTGTTTATTCGTTCTAAGCTACGTCATTTACTTTTCAACTTAGCTGTTGCTACATTCATATGATAAGATATACCATATACAGCAGTTTCTACCAATCTCAAGGTATGAAAATTATTTCACTCTCTCAAGAGATGTGGAAAATAATTTATAAACTATTTAAATGAAACTTTTTTAATTATATTAGAATTATACCGAAAACAGTTTATCAAGGGGAATACGAAACCATGGTTGCTGGAAGTTATTGAAGACCGAGTAATCTCTATAATATGATCAAATGGATCTCGTAGTTCTCTGCGGCTTTACCAGCTGATGACCTGAAGGGGCTGCTAAGGCTGCAGAATCTTGGCTCGTAGCCAACCGCCATCGAGAGAATTCACGATACGATCAATCATCGTCCGCAGGATCATTCATATCCATAAAAACTTCTTTGTTGTGATTTCTGAAATAAAAAAATCAGGATCAGTGACCACTCTTTATTTTCTTCTTATTCACACAGATCTATTGTGTTATAGAACTTTCTCTTAATATTTTTTGCAACCTTATAACACGGATCAGAGATTCTTCAGGTATCATTTATAACTCTTGTTCAACATTCTCGATAAATCATGAAAATCCTAAGTCAGAATGAATACTTCATATTCATGTCTTCAAATATTTATCAATTATTATTTAAGCAGAGATCAGCAGAAATCACGGCAAGGATATACGATTAAAAATCTTTTTTTTCTTTTAATTTCACAATTTTTATTAAAACTAGTTACATAACTAACGATTAATTTGTTTCTGAATTAATATACTATGTGCTGACTAAACTAAGATTCTTCTGTTTCTTCTTCTGGATTAATGTGGTTTTGAAGCCTCTTTTGGTGAGAACTAGCAAATCTACTAATAGTATCGTCTACCATCTCAATCTCAAGATCGCGATGGAGATTGCAGTTACGGACATACCAAGGTGCGTTAACCACATACTTAAGCACTTTATTTTGGAATCTTTGTATCACTTGAATATTAGACTTACTGGCGCAGCCCCACAGCTGTACTCCATAACTCAAAATTGGGCGTAGGACTTGCTGATACAAAACAAGCTTGTTGTATGTTGAATGCTTAGAATTACGACCAAGCAACCAATACATTTTTCTGAACTTGATATTAAGTTCGTCGCGATTCTTCTTAATATGTTCTTTCCACCGAAGCTTGGCGTCGAGAGTCATACCAAGATATTTAGCGGTGTTTGCATATGGTAATTGAGTGCCATTAATAAAGACTGGTTGTTGTGTTATTTTTTATTTGTAAAGTAGATATGTGTTGATTTGGATTCGTTTAATTAAATGCGCCATTTTTTTGTCCAGATGGCTACTTTATTGAGAGCAGATTGCAATTTTCTAGTTGATTAAAAATCTTTGTCCTTTAAAAATATTAATTAAAACTTCTACGGTATGGATGTACAATTATATATCCTTTCCACTCCTTGATATGAGAACTTTGCGGCTAGAATGCACAGTTAATATTCTCGCACTTTAAGAACGTAAATAAGACTTATATGTATTCTCGTAAAGGATTTCAAAAAATAACCGAAAATTGTTGACCAAAGAAATAATGTGTAAATAACAAAAGGCAATTTTAAAATGTTCAAAATAAAATGAAATAGAACAGATATTCTTTCGACAAAGTTCTATACCTTACAAAAATTATGTTGCATTTCATTTAAATTTGATGTAATAATACTTGCACTGAAACACTGCAAAAGTCATGCAAAAAACATTGAAATTTTTAAATTCAAACAAAACAAATGCCTTCTATGGGCTGCTTACTACAAATAACAAATTGTATTAAATTATGTGATCATTTGACAAACGTCAAGGCTTGTAATGTCATTGATTATACAGATAGCGGTAAAATTATATTTAAGAAATTTTATTAATATTTCAAACAAATAATTATTTTCAAACAATAAAAAAATAAATAAAAATTAAAATTGTTAAATTATCACAATTTTCCACAATTTCTTCTCGCATTTGGAAATTGGTAAAATTTTTCAAAAACTTAAAAAACATTTAAAAAATATTAGAACCTTATTATGTTGACAGGATTGGATATAATTTTACCACTGGACGTTTAAAAGTCCCGAATTTTGTTTTTACCGTAACAACTTTATCAGAACCTGGATGGATCGCCACGATTTCACCTAAAGACTACCTCAAATGTGAAACTTCTTCTTGATTCATTATCACGACAGATCCAATATTAATATTACGATCAGGAGAAGTCCATTTCTGCCTGACTTGTAACGTATGTAAATATTCTAAAAGCTATTTTTGCTAAAACGATTATACCATTTGATGCAACAAATTTTTACGCTGAGAGAGATTAAAATACTCTTTAGAGATCCCCTTTGCTGACCTTTGCAATATTTCAAAGGAGTTGACATGAAGAAGTGAGCAGATGTAATAATTTCAGGATCTAGATCAGCTGGCAAGCCATTAAATGAATGAGAATTTAAGATATGTTCGATCTGTATTAATAGTTTGTAATTATTCATAAGAAAGAAGTTGGCTTCCAATTACCAGATTTTAGATCAGATCAGAGAGGAAATTATATCCCAATTACCCGATAGGAAATTATCTCCCAATTACCCGATAGGAAATTATCTCAATTTAGATAATTTAACTGCGAACGTATTGTTTAAAGGAGTGAGCGGTAAATTAAGTTTTTAGTAACACTTAGTCGTAATTAAATGATTTTGTGGCCCGTTATTAAGCAAGCACCTTATCGTTATTTTTGGATTACTACTTATTTTCCTATAAACTTGTGCTGTTGATAACAAAATATTATCATTATTATTATTCGAATTGATCTCGGCACATAACCATACCGTCGATTTATTGGGTCGTTGCAATACGTTACTACCGTGTGAATATACCGCACAGGCAACTCGCGATGATGTTCCACTTTCAGTATTTATTTTCACGGTATGTGTATGTACGTTCGAATTGATTTTATTTTCTTCTTTACCGAAAATAAATTTTTGAATTCTGCACAAACTAAAACCAAATGATTAATAATCTATATAATTCGACAAAAATGTTTAAATATTTTTATTTTTCCTGCTGGCTGTAAAGGAATTGCTTAAGGGAATACGTGATGGTCGATTATCAAGAAATTTATTTGAATGCAAAAATCTATCACTAGCCGAACTTACCGTCTGAACTAAATTAAACTGTTTAGACCGTTACAATATTTTTACTTGATCTTTTATGAATCTAATGAAATCGTTTGCGAACGTAACTCTCTTAGAACGCAATGCAAAAGAATAAATCCGTTAATTAATGCAGAAACTGATGCCGAAAACTTTTCGATAGAGGAATAAAGACTCCCTGAATTATTCGTACAACCTTTAGTATCTAATATATTTTTTTGAAATAAAGCGTTTCCAAGGCACGCCTGTCCTGATATTTCTTAACCAAACTATCCTAAATTATAGAATAAATTTTCCGGTAATAACCTTTAAAGTTTCCCCACCAAATATTATACACCTTGTACGGCAGCTAATCTACTATTCTCGTGAATATTTAAATGACTCATAAATTTAAATGTCAATTTAAACCAATTTTCCATCTTTTCATTAAAGTATGTAACTCGATCGGCTGTAATTTAATCATACATTTCGTATTACTATCCTTTGCTGATTTATTCGAGGGTACGATTTTAACAGTTTGCAATGTAATATTTTGCTTATGCGTTACGCGTGCATATAAGTCTTCAAATGTATCTAACGCGCTGTAAGGAGGTTGGCTCGGGTTTGTTATTAATTCGCAATCCACTGTACTATCCATCAGATTTTCAAATTTATCACGCATTTTATCTATTATCTCCGATTGTTCTATGAAGTAAAAGGTCGTCTGCGTCGTGCGTGCAAACAAACGTTCCTTTTTTACAGTTAATACCAAAAAATGCTTATCCATATTGAAAGAGAAGCTTGTTATAAATTTGTGATATAATTCAAATAAAAATTATTAAATTATATTTGCGAAATAAAATTCTTTAAAAATCTCGAAAATTTACTAAACAATTATAAGATTTTACGAAATTGCAAGCATTGTAATATATATTTTATTGTATACACGTGTACCAATTTACGCGAGTCTACGCGTGTATGAAATAATATTATTCTACCACGAATTAGGATGTTATAAATATTATTTATGCTCTGGTTGCACGTAATTAAATATGAATATGAATTAAACTAATCCGAATGTAATATCAATTTAGCTACGTTCAATTATACTAGCCCGGATATACTTTAATTATGGATATTTAAATATTAAAGTATATTAAGTAAGCTAGCCCGAATTTTATACGGTTTTCGAAGGACCGTAAATATGTTTGATTCAATCAGTTAAAACCAAAATCAATCTAGGTTTTCGAAATATTTATATAATGCTGGGCCAAAATAAATCCATAATGCGAAGGACGATACATACCTTGTGGCCGTACCCGTGTACATAGCAGAAACGTCACGAGAAATAATTAATTACTAACCTTTAAATAATACTGAAATCTGACAGAATATATTGTCTGATTAAATGAATTACAAAATAAAAAATATTAAACAAAATAATCGTTGCTCATTAAAGAAAACGAAATATCTACTCTTTACCATTTCTCGCAACTAACAAAAATTCGCCATCTGTATTAACATTGAACACATTACTGATATTATTATTGAACACATTACATTTACTGACCTTGATGATACGATGATAGATTGTCATGATACGATGATAGATTTCCGTTTTACGTACAGAAATTTAAATTAAAAACGTCTTTGTTTTGATTTCCAAAATAAAAACATCAGGATCAGTAATCATTCTTCATTTATTTCTTATTCACACATATCTATTGTCTTAAATACCTGGGTTATACAACTTTCTCGAAATATTCCTTGCAACCTTTTAAACAGATCAGAGATTCTTCCGGGATAATTTATAACCCTTGTTCTACATTTTCGATTAGTCACGAAAATCCTAAGCCAAGATGTATATTTCATATTCTGATATTCAAATATTTATGAATTATTGTTTAACCAGAATTCACCAGAACTAACGGCGAAGATGTACAATTAAAAATGCTTGTCCTTTAAAAATATTAATTAAAATTTCTACGGTGAGGATGTACAATTAAATGACTTTTCCACTATTAGATCTAGAACAGAGATAGAGAAGTCAGAACTTTACGACTAGAATGTACAGTTAATTTCCTTGTACTTTAAGAACTTAACCAAGACTTGTATGTATTCTTGTAACGGATTTCGAAAAGACTATCGGAAAAAAATTTAATGGGAGAAATAGCGTGCAAATAACAAAAACCAATTTTACTATTTTCAAAATAAAACGAAATGGAACAGACATTCTTTCGAGAAACTTCGATACCTTTCGAAAATTATTTTGTATTTCATTTCAATTTGATTTAATAATATTGGCAGTGAAACACTGCAAAAGCTATACAAAAAACATTGAAATTTTTAAATTCAAACAAAATAAACGCACTCTGTGGGCTGCTTACTGCAAATAATAAATCATATTAAATTTTGTTATCATTTGATTAACATCAAGACTTAAAATGTCATTGATTATACGGATGACGGTAAAATTACGTTTAAGAAATTTTATTAATATTTCAAATAAATTATTATTCTCATGCAATAAAAAAAGAAACAAATATTATGATTTTTAAATTATCACAATTGCCTTGCCCTCAAACTATTAATACACACGTGAATTATTTCCAATAGCACAAAAACATTAACGATTTTCGGCGACCATATGATATATTACTTGACGCAAATTATCCCTACGTGGCCCTTTACCACTCAGTTGACTCAGTAAATCTGAAGACTAGTAGGTTACTGCCTTCTTGAGGAAACTTCGATAAGCCTGCAAGGAGCGCTCTTTCTCGTTCGCAAAAGAATATGAAGTTGATCATCTATTTAATATTACACATTGTCACAGACGTGCCGTTTGGCGTGGGGCGGTAGGATTTTGAATGGTCTGGAAATCCATCGTGCTGCAACATTTGACCAAACTATATGCGATTTTGATATTTGTGAGCAAATTTTGGCTTGCGATGGCGCCATTTGAATTATTGCACATTTCGTCAATATTCTTATGTTCGGTATCAGATAAATAATACACGAAAATTCGAACATTACGAAATCAGTAGTAATTTATTTCGGAAAAATTATATGACGTTGTGACTTTATTTGCATGGTTTTGTACGGTTAGAGATAGTAATGGTAAAAGGCCCCTTCCTCCCAGATTCTTTACGGAATGCAATGTTTTGACAAATAAATATAGAAGAACCCTTGCTAATACCCTTTCACCAGACATAAAGCGAACACGTAAAATCCAATCGTGCTATTATTTATTATAATTGATGCAAAATCTGTAAAATATTATACACAAAATAATAATAAATATACGTTTTACTTTTGTATAATTTTCTGAGATTTATATGAATAAAATAACGAAGTATTGTAAGATCCCCTTATTTATGAAGTATAAAATATGCCTACATGACTAGACAATACCAACCCAAAAATGTGCCCTTAGATTCACTGAACGAACGAGGTACAAGAAATGAAGAATAAGGGTGCTTCGTTTCAATCAGCTTAGTACAAATACAGCGTCCTCTATATGAAATACGAATTATGAATTGAAAAAGAAAAAGATGCATTTATTTCCTTCTCCACTAAATAAGCATTTCCGATACAATCTACAACACCGTTTTAACAAATCATGTTAAGTATGAATTGGATTTAAAATTGGTCATATAAGTGAACAATTGATTAACTTCTTGAGCAGTCAATTGAGGTATTCTTATTGCTCTATAAGAATAATATCATAAGAATGATAAAACATTTTATAATCAACCGACTTCAAAACTATCGGTACTAAAATGTGTAAAATAAATAACTCAAAATAGGTACCTACTTATTCGAAATGAGTAACTAAATTACCGACCTAGCACTACCGACCAACTTGAATAACAAAAACCAGTTGTTTTTGTTTTGAAGACGGTTTTTTAAAAAATATTTTATATTAAAATTTTTATTGATTAATAGTATTAATCATCACACTTCACCTAATTTTCAACTATTTTCTTTCTTAGAATATTGTATAATTATTAAAAGTCGCGGGCAAAAACTGGTATGGAGATAATTTCCTATTTATCTTAAACTTACGTGGAAGCGAAGCGACAGCAGTAGCGGTGAGTGGTTAATTGTTAGCTGCTGGGGAGTTCCATTCTCTATATACAAAGTCTATCATCAGATCTTTCAAAATAACAAAGTCCGGTGGCAAATCTTTTGAATCACTTTTGATATACCACTATTCGTTAGAAGTTGTATCGTTAATATCCGGAAATCAATACAATATTCTGACCTCGTGGATCTTGTAGTTATTTTGCAAACAACTACCAGTAACAAATATATTTAATCACGGTTGATTTACTACTGCCTACAGGAGGGGAATAGTATAAGTCCGTTAATTAAAATTTACAGTCTAGAAATAACCTTGAATGTTAATACATGATTTAAAATATTAATAACAGCGTTAATGTTTTTCAGGAAACCGTAACCCAAAATTTCGTCATGATTAAATTTTATGTTATTATTGAACATATTCGTAATTAAAGTTAATGGTGTTTGATTCAGCTGCATGAGTTGCGTGATTAAAATATAATTGAATATAGTTTCATAATACGAGTCATCGTCGCCAAAAACTTTGAGTTCAATTTTTTCAGGAGATATTTTTTCGTGTTTTGAGAGTTTCTTTAACTTAACAGTAATATCACTTGCACAAGATCGATGGATTGATAAGAAAAGTGCTCACTCATATTACCAGATTGTATTGTTTTCAGAAATATACAAGGAAAGGGATGGTGCTGGATGGTGTTTTTAATTCATGCAATGAAGTAGTAGGATTAGATTCAGATTAATAGAAATAAAAGTTTGATGTCGCAAATTAATTTTCATTCAGAGAATGTGTTGAACTCGATGAAACAGGCGCCTTAAGTAGAGAAATTGGAGATATAAATTTGATATTTAAATTTTTATAAATTGGCCTTTTAACCGATAGAGTATTTGTAAAAATAGATTCAGTAGAATTAGTTATAGAGTTTTAATAAACCAAAATTAACATTCGAATTAGTTTAATATAAAATAGGATTAAGACGTTCTTTATTTGAGTTTTTGAGATTTAGGGTTGTATTTAATATGGGATGCAGTGTAGCATTATTATTTAGAATTTAATTTAGAATTAGCTTTATAGTTTAGAATTCGAGTGCCTATGATTTCTGGACTATGACGGCACAGTCACAAAATCCTAACACATTAGTTCATTCGTCACTTTCTAGCAATTGAAGATAGTCGATATGGTATTGAAATTGACGATTGTTACTAACTTTCGGAGGTTTGCTGATTCAGAATCATAACATACGCGCTTCAGACATTCTAAAATATTATTTACAATTCTACATTTTTTACAATATCTGTAAACTACGGGAGTATTATTTTGATTGTAATTAGGGGTAGAGAAATAATTAGGTAGCGATTTATGTTAAAGTCGATATTTACTATTTTGAAATGATTTTCGAAATTAATTATGGTTGTAGCAGTCGACTTCAGTTTGATCCGATTTAGAGAAAATTTTAAGAGTGTTTACTTCTGCTTATGTTTTTGAGAAATTAATATCTTAGATCTTCTCTTTTTCTATTGCAATGTAATTTATTAAATTTAAGTTCTTTGGAGCTCTGCAGAAAACTATATTATTTGAATAAGGATATAAGACCGTCATGAATGTAAATAAAGCTAAATCTTCAGTCATACCTATAAGATCTACGATTTCTATTTTCATTAAATCTGAATTATGAATTTTGGACTGGGGTTCTGTTAAAAAACTTTTTATTCTCAAGTTAAATTGAACTAGGAACTTATTGATTGGTACCAGCTCAACAGTTTCATCATCAATTCCAAATCATCAGTTCCAGATCAGCAGTACCAGATTAGTACGGCAGTTTTACTAATGAATTATTGTAAAATTTATTTCGGCAAAACTTTTGTTAGAGAAATGAACTTAAGCCTTTAAAATTTTGAAAAACTCACATTTTGTAAGCAATTTCAAACATATTTTGGCTTTACCTTCCAGTTAGTCAAAGCCAAAATTTGGATACCAGAAAAAGCGCATTTTGGCATTTAGTTAAGAATACTTTTAATTTCACCTTCGCGTTCTCATTTATAAGAGTTAATAAACATATAAAGGACTTGAATCGGGAAATGTCCATATCGGGAAGAAGATTCGTTTTCATTTGACAGAGGCATTTCGATAGATTGCCTCTTTACTTAGAATTTACTTAAAATGACACCACGATTAAATAGATTTTAGGAACAGTGATCAAGTGCAGGTAGCAGCGACCTTTTTGACAAGTAAATACGCGACCCATTGCGACAGCGTTAATAAGTAGACTACCAGCAAAAAGTGACCGGGTAACAGGTTTAGCGAGATAGCAAACATGATAAGGCGTAAAAAATTCGTACGGAGATAAGGATATAGCGATTTTTAACTTCAAAAGTGATTACTAAATTTGACTAATGGACTTTAATTTTTTTTATTTTCAGAAGTAGTGCAATCATTAGAATAATTATGAGATGCAAAGTTGGACACAAGATGAGGTAATAAGGAAAAATGATCAGTAATAAAAAGAGACAATCGTCTGACTTCGGACACGCTGTTGCAGAGTTTCATGAAACAGTCTTATTTAAAAAAATAGTACTTATTTTATTACAATAATTAATGCCATAACTTTTGTCCATTATAATTGTCAAACCTCGAATGGCGTTAGATCAGGTGTGTATTTTTCATGAGAATTATGCAGGTCATATCGCATTGCGTTTCTCTTATAATTTCTGAGAACCACTGATAGGTCAGCAGTATAACCATAACGCCATTCGGGGGAGAGAGTGTTTGTAATAGTTGCCAAAAGGTATTATTTTATTTAATATTCCTTTTACTATCACTAATATTTGAATTCCTTGTCACGAAACGTAGCAAATGCAGCAATTTTTCTTAACTTAGTATTCGTTTACCTTCTAACTTAATCACTTTCAGTTAAACCAATGACTTACGGGTTATTAATGGTAATTTTATAATTAACGCTGAAAGGCTCTATTTTCTTCACGACTTATTTTCACAAAACTGGTTACTTTCATTGCAAAGTTTAAAATTAAAAAATGTCCTAATTTTTATCACAAAAATTAGACGGGGGTTACATTGAAAGATCTTAGAACTGGCTATTCGTACTAAGAGTAACAAAAAATTAATCAATATTTCGAAAATCGATCTCTTTGGTAAGCTTCAGTAAAAAGTTGACAAATTAACGGAAATTTATGATTTGTATGCATTAATATCAAAAATATTTAAAACGAAAAAAATTCGGTGGGCGAATTTATACAATTTTTGTCGTAGTCTCAATCGACAATAAAATTATGCTTAACTTTGACTGGCATTTTATTAAGAAACTCTATCAAGCATCTCTATTTAAGATTAGTTTAACTAGTGCGAGCGTAGTACTACCAATATAAATGATGATCTGCGTAAGTGCTGTGCTGTTCACGACAAAATTTGAAAACAGGAGGATTAGGAAGAATATGTTAGATGGATATTAATTATCGGATGACCGAAGCTAGCTATACTGTTTTACACTTAGATATACTAGATGGACCAGAATAACATTGAAATTAAACAAGGGACTGATTAATTTCAATATTATTCACTTGTCATATAAATGCAATAATAATTTTTATTTCATAAATGGCTTGCTTATTTTCCTTAACATAGATTGGTCTCTGAGAATATCTTAATTTTTTTTAATTATAGCTTAGTAGGCTACGATATTAATTCGATGTATACGAGGGTTCCGTATACATTTAGGCGCTTACAAATATTTAAGGTAATGTATTACTTATATTAAACTATTATTAATATTAATTTTTCTCAACATATCCTACATATGTTGCCTATTATATCTTTCTGTTTAAAAATTATGACTTCGGAATAATTACCATATTTTTACTCTGACCTTTATGTAGACTTCCAAAAAATATTACCTAAAATTCCAAAAAAAATATTTTGAGGTTTATAATTAGCCTTTTCGAAGGATACTCACACTGTACACAGAATTAAAAAAAAATGTCGAGTACTTTTTTATCAAATCCCCAGCCCACCTACAATTGCTTCATATATGTTTTTAAACATTAGCTGTTGGCGTATGTCCGCCAACATACGTATATATATATATATATATATATATATATATATATATATATATTATTTATAATTGTTATTATTAATTGTCAACGACAATAAGTACGAGGCAAATTTGGCCATGAATAAGTTTTGAAAACATTTTTTCGCGAAAAAGAATATTTTGAAAGAATTATCAATTGCAAAATATTGCGAAAAGAAGTTTTAATTTCTGAAACGTAAAAACTTTTATACATTCAACTTTATTTCCATAAATACACATACATCTTTTAACGTATACCTCTGGAATTGTACGACTTAGTATAAAAAACTATTTATTTGCAAATATTGTAAAACGTTAGTGCGTTATCTCAGTGCAGCGCCATTTAATATTTGAAATTCGAAACTGAAAAATTAGTAGAATTATTATGACGGAAATGTTTCCGCGTTTCCTCAATAAACATTTTGTTTAAAATTAGGTTTACATCGAATTTTTTTCTTATTTCATCGACATTACATGGACCAATTTGAAAAGCAATTTGTATGTACCTCAACTGTTGACACCTCAACATTGTGAAACAATTCGAAAGGTGTCAGAAACTACTGAAGTAGAATAATTAGTAAACTCGATAGTTGTCGGGTTAGTGTGTATGTTTTAGTAAAATTGTATTTTAATTACCCTAAGTCTTCCTAAGCAAGGCCTCCAACTAAACGGGAAGCGGGATCTGCCGCCTAGCTCCTGTTGAAAAATTCCTCAATTTGTTTCAAGGACAAAATTATAGTTATAGTTAACAGTTTAAATCGTTTTCAATACGACCAAAATGTTTCAATCACAAGGCCGCAAAAATATATCAGTCTCTAAAATTTAAGGTATTCACTTGGCCTACAATTAAACATAAAATAATATGTGTGCATTCCACTGATGCAAGAAAGCTGGATATTACTATGTTGAGTACCTTATTATTTTATAATACAAATCTATTTAAAGTAAATGCTTATTTTAAGTTTAATATTTTAATAGTTTTATTGCATAAGTCAAAAATGTTATTTAATATATTTGGAAATGCGAACAATTATGAAGGATTTAGGGAAATTTTTTTTTTATTAGCAATAGGAATAAGGATAAAAAGAGCGCGTAATTTGATTGTATGTATATTTCCTATATTTTAACGTAACGATTTTTTTATCATATATTTATAAAAAAAGTTTACATACCTGAAAATTGGAGTTACGATTTCTGTTAGAATGCATAATGAAAGAAAATTTCAAAATTTAGTAGGAAACAGCGACTGAAGATCTAATAAGAAATAGCAATATAACAATAAATATACCACGGTGTTTCAAAAAAGAAATTGAAAATATAAGATAATGAAACCAGAAGGAATGGATACTCCTGTCATTTGCCTTCGTGTTGGATGACCATGCTGTACAGTAAATATTAGGTATAAGAAAAAACTATTTAATAAAATGACTATTTAATAATTTTTTAAATAGTTTTTTATTTCTGTTTAATAACATTTCAAATAATGTTTTCCCAATATGTTTTTTGTCTTCTAATTTCTGTGCTAACCATTTTAAATCAAATATTGATTGCAATCTCAATAAAGATTGAATTTTTTAGACGAACACTCTATTTTTACTGAAGGCATAGATCGACGCGGCGTTAAGAAATATAAGTACCACTTAAGCTTACTCGTTGAAGACCAAAGTGGTTCAGTTCATTAGTTCTGGAAGTTGCTTTGCTTACTAGTTATGAAATTATGACGCAACGATTCATGTTTATCAAGTGATGTATTAGAAATTATGCAGTTTCATTATCGTTTCGTCTATATTAACTCAAATTTTTCTTGCAATCTTAGATTTTTCTTTTTAGAAGGAAATTTGCTTTTGTTTGTTTGAATTTAAATAGGTTGCTGTTTAACAAAACCATATAAAACGTGAATAAAATATTATAATCCCTTAAAAATTGAGACTTTAGAGTTTTTTATGGACATAGAGACATAGAGGCTTACGTTCAAGCCTCGAAACCAGTAAATTTTTAGTTGTCATTATGGGGAACACATGAATTTGCGGCGTCGCCGAACTGTTAATTCCTTGTTAAATATATGAACTTTTACTGAATTTAACATTATTCTGCTTCTCATTTAACGTAAAAAAATTATGAAAGTATTTACTTTTACGCAAATTTTGAATCAATTTGCGTAAAAATAATGAATGACATCTGAATGAAATCTTGCAAAGTTAAAGATTAAGAAGCAACCGAGTAATTTTGTTTCTTTTTAACAGTATTTTTTTCCATTAACCGTACCTTTTTTTCCTACAAAACCAATGAACCCGTTTGTTTTTGTTATAGAACTTAACTCCTTTTTTTACTTATATATTTTCAGTTTACGAACAATTTATGGTAGGTTTCATATATATTTAAATTTCATATTACTTAATCATAATCTTCTCCTTCTTCGTTTAGGTAGAACATTTTGCTATATAAGAGGAGATATTGGAGTGCATTGCTATTCACAGTCTAAAACGATTAAAATAGTTTCGTTTTATAGATGCGATATGGTAGAGTTTTATCTTCATTTCCGACACACAATTTGCCGTTTTCTGATTTATGTATGTGCTATGATCTATTATCATATCAAATTTCAGGTTAGAAACTTGGAATCAATCCGAGGTACTCGAAAACAGTATAAGTATTAAAGATTGTTTGGAAAATATTTATAAATTTATAATTCTAGGTGTTTTGAGAGGTGGATCTCAATAAATCTATTTATTACAATATTGCAGGTCTATAAGTCAAATCAAATAGATTTTGAGTAAATGGGGATTATAGCTGCTCGAAATGGTTTTTGTAAATATTCAAAGGGTCAATATCTGTCCTTTTTTCTTTTTCTAATATAACTGCCGTGTGTCTAGATATCATATAAAAATGTCTTCAATACTTCAATGAATTGTCTCACTGAATAAAATTTATGGGATATTTTCTGTCGACTTAGAATCTTGTAACTTGGTATGAAAAAAGGTCTTATGGCATAAGTGAAAAACACTCAAAGGTATTTCCATGGATTTTTCTTTTGGCTAGAAACTGCACTAAAACAGCAATACAGTTTTAGATAAAATTGTAGCCAAGGTCAAAATTATATTTACCCATAATATTCGTATATATTTTACCCATTTATTAGGTTAAACTAGGCAACATTTCATAATACAATTATGTGTAATCATGTTACCTTCTTCTAATAACAAGATTATTCATTGTTACTATTTTTATTTATTTATTATTATTTCGCTGTCTATTTTTATTTCTTTATTATTACTTTTTTCCGATTTTTACTTCAAATTTGCGCGATTTATTTTTATTTTTCCGGCATTATTGTTATTTATGGCTGTAGGTATTTAAATTATTTCAAATCCCACTTCTTATAATAAAAAGGGCTGAAAACAAAGGATGGAAACTAGAGTTGAAAACAACGTCTTTACGCAAGCAGCATTAGTACTGTCCTTACGAAATATAGGTGACTTAATCTAATCTAAGGTTTGTTTACATTGTTTTTCGTTTACCTTACAACGGCGGGCAATAGTTACTACCATATGTTTATATATGTATAAGTTTGGCGGTCACGTGCACAACAATAGACCTCTCTGTGAATACAATTTGTGTATGTTAAGGTTAATAAAGATTTTTTGCAAATAATTTAGTAAAAATTAATTTGAATTAATGCATTTTTAAATAAACACACTTAGTTTTGTTAAAATTGCGATTATGGCAGAGATTTAACATTTAGTGACTTGTGCATACGATGTTAATTTCGGAACATTTTGCAATAGTTACATAACTAGGAGTTTTTGTCTAGACTATCATAATATCCTAAAATAGGTTTAAGATCATAAACAAATCTTTAATTGAACAGATTTTACGACAGTGATTTTTTAAATATATTTTTTTGAAAAACGAAAAAAATCAACGTAAAATTTCAAACAAAGGAGAAGCTAAGAATAAACCAAAAAGTACAAAAAAAAAAATAACTTCTAAACTATTGATTTTTGATGAATTTCTCGATATTTTTAAGAAGTTCTCTACATACGGAAATGATGGTCTTCTATAAATGGCCAAACTATATGGTGTATGCACATACACACACACACACCTATAAATCAATATATATTATAAAAGTAAGTATACAATGTGCATGTCGATAAAACTCAAAAAAGAGTGACAGTACGATCAAGGGAGTTATATAGTGTGGTAGCTCTCTATTCTCCATTCGTGAAGAAGGTTTCCTTAAGGGCTGGAAGTTTCGCCCATTAGAATTTCAAGAAAAGTCCAGGACATTCAAGAGTATTCAAGAGCATTACACAACATTCCAGAACATCCCGGATCATTCTGGAATATTGTGGAATGTTAGGTAGTTGTGGAATGGTAGTCTGCAACATTCGGGAATATCCCGTTGCAGATCATTGTAGAACATTCCAAAACACTCTCGATTATGGGATATTCTGGAACATTGTGGACTATTTGAAGCCTTTTTTGCATGCATAAGACTACCCATTGATAGGGCAAGAGATAAAGCAAGAGCTATCTTGGGTTCAAACGTCAGTTTCTTATCTGCGAAGTGCAGTGAGTAAATAAAAATAAACAGTGAAGAGTGATTAATAAAATCGATAGAGTGACTTAAAGTAAAACGAAAATGAAGAGTGAATGTTTCACGTTCACAACGAATGAGCAGCGTGAGAAGTAGAGAATGAACAACAAAATGAGTGAATTGAAGAAAAAAGAATTGCGATACAATCTTACAGTAAAATACTATGAAACGCAAGCCACCCATGAGAACATCTGCCAATTTTACAATGCAAAACAATTCATTAGAGAAACCCCAGGAATCTGTTGTATTAATTGAATTATCGCCACTGGAACCACCTTCGTAGAGCTTTCTACATTACATGACCGGGGAAACTCCAGAATTAAAACACTTTCTTCAAAATATAAAGGCGTACGAAGTCTGCTTCCAAATGACTTCTTTCGGTGTCACTACGATCAACATTAACTGAGATGAAATCGATTGTTTTTCCATTCCAAGGATAAATCTATTACAAAATGGGATCATCACTACCACTTCCCTACAAATACTATATATTTCTGCAAGTATATTTTATCGGTAGCGAAGAAATAAAAATTGATCAACGATGCACAAACATCAGTGGATTAAGACGAGAAATAATCTAAGATGTACAGAGGATCTTACATACATACAATCCACTTATTCACAAATTCAAAACAACCCTAAACCGAATGATTTCTGATGACTATAAAGTTATAGTCCGAGCGAATAAAGGACCACCTGAAGAACACGAACGTCCATTTAATGCACCTCAGATAAACGAAGTCGCCATCGTAATTGTGGACAATTAAACACACAGAAGAAACTGCACACGAAAGAATACATCCACCTTCGAGACGCGCTCATAAATGACGAAAACATTGACGACATTAAAACAATAGTAATTTTACCCTCATCTTACATAGGATGTCCAAGCACATGCACGAATACACTTAAGATACTATGACCTACCTAAGAATATATGGACGAACTGACCTCTTCATAACATTCACATGCCACTCGTCGTGGCCAGAACTCAAAAAGTAACTAAAAATAATGAGTAAAAGGGTATCTGTATAATATAAATGTGCTACTGTTTTTAATAATTTCTCAGGTATATTTAGTATTAAACACATTTAGCGACCAGCGAGTTTTATTTTGAATCCGTTACTGCTTTTCTATTCAACGTCTATAGTGAAAATTAATCCATCGTAGCCCGGTAAAAATACGAATTTTCTAAAGTCACAAGTTTAATTTGATGCATGGCTGAATTTTGTCCAATGTAGTTTCGGGGACCCACTGAAAATGAGATGAAATTCAACGAATGTCTAGCAGTCAGTTTATTTCTGATCTTCCGGTTTCAACTCGGTGAAATTTTCTAGATTTCTGTTCATTAAGATAATATTCATAGCAATTGTACTCTCACGAGGTATTGATACGGCTCTTATAGACAAAGGTTCCCTCACTTTATGATAAACAGCCGGAATGGGTGGGTGTAACCTTAATGATTATTTTATAACAATTTCTCTATATTTGTTATTGAGAATACTTTCATCTTTCATACCTGATAATTTCCTGCGTCCATGCAATTTTCATTTCATTGCTATACCCCCTGCACAATCGAATTATATCGGAATTCTCCAGTTTCCCGCGGTTTTCCATTGCTCAACCACCTTATAATAGTCGAACAAAATTGTGATTTGCTTATAATAAATGATAGTAAATTTGTCGAAATGTGTTACTGTTATCTTTTGTAGTATTTGTGTACTTTTTTATTTTTATTTATTCTACAGATTTTGAGCCTTACACTTATAGTTAAGAATAGGTTCGATACGGTTAGTTGATAAATACATTGGATAGCTACAGAAATACGAACAATATAAAGTAGCCCTCTGGTATTTGTGACTTTTAAAATAATTAAAGTGATAAAATTTAATCAGTATTTAATAAAAATAACAGACTAAACTATACGGAAAGGTCAGGGAACTAATCTTTAAAAATAAAATCAAGTTAAAAATCAAGTAATGTAAAATAATAATCAAGTAATATAAAACGATTGAAGAAGAACTGGAAACGAAATGTTCAGTTAAAAGCTCTAATAAAAGATTAAACAAAGGAAAATATATAGATAATACCTCTGAAAAATAAATTGGAAACAAAGTCAATAACAGAAACAGACTGAAAGATACCGTAACCAATTTTTGTAAAGGATTATGTAATAAACCTCACAATAATCAAATTGATAGTAAATATGAACACAAAAACATAAAAAAAATGTAAGCCTTCCTTAGAAAGCGAAGTAGTAGAAAGCCTCAAGTCTCTGAAATCGAGAAAAAACACTGGCCAAGATGAAGACCGAACGACAGAATGAAAACGATTATTGTATCCCTAACTCCAATATTAACGATTCTATTTAATAAAATACTACGTAAGATACTGAATGATTGAATGAAATACGTGTAAGATACTGAATGATTGGGAAGACTGTGGTACCGCTTTAATCTATAAAAAAAGAAATCTCTTGGACGTCAGTAACTACAGATAAATAACTCTATTGCAAACATGCTCGTAAGAAGACTTAAACTCACCACAGACCTCCATCACCCAAAAGAAAAAGCTGGGTTTACACCAATTTACAGTACAACTGATCACTTATTTACACTAACTCAAATATCAGAACGATATGATGAATACAAATGCTGCAATATATAATGTGTATCGGTTACTCTAAGGCATTCGATTCTATTACACATGAGGTGTTGTGTGATGCTCTAAAATGATTGTATATAGAGGAAAATAACCCGCAAATTGTTCAAGAGATTTAAGAAAACCTAAAGCTTCCGTTAAACTAGAACAAGTGAGATTGTTGTTTGAAATAAAACAAGCTTACGCCAGGGTGGTCAAATGTCCCCGAACCTGTTTACAACTCTTTTAACTTTACCTCTTCTAAACATAACTGGGACAGGAAAGGTATCAATATCAATGGGGAATACCTAAATCACTTGAAAATTGCTAGTGACACAGTGTTTATAAGCGAAAGTCATGATGAGATGTGATACATAATTTAAATTTTCAATTTAAAAATAACAACTGTTTAAACTTTCAATGTAAAGATAAAACATGAATATTGAAGAATACTAATTAATTAAGTAATTATTTTTTTTATAATATTGTAAAAGTCTGTTAAACTCGCACTTTCAGTGTCCTGCATAAATTTACGCACGTATAAACATTGAAAAATCATCGTTAAAATTTAAAATACAACAAAATTTTGCACGACTTCAGATTCTAATAAAACTTAGGTAATCTACCGGTAATTCAGATTTTTTTCATAACTTTCATTTGAATTTTGGAGAGAGAGAGGGGAACCTACTTTTGGTGAAAATTTGACTTTCACTTTTCACTTGAACCGATGTAAAATTCTGAAAAAATTGTTCCTTTCCATTTGTTCCTTCAATTGATAAGTACGAATTCCTTCAATAGATATATTTTTCTATTAGTAAAACTAATATTCATATGGATAAAACGGAGATGTTTACGAGTTAATATGCTTTATGTAATGCCGAACTATAATGCCAAACTTAAAAATTCTGTGACAAACAATTTTTAGGAAAACGGCTGTCACATGCGGACAGACGGACAACACGTTAGTGATTTTATGAGGGCTCCGTTTTTCCCTTTTGAGGTACAAAACCCTAAAAATGATCGTAAAAAGATATATTTATGATTTTTAAATTATTACATCATCTTTACATATCCATCTTTACACTGGCTGTCGACACTAATGCGCTAACCGTTTTAAAAATATTATCATTACACAACAACACCTTTGAGTAATGCCTAGTGCTGCGTTGCAGCGAGGCCATGTTCGTGATTTCGTATTTAGTGAACAATATTTATATTTACACTTCAAACGTTCCTCATACCCCTTCAGTCTTTACTTCTTCATTAAATTCTTATAATTTTTTTTATTAAGATGCGTACTCTCGCTTTGGGTTGAGAACATACTAAAATTTTAAAAAAATTTCCTTTTTTTAATTTCCAAAATTATTCACCAAAACGGCGGCCAAAACTTTTAAAAATACTGCACAGATATATCATTATTCATTTTTAGCACTTTTCATTTGAATAAATCCGAAATGTAAAAAAAATATTTTTTATTAAATCTCAAACAAAATAGGAAATTTCGATATATTCAATTCTTGATGCTAAGATTACAGTGAGATTATTACTACGTGATACATAAAGTCTTCTTTACTAAACAAAGTACGAGATTTATTAAATAATCGTTTAGAATAGTAAAATTACAAAACATATAATAAGGCATTTCGTATCCAGTTCCGTTCGACCGATAATGAAAAGAGACTTACTCTCCTCTTAAAAGTATCGGGTAAATCTATTAAATATTACGCTTCAAGATGGCATTCTACACAATCTTAGATTTTTTTTAAATGTCAATTTTATTTTTCGTGAAAAGATTATCTATGAAAATTATAATAGTGTTGTTTTTTTTATTTTTTACATTGGAATTCAAAAGTGATTTTCAAATTATGGAACTGTAATGGTTGATTTTGGTTATACGCTTGAAATAATTGCAAACCGTTCCCCATGTCTTACATTTTATGACGCTTATTTTGTTTTGAAGATATTTCTGTTACGCAATAGTACTTCATCACTGTGTTAATACTGAGCGTAATTAATTTTAATCATTAGTATAATGTTTTACATGCACAATCCATATTATATACGTTAATAAACGTCCTACAGCAAAATTAAATTAGCACTAGAAGAAGCTATATAATTTCGTTATTCTAGAATTGGTTGGATAACTCAATTAAAAATATTTCTTCGTTGTGTACTCTTTCTGCTTATAATTTTTTTTTTAAGTTATTAACAGTAAAGATAATCAAAAACTCTTCGGAATTAAGTTTTTCGACTATCAACTGCCATCGATTTTATTTTATTTTATATGCACAACCGCAAATTCCAATAAAAAATAAAATCTGTTCTGTGATCAGCATAAAACAAAAGGTTCGAAGATTTTAAAAGCTTCAATGTACATCAGCTACCCAAAAGGGGTAAAGATTTATATGGCTGGCATTGTTATTTACGGAGGCGTAACCTCTTCAGTGCGCGTGATTATAAGAATACATTTCGTTATAATAATAATAGAAAAGCTATTAAAGTTTCATGATTTGACAACGGCATTTAACTTTTGACGGAAAAATTAAAAACAACGTTATTTTAGTTTATATAATGAACAAATTCTGGAAATATAAAAGTAATTTCAAAAGTAAATTAAATTTTTTTTAAGTAATTCAATAAAATAATTCAACAACATTTAGGTTTTTTGTGCATTACAATATGCCGGGAAAAAGAATCCGGCGCTCTCCTTTTGCACACATGTAACCTATTTTATGGAAATGAATTTAAGTTACTCTTACACTAATTTAATTATTTGTCATTAAAAGTCATCCGCTTCGAATAAGATCCTAAACATAAACAATCGTCTTAATTTTAAAACTATTTTTCAGAAACTCTGTCATTTTTCTCTTCACACACGAGCAAAGCCTTTGGATTAAGGTTAGTATATTAAAAAGTGGCGTAATACAATTAATAGGATAATGTGATCAAACCAATTATAGATAGCATTAATATGTGTCCATCTACATCGAACTTAGTGATGGTTTAATTTTCAATTTGCATGTTACGACGATGGTGCGTAATTTTTGTTACCAGGTATGAATATTTACAATTTCCAGTTACGCCGTGCATTGACGTTATTTAATTCCTTACAGAAGACGGTCTCATCTTGAGATACGTTTTGTTCAATTCTTGTCTTCAGAAACAAGATCTTGACTACATATGTGAAAAGCCCAGGATGCCTGTTTTTTATTGTTTTCTTTTTTATATATATATACATATATATATATATATATATACATATATATATATATATATATATATATATATATATGTATATATATATATATATATATATATATATATATATATATATATATATATATGAAACGTTTTGAAGTGACATGTCAATAAACGGATCTGAATGAAAAATATTCGATCATTTTAAAAGTTTCGCACCTGTAAAGAAAAAATAATAAAATCTTGTCTGTTATAGGCGTAACAGACAATATTTCGTTGTTATTGACTATTTGACATAATGATATAGCACACTGACATTTTGACATATACGCACAATGGCTGTTCGTGATACTGAAAATATATAGGGAGCCGAACACGCTCCAGCACGTGACTGGGTTATATGTACCCAACAAACATATACTTAGTTTAAACCTTTTTTGACTAGGCAAATTGTTTTTAATCATAGATCTCTCAGTAATTTTTGTCGTCATTGCAACGTCTTAAAATAAAATTTCATAGATATCGAAATAATTGCTCCTTAACAAGCTCAAGTAACCTGTATATATCTCAATGGTTATTAATATCCAAAAATATTTAAAGAAAAAGAAAATATGTGGAGCATAGCTATATTTTTTATTATATATATCCTTGTGTACATATTATTGGATACAAAAATTCGTAGCCATTTTTATATTTTTGCTAAATGAAACTCAAGTTCGAAATGAAAACTCTTTTCCATTAAGATGACTATATCTTAGACCAATTAAGCACAGTTTAGGCGATCTGTGTCAAATTACTGTCTACGTGTCAAATTAATGTCTACATGACAAACGGCTTTCTGTTATTGATATTTTACGTATAATAATTAAGTTACTTCATTTAATGAGTATTGAATACGGGTAGCATTCGAAAAATAAGAAAAATCAACATTACTAAAGTGGAAATTTATGATTTAGAAATGAAGAATAAATAAACGAATAAGTTTAGAACATTTTTTATTTATAAAATGTAACATAGGCCTGCGGATTTCATTTCTTTAAAAATATGTGTTCCAATTGACGTCCATTTATCTCAACACACTCTTCAAGCGAATCCTCATATTGGCACGTACGCGCGAGCAAAGTGCCGGAGTAATGGCAGCGATTTCACGCCGAATATTTTCTTATAGATCAGGTACAGTGCGAGGATTATTACAATACACTTTAGAGTCAACCCTAAAAGAAAAAAATCACACGGCATCAAATCCAGCCAGGGTATGTCTCCGAAATCGCTTATTAATTTTCTGGGGAAAATTTCTCTTAACTTCGTCGTGGAGGACCTGGCGGTCCGTGGAGTTGCTCCATCTTATTTTAAATGCGACCTGTTTTTGTGTCCATAAAACAATCGCGATAATAAAAATTTATCAAATATACGGCACTATGTCGAAATAGTGATAGTTTCTTTTTGAAAAAAATATGGGCTTATTATTCCCTGAGCAGAAATCGCTCACCATACTGTCGTTTCAGGGTAGAGCAAATTCTTCTGATGGATTTCTTTTAGATTGTTTGGGTTCCAGTAACGCATATTTTGTTTACTTACATATCGATCGATGTAAAAATGAGCTTCATCACTAAACAATATGTTTCCAGGCATTCTTGGCGACCGAAAACGTCCCAGCTACAGAATAGATACGATACAGAACGGACACGATCCATACTAGCCCATATAAAAAAAGAGTAACACTTTTTCATACATGGCGAAACGCTGTCAAAGTAACTCCCCTTTCCCCTCGCCTCACTTCTCCTGACCAAAGACTTGTGTAACTATTATTAATGCCCATAGATGGCGTAATTTCTTACTTTCTGTTGATCATAGATGGCGTTATCAAAAAAAAAAGGAATTTTAATCCATAAATTTATTAAAATTATTTCACAAAGACAAATATGAAAATAACATTACTATACAATTTAATATATTTTAAATATCATTACTATGAGAATAAAATTCAAAAAACTTTAAATAAAATAGAAAATACAATTGTAAATAGTACCAGGCGTCTCCAGGTAGCACTCTGGAATCAACTAGGTGGTAATTGCATAAATGAAAGTGGGCAACTCCTCAACAACTGAAAACAAGCAAAAACATACATGATTATAGCGATATCTATTAATGCTTGGAGTATATTTTCAAACTTTTGTGAAAACTCCACGCTTGGCCAATAAATAATTATAAATAAAAAATTTTCCAATTCATATTCAAATAAAATATATGATTCTTTTCATAAAATTAGTTTTAACATTTGTTTTATTTTATTAATTTGTATACTTTCCATATTACTTACTACGCCGCATAGGTTTTCGCAATCTTCTTAACTTCCGTCTGAGCTGCTGAATCGTCTTGTTCTGTTGACGAATCTTCCTTACAAGTCTGGACCTCTTCAGCTTTCCGCCTTTTTCGCTCATCAACTATCTAGACCCCAAAGAGGCTGCCTTTAAGTGTACGTCTTCCTTTAATTATAATAACAGTTGTATTCATGACATGTGTTATTTCAAAATTATACATGATGTTTATATGACATATTCAGTTGTGCAAGCAAAAAATGAGTGCATAAGGAAATTTTGGTATTATCACTTAAATAACCTTAGACATTCTCCTAAAGAAGCCCCTAAGGTCTTGCTGATAGTTTTCTGTCGCAACTGTGCCTGAGCGCTGTGCTTGGTTGTTCGACTGCTGCTCTGGTTTCTTCAGTTGGTGTTGGCAAATAATGGCTCGGTGTAGCATTACTATATAATAATTTCCTAGGCTGAAAAATTTTAAAGTTCTCATTAGTAAAGTGTCGTCCGCAGATTCTGTTTACGTCTGAGGTCATTCCAAGTAACTGACCAATTCTCCCTGCCACACAATTTCAGCCACGCTTTTGCCCTGCAAAAAAACAAAACATTAAATTAGGTATAATAATTTCAATCAATCCGCCTTTTTCTTTCTTTCAATGGGAAGAAAACTTACAACAAACAACGTTTGATTAAATATAAATGCTGTTCATAACATTATTTAGTAAAAAATTATATTTGGAAAACCAATTTACTACCGGCGAATACACCCAACTGTGTGTCAGAAGTAATTTCTCGGAGTTTTCTGACAAGAAAAAACTTTGTCACAAAATTGTAATTTGTGTGGTAATATTTTTAAAATCCATTTTTTTTTATATAAATATCGTCGATAACTAACTAAAACATCTTTTAGTGCAAGTTTTCTTTTAAACAAAACAGTAAAAATTCGTTTTAACCATACTTTGCAACTCTTCGAATTAAATTTTGACAAACAACTGCAACGTCGCAATTGCTTTCCACCGTTAGTGTATAAAATTTATATTAATTTTTGAAATGTTGTATAATAAGCAATAATGGATAACACTTACCGGCTTTCATTATGATGCAGGGAAAAAAATGACCATTTTGTCCTTTGTCTTATGTAGGAATTACACCCCGGTACAATACACGCCATTACAAAATAAAACAAAGATCTTAATATATAATAAAAAAGTAACAAAGATCTGAACAAATAACAAAACAATAGCTACAACACCTTTTTTACTTAATTAATATACAAAACTTATAATATTAAATGCGTGTAATATGTTTTTGCGCAGTAAATATCTGTCACAAGTTTCAAGCAGACTCAGTGTTGAGCGGTTTTTGTCTGTGTTTTCTAGAGTGTTCGTAGCGTCTCTTGCGTGGTGACACATAGCCGTCGCTAGAGGTCGCTGTACACAATTAAAATTTGCCGCCATCTTCCTTAAGAGATGCTGTCACCAAATTGAGTACCTACTTGACCACCCCCTGGTCCCAGCATTATTCTTGCATAGGTTTCCTTTAAAGCATAATCACTATCTTTAATTTTGGGACGATTTGCATTTTGTAGGGATGAAGTTTTAGTTTTTTTCTCAATATCACATGTACAATTGACTTTTTAATACCTATATAGGCGGCAATCTTTTTTACTGATTTTCTGAGATTTCCAACGATTTCTTCGTGCACCCATGCCACACGTTCTGGCGTAGTCATTCTGGCGTGGACGGTCCTGGTGACGACCTATTACCTGTTGTCCCTTGTTGTCGAAATCTTTGTATCCATAACCAGATAGTAATGAATTTAGATGAGATAGTAATAAATTTATTTATATAAAAATGTATACAATTTATTATTACATTTCTTACCATCTAGATTAATATTAATTGTGACACTGGACATGACATGCACTAGATCCAATACTGTTAGTTTTAACTATAGGCATTAATTTTGTAGAAATTCATTATTTACAATTAAATGAAACTACGTGATGTAGTATTATTTCTACTTTCTCTAATTTCTTTACCACGAACTAGGTTTCGTTGTATTACAATATCTTTAGGTGGGATATTAGCAAAGATTCTTTGCTATATAAAGAGATCTTTACTAATATCCCACCTAAAGATGTTGTAATACAACGAAACCTAGGTCGTGGTAAAGAAATTAAAGAAAGTAGAAATAATACTACATCACGTAGTTTCATTTAATTGTGTTTAACTATAGAGATTAACTGCATGTTGATTTTTTAAAATACTAATTAATATTATTTTGGGCTTAATGATTACATTAGGTTTTGAGATATGCTTATTACTACACACATATTATTAGTGAAACATGTAAACTCATAGAGAAATAAAGAGTCAAGTTGAAAAATCTCAGCACGTTTGAATATATCTTACAAAAACTCAGATAATTGTCTGTATAGTTTCCTTCACATTTATTAAATTCAATAATACAGTTATAACAAATTCGTGAGCTTCGGTATACTGTGAGATGGCTTAGTTTATCGTTAAAAAATGGAAAATTCAGCAATTGTCAATGCACTGACAAAAAGAAAATTAATATTTTTCTTATTTCTCCTATTGAACTCGTATCAACTATTGAATTCTGCTTTGTGTGTCACTGTTTATACGTTAATAAACTTCAGTTAATTGAATTTACGAGGATATCATATAATTTTCATTTATTACAATTTTCTTCTTTGTTTAATGTAAATTATCCAAAGGTTTTTACTGCACATAACAATTAAAATACTTTTAAGTTTGAAAAGCACTTTTTACAATTAAATTATTTTTCCAAACAAAATTTATTATTTAAATATATCTTAATGTTCTTATTAACTCATTTACGTTCCTTAACAACGTATTATATTATTCTCAAAGAATTTTGCAACATATTTATTTCTTTTGAATAATTAAATATTAGAGAACTAAAAACAAGGGTAGTTTTAGTAAAATAGAAAGTGAAACACTCATTGGATAAACAAATCTCGAGGATTTAAATTTCATTACGTAGGATACAGATATTTAATATTTCAAAGTGCTATAAAAATTAAAAATTTTTGTTTTTTCTTTAAATGTATTAATTAAATGTGTTATAATTGTTATTACATAGAGTTTAACTTAGTCATACGTGAAACAGATTGGTTAATTATTTGTATTTTATCTATTATATTTTGATGAAAATTTATCGGAAAATGAAAGGGCAGCCCTTTTCTTTATTAAATTACATGAAAGTGTAAAAGTATATATATTGGTATCCAGGAGGATAGTAGAGAAATGCACTGAATCTTTGTGAAGAGACCTCATCGCTTATTTATATTTACCTTAAGTGTGCCATATTTTTATTTATTTAGTTTACTTAGTACGGATAATTATTAAATACATCGAAATAAATCTTTAATAAAATGAGAATATGTACCGGTTTTCCTCGCTCCATAAAAATTATTTTGAAAATGTTTTTAAAATGCTAGCAAAATTTGTTTCTCTTTTAAATTGTGTTTTTTTTTCTTCAGAGCCTTTAATATAAATGATCATTTTAATTACTTCATCATTATTTATAATGTCGTAAAATAAAGTATAATAAGTAACTGAAATTTTAAACTAGGCACGCTAATAGGTCTAGTGTTTAACTTACATTTTTTTGATTTTTGAAAACTGACATGAATATTTCTACATGACTGCCATGTTTCATATATTTTAGTAAGAACCTCTTTTACTCGCTATATTTGATAATAGAAGATGAGATTGGTACTAGATGAAATAAAAGCATATTATATACCTTTATAACAAAATTGTATTATTAATGTAATCAGTTTCAAAATAAAATTATCACCAAATTAAAAAACAGAAAACTATTTCAATTATTTTAACAGTTTTAAAAATAGGTACATTAAGCTGTTAAATTGAATATTAAGTATTTGAATTCAAGAACCTAAACAGAAAACGCGAATGAAAAATCTAGTTCCGTAATTGAGCTGTTCATATTATTTACTGATACATTTTTCTTCGGCATCAAATTTTCAAAGATTTGCAGAAATATCGAATAATAAAACATGTTTACAAACAATTTAAGCTACTTCAGATTACTGCCGAATAAGGAGCGCCTTGAATAGTACAAAGGCTTAGTGGGAACTTTAGGGTAGCAATATTGTTTCCTAGCATAAATATATTTAAAAATACTGCTGATGGTAGAGATATTTTCAATATTTGCTACTGATAGAGATGCCAAGCAAAATGTAGCACTCATCTGTGTGTGAGTGTGTGGATGTGCATATAAGTGAGAGAGAAAGACAAGCATCGACTCGGCTCACTTTTTGAGCACTAATGACATCTGCATGCAATATAACGTAATTGTCACTATCTATTACCAGCGCAGAAGTAGCGACCACTCGCTACTCTATGAAGACTTTTAATAATATCTTTGAATAATTTATAAAATTTGGAAGAGAGTAAAGATCTATAGTTAATATAAGTGAAAGGTTATGAATACTACACAACAAGAAGTAGTGACCTCAATCGAAGACTTAGAGAAGTCCAAACATAGAACATTTTTAAGTATCGTTTATGAGGTATTGATAATCAATAATGTTTATAAAGGAAAAGAAGCGCACTGATATTATAAAACAATGAAAATACGAGGACTTAGTTCGAACTTTTGTGGTATCATTTGTGAACAGAAACGAATTTGCAAAATACTGCTACTACTATAGACTTTTTCCCTCAGTGCAAAGTTGATGATTAGTTTTTTTATTGTTTTATATTTTCCATGTGTTCTTTATGTCGTGATTATATGAAGTCGGTTCAATAATTTTTTTGTAAAACTGTTTTCCATCTATATCCATTCACGCAGGCACGCATGCACACAAGCACACACGAACCCACGCATGCACGGCCCCTCCCTCCCCCCACCACTCAACAGCCCGCCCGCCCGTCCGCCGGCCCACACCCACGGAGGCAAGCAAACACGCACGCACGAACGAATGCACAAACGCCCACCCGCCCGCACGCACGCCCGACCGCCCGCTTGCATGCACGCACGCACGAAGGCATGCACGCACGCAAGCTTGCATGCACGAACGCACACACGCACGCACTTTCTTAATTTTCATTTGACTACTCTAAACTATATTTTTGCAAAATCACATTTTTTATATGCAATAGCTTCTTGCCGTCGTCAGTCAACATTTTTTTGTAAAATTAATCATTAATATATTGAAATACTCATTGCAACTCGAATAACGATAATTCTACATAAATACGAATTCGAATAGGAGTTGTATTTTTATTATTTAATTAATTAATTATATTCTTTAACAGAACACATATTAATATGTACAGAAAGTTCTGTATAGGATTTTAAATTACGAATCTATTCTCTCATTAAACCTCTATTAACACGCAGTTTTTTTTTTAAATATTTATTATGTTCCCAAGTAACTTCGTAAGCAAGGTAATGACTTTTACTTTTTACTTATGTATGTTAATACTTGATCGCTGTATTGCCTTGAATCCCAACCTCATGAATTTATTTAAATTATTCTAGTCAATTTTTCTAGTTAAAGTCTATTCGGTAATATCTGTGCAAGTCGATACACAAATGCTTATGTCACTGGACTTGATATCCGACAAACGTGCAAAGTCTTTTCTTGCGTCCGAACTTAGTAAAACCTGATTGCGCACATTGGTAGGTGAAATGAAAGAGATGAATAAATGCATATCGATACTCGTTTACAGAAATTATAATTAACAATACGTAGACACGCTCACGTCGCCTCTAGATATTATTTAATTTAATAATTTAGTTTTGGAAATTAATTTTGTAAATTCAAGCTCTAAAGCTTTAAACAAGCAGCTCGTATTTCGGTATTAACGGGATTTAAAACAAACATAAAGAATCACCATAAAAATGCAAAACAAGTATCCGGTATGTGTAATCATGATGTTGATTTTGGAGACACGAATCGAATAAAAAATAAATCAAAATGAAGCTTCTTTCATGTTAACAAAAAGTGTAAAAACTATCCGTAAAGTAAAAGTGGAGAACAAAAAATTGTATTAATGTCAACGTGGATTGATTATTAACTCAAATTGTCATAAATTTAAAAAAATACAAGCATTGACAACGAATTACAATAATACAAATTTGGAACAGAACATAGACATAGAAATTTCATAATAATTTTTTGAGTATTATCGACTTGTTTTTAGTTTTATGTAACGAGTTCTTAATTTTGGAAGTATGTAATAAGAAAAAACTTGTTACATGTGAGTAGACTGCACAACGAGAGTTCCGTGCACTCTTAGGTGTTTATAAATATAAAAACCGATAATAGATGTCATTGACAATACTGGCATCGTAATATTCACCAAGTCAATTTTTATTCAAAGGTACGATTGAAATAAAAAGCTATTACTGTACCTAATTTCAAGGAAATCTTTCCAGCGGAAATCTATATTGCTTGATTGACGAACAAATCAACACACAGACAAATAGAGAGATAATAAATCTAAAAACAGGTTTTCTGACTTCTATTATCATTATATTTGCTAAATTATCCATTCTTTTAAAAATATTTTCGATATAAGGAATTCACTCTGTTCCAATTTTATTGTATGGCTAGATGACTCATAATTTCTACACCTGATGAAATCAAATATTCGGTCGTTAGGTTGAGTGAACAGAAGCGTTTTCGTCATGAAGAAAGACTGTATTGCAAGGCATTGCTCTCAAACTTTTTCTTTAGACTTGTGATAACTGTTATTTCACAAGAAAATTATCGGATAGAAACCGCGTCTGTCCAAAGAAAAAAGTGATATATCTATTTTCCTCCATTTTGTCCTTTGGGTAAAGCTTGCAGGAAAGTTTTTAGAACTAAAAACCCACTACACAGACCGCCTCTTAATTTTGGGTTCGTAACAGTACATTTAGTTTTCGTCAATCGTGACGACATCGAATACATTTGAGTGTTATCCGCAGAACTTTTCTAACATTTCGCGATACCAATTAACGCGACGGTGTTTTTGAGTCTTGGTAATATTAAGGGATATCCATTTAGAACCAAGTTTTCTGACGCCTAAACATTCATGTAGAATTGTTTGTACTTGACTCATATCAATATTTAAACCAGTCAAATAGGTTATTTTTCCTATAAGGTAAGTGTGTTTATACCTAGTTGGTAATATAATTTACGTGTTCACATACCTGATGGTCGTCGAAATTACGAATAAGCCTTATCCTGCTTACATATTTTTTTATGTGAGTGGAATAGCAAATAGTTACTGTAAATCGGAAATAATTACTGTATTAAAAATGTTTATTGAAAAGTTGAAGAATAATGAATTCTTCAGAAGAATTTCGGAATGTCAGAAGACCAATTAAATAAATTAATTAGAAAAAAGATTTTACATGGAAAAAAGTGTTGGAGCTTAAATTGGTACAGCCTTTACTGAGTAACAGAAAATATCACATGGAACTTAATGGTTTTTATTTTTAAACAGAGAACTGGAAATGCGGACATAATCATTGCTGCACTGCAGATGTGCAACATCATACAATTAAAATAATCTTCATTAGATTTTACTAGGGAGATAAAAAGACGCATGCAATTTTTTCATAATTTGCACCGTAAATGATTGTCAAAGATTTTACAAAATTTTTTAAGGCACTTTAAATAACGCCTCTATAGAAGATATACCTCTCTCATTCTTAACGTAAATCTTACAATCAGAGCATTTACTCTACATATTTACATTGAAAGCACATAACCACGATTGATGTCAAGCAAAAGAATACTTCAATAATAAGGACCATACTGGTTGTATATGATATTATAATACTGGCTGGATATGATATTAAAAATGCTAAATAATACTCGCATTAAACAACACTTGAAATATAGAGGAATAATCCCGTAATTATTACTTTTTTATTAGTATGTTTAACGTTGTTGTTGTTGCTGTCATGTTTACATGAGATGAAGAAGACCTTATATGAAAAAATGGTTGCCGGAATCTCGAAAGGTCCACTTCTTCCAGTCCCGCTTGTTGAGCGGCCGGGAATCGAATCGGGGTCCTCGCGGTGGATATCCTGCTCTCAATCTAACACACCACGGTGATGACAGTATATTTAACGTAAATATTATAAACTATAAGTCAGAAGATTTATTATTTGGATAGATGCGAAATAATAAGTAATAAAATTCGGTCAAATCAAAACTTAATTCTTTTAGAGCTGGTGAACCGATTTACTATTAGCGAATTGTTCATTAATTATAATATTATAGTAGGTATAATAATTTACAATATATCTTTTTTCAGTTGGATCTTTGCGAGGACTGAAAAAAACAGGAATGATTTTGTAATTTTTTTAACAATAAAACTGTTTAAAAAAATTACAAAAAATTCGTGGCTTAGAACAATTTATTATCCTGTCAATATTTATAATGCTTTATAGTCTAGCTAAAGATTTTGTTTTAATATAAAGGTTTCATTATATACATTGACATTGTGAATTTTTAATTATAACCTATAAATTAATTTTGCCTTGTTAAACATTGCGTCCAGCCATCTCACTCTTGTCTTCTAGACTTAGTACTTAAAATAATTAAAAAGGTAAATACAGTGAAAAACCTACATTAAATATTATTTTTGTGTAACTATAAATGAAATATCGTGATTATACTCCTAGTAGTAGTGTAATAAAAATACTTTTTAAAGCATAAAATACATTTGACATCAAAAATCTGAAAAAAATTGTGGCAAAAAAACGAATTGAATGGTATTGTGAGTAATTTAAATTTAAAAACTATCACTTACGTTGTTTGTGTCTAATGTGTATCTATATAAATATTGTTCAGACAAAAAAGAGATGGATAGATAGCTCCATAAGTACTAAATTACGCTGTTACGTTAAAACGCTGTAAGATCCCTTGCAGCGTTTTGCTGTCAAATGACAGTATATTTGTTTCTCAAGTCTTTTTTCTTTTTCGTTTTTGAAAACAAATGCCATTCTATTTTCTCTACGAATTTCTTTGCGATTTGAATTATACCGCTCACTTTAGTTAACTTTAAGTGAGTTTATTAAAATTTCTACGTATATCACAGATAAACTTGAGCGCTGCGACTGTGCGTCTTCAAACGACCTCGCCTATGTCGGATTTTTTGTACAAGTGGTAACTTCAAGTGAGAACTTGTTAAATCTGTGTAGAAGCAATTCTACCTGGAGTATATATTGGGTAAGCAAATGATACCACTATTCAAATTAAATTTAGAAGCCGAAGTGGCAACCTTGTTCTGGTTTGAAATTAATTTTATTTTACAGTCATTTTTCCTTAAATTAAAAAGACCCATTTTTTAAATAAAGTGGCTTATACTGCTCTTGAAAATATATTTTACAAAGACATTTTGGGTAAGTCATCATTACCTTGACTATTTGATTCGCTATCATGACTTAGCAAACGCCAATTTTTTTTTAGAAAACCGTGACCTTGTAGAATGACTTTGTCCCTTTTATAGATCGCCCTATGTTCATGAATTATTTCCAGCTTGAGTTCGGACTTTAGTGTGGCTTTTTGTGTCTTCGTCTGTAAGTTTGTGTACAACGATGTTATGCTCAATATACAGGTTGTAACTATGCATGAAGAAAGAAAATATTACTATAAATAATGCCACGCGCGAACAACAATTAAAAAGACAGAGTTCGCGATAGAAAATATAGAGATAGTCATGTTGAAATTTAGTCAAATCACCTAAATATTTGAGAACTACTTTTAGCACGTTAATGACATTCATAATATACGGGTAACGTTATTGCTTTTGCACCTAAGCTTGGAAATATTCTCCTCTTCCGCAATGGTTGATGGCTTGATATGGTTCTCGAAATTCATAATTATTAGTTACATTGTTTTAGATATTAAAAGTTATTATTTAACAAATTTTGTAAATCTCATATTTACTTTTGAAAATTGCGATCCCAACCGCAAGTTTTGAAATTCGATTAGTTTTATCATGATTGTAATTTTACATTAGTGATTTGAGTAGGCAATTATTTTTGTTTCTTCGTTTTTCTTTTCAACTTTTTTTGCAAGTTTTATATTTTTCTTGCTTTTTATTTTTACAAGTTCTTGTAAAGTATATTTTAATATTTACGAAATTATTTCCGAATTGCGTATTTATATATCGACAACATCCATGCTCTAGCAATTGATAGTTCCGATTGGAAAAACAGTTTTTTTTTGTAAGAAGACTTTTATTCTTCGTGCCTTTTATTTAATTTACTGAACTTGTATATTCATAATCTTTTTAAAATTGCTAGTATTGAAATTTGTCACTTTTCCGTGATATTTAACAACTCAATCACCTGGTTGCAGTTGAAATTGGACATCGTTATGTACTGTAGTGTCACAAAATTTGTAAATTGTTACGTAAATGAAAAAATTAGGTCTGGTATTATTAGTGAAATGTATATTTGTGTAACTATTATGATTATTTTACTCTACATAAATAAGTAAGAATAGAAGTTAGCTCATTAGCAAGGAGGCGCTCTATGTAAATCCATATAAAATAGATGTATCATTTTCAAGAAAGTGCGTTGAAATTGAAGAAATAAAATTAATTATGACCATAAATATATCTACTTATAATCATTTTTAATATGGGACGCTAGCTGTTTTAAAAAAAAATTTAAGGAACTTTAAAACTTATCAAGTAATTTATCTTGTAGTAAGGAAAAATGTCTATGATTTTTTATTATTTTCAGTTCATTTCATTCACCGGGATTAGCATCTTCGTTTACCATGATTTTAATTATGGCTCTTCTGACGATATTTATTTTAAGTTACATACAATTTCGACTGGGTAGACGTCGTATGTACGAACTGGCAGCCAAGTTACCAGGCCCGAGGGAATACCCACTTATTGGACACGCCCATCTATTTGCTGGTAGCACTGAAGGTAAAATATTTCTCTTTAAATTCTAGATTTCTTTATTAAAATCATTGTAGATTTTATTTGTCACGTGATATGTTCACGGTGTATGGAATATTGCCAAGTAGTTTAAGTGAGCGTGAACAGTGCGGGATTTATGTGATTGCCCATCTCGCTTCTACGGCCTAGGCTTAAAATTGTTAACTGCGAGAACTGCGGAAAAGACAGTGTTATAATTTTAATTGAAAGATAAATTTTTACGTATTTACAAACATATTAGCAGATTATCGACAGATTGGCAAATATGGAGGAATTAAAAAAACGGCCAAGTGCAAGTCAAACTTGCGCGTTTACTGTTCCTTATTATTGTGTAAAAATGAGCACGTACAAGCATTGGAGCATACGTGAGGTCGTCACCAGTAGCGTGTGTGTGGTATTTTGGGTTACCGAGTTTCTATATAAAGTTTGTTATGTTAATTTATTAATAACGTGATGAAAAATGAAAACATAGAGAAAAGATTCTAACATTTTTAAGCAATTTAATTTGAGAAAACATAAATCATTATTTCTTCGTTATTTTCAATATAATGGTTATAATTTCAATTAAAATATTTTTCAGACGTTATTCACCGACTACTTTTCATCCACATAGACCTTACTACCAATATTTTTATTTTTCAGATTCATTATCGACGTTTTTTTTGGGAATGTTGTAATAAAAAAACGGGTTGAAAAATAAATTAATAATTTTTAGAGGAAATTATGTCAGATATATTTTCATTCTTCATATCGATAGTTTTCAAAATTCTTAGGGGACAGCGACATACCTGCATTTTTTCGGCATTTAATAATAAAAATATTATGTTCAGAAATAAATTTCGTATTTTTGAACTCATATTTTAATAATATCGCATTTGACATGGGATCACATAGACAAAGAAAATGTTTTCGTCTCCTGTCCCAGACCTTGAGGTAGGGGAGAGAAGGTGAAAACAGATAAGACAATATCACTATTTATATAACGTCTGTAATAAGAAAACTGAATGTGCAAAGTTTTAACTATTTATGCCAAATAATTATCAACAAAAATTGGTTTGCCATTCAGACATACAGACACCAAATTCATTCCAGAGGTTTTCTGTTTTCTTGGGATTTTAAAATTTTGCAAATATTATCTAGAATACATTTTTCCCCACACAATTTCAGAAAATTTACTCTTCTTGAATGTTACTTCAAGTGATATCGAATGGTCGAGCTAACTCAATTAAAGTCTCGTAATTAAGCTTCATTAAAAAAAGGGGGCGCAATTTTGAGACCCACTTAAAGAAGCATGTAACGTTAAAATTAATTAACTTTATTTACGTTTCAAACTTTCGATTACGGAAAAGGTCGCACAATTAAGTTGACTTTTATAATTATTTTCAGATATATTTCAAGCGATAGACATATTAGCTCGTTTCAGCCAACAAAACGGTGGCATCTGTAAAATTTGGGTGGGGCCATGGCTTTATGTTGGTAAGCGTTTACTATTTCTTTTTTGAGGTTATTTTAATTTCTCTTAACTCAGGGGCCGTTAACTGGATGATTATTTTGTAATTTTAAGCTCGCCGTGAGAAAGTTAACATAAATAATTGAAACCAACTTTCTTAAATAAAATTTTACTCGCGGTTCAATTTTTAAGTAGAAGTTAATGACAATTATTTTTTTAATGAATTCTTTCAATTGTAGGTAAAACATTTTGTGTGAAATTTTATAAATTTCATTTTATATGAGAAACTGTTTTAAATATTTGAAATTATAGTAAAGATAGTGAAGAAGAGGTCAAGTGATTCTTGATAATGCATCCTTATATACTTAATAATTTCATTGATGTAACTAAATTTGACATTGATGGAACTAAATTTCACAAATATAACAGCTGCTGTATTTCCAAATGTTTAAATACATTCACACACACACACACACACACAAGCACATACACAAAAACACACAACAAACACACACACAAACGCACATAAAACACACACACACGCACACACAAACACACACACACACACACACACAAAGGTGCGCGCGCGCACGCATACACACACGCTCGCACGCTCACACACACACTCGTGCATACACACACATGCAAACAAATCGACGAAATAGAATTATTCTTTTTGGCTACCACATAAACTAACGTACTGATATATATATATATATATATAAATATATATATATATATATATATATATATATATATATATATATATATCTATCTATCTTTGAACCTGATACATTACTCTGAATCAAAAACCAAAGTTTTATACACATAGTAGAGCCTCGATAATTTGAAGCCCCGCTATCCAAACGACCCCCCCCCCCCCCGCTGCTGTCTCATAGAATATCTCGTTCACCCTGCGTCGTTCCGCCATTTTGTGCGTTTCTCTAAATATTTTTGTGCGTTTTGTAGTGGATTCAAAATATATTGACAATAACGATGGAAAATTGACTATTTTTTATATCAATAGCAAGGAAGGTCTAGGCGCTAGAAAAACTTGTAGGACATCCAGTCTTGAGGATGCCTTATTTATGTGGTTTTTAGAACAGCGAAGAAAAGCTGTCCCATTGTCAGTTGACATAGCGATGAAAAAAGCCAAATTTTTCTATGAAAGACTTGGAATTGGAGAGTTTGTTGTTAGTAGAGGTAGGTGAGACAAATTCAAGAAAATGCATGGAATATGCCAACTTAAACGTAGTGGTGAAAAACTGTCATTATTCGAGCGATTCTTCATTATTCGAAGCTGTGAAGCCATTTCAGAAGAAATTCATGGATATAATTAGGGAGAAAGACTTAACTGCCGATCAAATCTATAAAGCCGATGAATCGAATTTGTATTGGAAAGTGTTACCAGATAAAACTTTGGTTTTTGAGTCAGAGAGTAATGTATCAGGTTCAAAGATATTGAAGGAAACACACATTATTTGAACGCAACCGGATCACACAAACTGACCCTACTGGTTGTTGGTAAATAACAAAGGCCATGTGCATTCGCATGGGTTAAAAATTACCAGTTCATTGCGCAGGTCAAAGGAGTGCTTGGTTTATAAAAATAATAGTTTTAAACTGACCGAAGGTACATTTTATTCCGAAAGTAAAGAAATATTTATCTGAAAAGAACCTGCCGCTAAAGACACTTTTCCTTTTTGATAATGAACCAGCGCATACACTTCAAGAAGATCTGCAGACGATTGACGAAAGTTTCACTGTTCTGTATATGCCGCCTAACTGTACAGCCTTAATTCAACCCATGGATCAAAACGTAATCCAGAACATTAAAGTGACATACAAAAAACACTCCTGTTTCAAGGTTTTGATTAGCAAGAAGTTAATACAGAATGCACATTAACTGAAATTCTAAAAAAACATGAAAGATTCTGTATTTTCTCTGGCTCAATGTTGACAACAAGGGTCCTCAAACCTGATCAAAACACTTTGGAAGTCTCTGTGGCCCTCGTTATTTAAACGAAAGGAAAATTCTGGCCATGATATAGATGATTTTCACCCTGAAGATGATCTTTGTGGAGATTAACAATTTCTTATCAAGCAATGATTACATTGATTGTCAAGAGCCCTTGACTGATGAAGACATAGTGAAACAAATACTAAATGATACTAATAGCAAAAACGAGGAAGAGAAAAAGAATTGGAAGCAATTGCAAGGATTTCACATCCTAGAGTTTTTTCTGCATTAAATTAATGTTTGGAATGGGCGGATCAAATAGGTGTTTCAATTTCAGAAAAAAAATTATTGCGTAAATTGAGGAATAATGCTTTTCCTTTTTCATTTTATATATAATATATTTTTTTAAAAAAGCGTAATAATACTTAGCGATTAAAATTTGTATTTACTTTCCATTAAAAATTTTTATTTTCCTTTCAAAAAACACCTTTTAAAATATCGATATACAATAATCCGAACACCTCCGAACAGAGTATAAGTTTTGGGTGTTTGGATTATCGAGGCCCTACTGTGTGTGTGTGTGTGTATATACATATGTATATATATATATATATATATATATATATATATATATATATATGTTTGTATATGTACATATACACAAATGGAATATCTTATATAAACGCTATTAAATTTAATTATGATTTAATGATAAAAATAAAACACTTCTCTCTGTTTAAAAATTATTTATTTCTCAGTAATAATTTTAATAAAAGATGAAAAATGAAATTATTTTAGTTTTATTTTCAGAAGGAATCATAGAAACTTTTTTCCTACATCGATTAATCAACACTTACTATAGTATTGCTGTTATAATAGTTTCTTGTATACGCAACAATTAGATTTTTGTTTTGTTATTTATTACAATTGCTTATTTCGTGTGTATTTTGAAAGTGAATATAATTATTTTAGGTGTAACAAATCCTGCTGACGCTGAAATAGTTCTCAGTTCGTGCCTGCAAAAGGGAGGCACATATAAATTTATGAAACCTTGGCTGGGCAACGGATTGGTATCAGGAGCAGGTATTACTTGAAATAACATATGATAAAACCAAAGAAAGAAAAATTGTTTACGATGGCATAGTGTTAAAGATTTTCATTTTATAGCAATTTTTCCATTATTAATATAATTTATTCTAATTCCACTAAAATAATAAATTAATTGTCTAGAAAAAAATTTTTCACAATCTTCAATGACACGAAAAGTAAGCGAAACATAATAATAACGTACATATATATCTTAGATAATCCGAGCTATTTAAATGTATGTCAGTATTTAGTTCGAAAGATCATTGAATATGCAAAAAAAACTTGTGCGCAATGGTAACTCAAAGTGCAGTGAAGCTTTATGATCATTTGTCAATTAGTGTGATGGTGTAGAAAAATGATGAATTGATTTGATTTTGTTAAATCTGTGCAAGAGACATCTTTTTCATTACATCTTGTTTTTAATCTAATATTAGAAGTAGATGGATGGAGAATGGTTGCTCCTATAGCGACATAAAAAGTTGCTTTGTAATGTGGATTGTAATTTTCTCAAAATCAGTCCGGGTGTTAATGAAATAAATATTTCTCTCTTAAAATTTTGCATAGAGCAGGAAATTATTTCTTTTTAACTATAAGGTATATATCTTTTTTTATTTATTACCTTCGAATCTCATTTCACAATTTAACATCTTATTTCAACGATTATTATATATAAGGGTTACTCAAATTTCCCTTGTAAATAATCAGTCATTTAAATCTAAGATTTAAATTAATATGTACGCGTGTCCGTGCAATAGCGAGTAAGTTCCTATACGACCGTATGATGACTTGTAACAGCTACACGCTAACGCGTATTGGATGATTATTGGTGCGAGCGAAATAAATATGTACCGGCAGCTTAATTCGATGTTTTTTATAAATATCTGTGTCATTTGCACTAAAACAAAAAACAAATACAATGAAATGGAAGTCAGTTGCAAAATAGGCACTGTCATCAGCAGGTTGATTTTAATAAAAAATAAACTGAATTGATTGGAAAATTGTTACTCACAAAAATGCTGATCCCGCAACCAGTGCCGGAATTGACGTCCAATTTTTGATTTCAGTTCTGGATTTGAAAGCCATCTGATATTGCATGCCCTAACTTGAAATACAAAATATTCAGCTTTATATTGCGTCACTCACTTTATTTAATGTTGGCTTTAAAAATCGACATGCATTTTAGCATTGGCTTTATTCCAAATTTTATTACTCGTTAACTAACGTTACCCTATTTTTATTTCATGTTTGCAAGAATTTTTGAGAATGTTTAAGAGAATAGAATAGCATCATACCATTTTACGACGGAAAAGGACGGAGCTATTTTTCCGTCTATGACAGTTTTGTACTTTTTCGGTGGATGAGAGTAGATGTATTTTTGCATGTAATTTTATTTTATTCCGCGTCAGGTAATGTTTTTGGAAACTTTCAACATTGGTATAAAATTGTTAATTAAACATTTTATTAGATAGTCGAAAGTATTTTACGAACGTATTATTTGGTAACGTATATGGATCAGAAACTTTCCTCAATTTCAGAGTGCGAACTTTATTGGCGTTTCTGCAAATGCAATATAATTGTTATATATTAAAGGTATGATGATGTTTGTTTTAATTAATTTTACTAGTAAGTCTAAATTTACTAAATTATCAAGTAACAATTTAAAGTCAGCCGTAATATAAGTAACATATAACGTCAGTCGTAACGTCTACCGATTTAGCTACCTATACGTAAAGTGAAATAAGGCACCATTTCAACGTACGTAGTCGTCAAAATAAAGATTTAACGGTGACACAGCATGCGAAGCTAATACTCCGTAAAGTTTACCTTATTCATAAAGTGACATGATACAACATAAGGCTGAGTAAGAGTCATAATTCGAATTCAATGACAATATCGGAGCGAACGATTGACTAATTGGCAACGGAACCGCCTTTGTGTGTGTCGGTGTCTTTACAAGTTAAAGCTAAGATTTAGTGACGGTATGTTGATAACTAGTTAAAATATCGATTAATTAAATACAAGTTTTTAACGCTTACTTCTATTGAATATATTTGGCGTTAATTTTGTAGAAATTCATTATTCGCAACTAAATGAAACTACGTGATGTAATATTATTTCTACTTTCTTTACCACGACCTAGGTTTCGTTGTATTACAACATCTTCAGGTGGGATATTAGCAAAGAATGACTCTTAGGAATATCCAACAGCATTTATATGTTTCAAACAAAATAGTGGAAGCCGGGTCTGTGTGGGTTTTCCCACTGCTTGTGTTAGTGAGTTTATTGTAGGGAAGCGGTGTAGGTTTTATTATATTTCCGAGAGTTATACTATATACCAGTTTTTTAGTGAGGATAATAAGTTCAATTGTTGTTATTCTATGAGGTTGTACAATGTAAATATTCCGGTGTATGTAATAAAATTAACTGGAAGTTATCCTGGGTAATATATAACACAAAAGCAAGGGTATCTGAAATTTAGAACAAGGTTATACCACTAATTCTGCATATCTCCGGTTTTATTTATTGATATATTTATTTCTTTATTTATTTATATATTTATTTATTTTAATTTTTATATACTTATATTTACATGTGTATGTGGGCTGAAACAATTTGAAAAGTACTGTAGTTTCAATGTTGTCTAATTGCATTATGTTTAGAAGATATTAAGTATGGGTGATGATATTATATTTAATTGTTCATTTAATATATTAACGTTGGTTCTTTTTTATGTCTCTTTATTTCTAATGTTTCTTGGATATTAACTTTATTCCCTTTTGTATTTATTTGTAATATGTAGGGGCCATGATCAGTATGAGGGGTGATGGTTATTTTCAATGAGATGTTTAGCAAAGTGAGATGTGTCTGGTTTGTTATTTCGCCAAGTGGCGATGTGTTCTTTATATCTTGTGGTAAAATCTCTTCCTGTTTGACCTATGTCACTCACCACTCTTGTATGTGTACACTATACCACTATTTTTATATTTATCTATTTTTCCTTTATTATTAATAAGGGTTTTACCCAAGCTATTTAAAATACTATAAGCGCATGTATTATTTATATTTTTATAATTAGTTAAGAGTTTCCCTAATTTAAGAGATATATTACCTACGTATGGGATAGGTTAATAGTAAATATTATTATTATTTGGCCGGGTATATTTCGACCGGGTATATTTCTTGTATTAGTATTTTTCTTAATTTATTATGGTACAGTTTTGTGACAATTGATGGGTTATAATTATTATTTACTGCGATTTGTTTTATAGTTTTTATTTCTTTACGTAAACTAGGTTTTTCTAGAGGGATGGTTAAAGCTCTGTGAATCATGGAGTGAAAGGTTGCTAACTTATGGGACCAAGGGTGTTGAGAATGACCATTAATTATGGAGTCTTTGAAAAAATGTGTCTTTTCTAAATATACTAAATTTATGTTTATTATTTTTGCGTTCTATTGTAATATCTAAGAAGTTTAGTTTATTATCGGATTCTTCTTCTAAAGTGAATTTGATATTGTTGTGTAGGGAGTTGGCAAAGTTAACAAACTGGTTTAATTGTCGCTGTATACCTTTCCAGCAGATAAGGATGTCATCAACGTATCTATAATGGTATAATATATTGTTCACTAATTTACTGTTTAAGAGGCTGGTTTCTAGATTGTTCATAAATAAGTGGGCTAAAAGGAGACTGAGAGGGGAGTCTATTGCAAGGCCACTGACTTGTTGATAAATTTTTTTATCGAATTGCAAAAAATAATTTTGGTCCATGCATAATTTAAAGAGGTCTCTAATTTCTGATGCTTCAATGGAGTTTAACCGTTTCTTATCTAGGATACCTGAAATAATATTTAGGCAATCTTTTGGTGTTATATTAGAAAGTGAGTTTACCACGTCGAGAGATACTAATTTACAATTGGGTGTTAGGTGTATATTTTTATTACAGAGATTTTATTACAGAGATCCTAAGAGTTTTTAATGGTTTATTTAGGCGCAAATCCGGTTTTATTTATAAAGATTTTATTAAGGTGGACAGCCAATTTTTTTGAGGGTGCATTTGTGTATGAGACAACAGGTCGTATGGGTATATTTGGTTTATGAATTTTAGGTTGTCCATAGAGTATTAGGGGTCTAAGGTTTATTTCTATAACTATACGTTTCGCGAATTCATTGGGAAATATGATATTATAGGTTTTAATTATTTGTTTTACGTTATCTGCAAATGTCGTGGCGGGGTCCCTTTGTATATTTATGAAGTCTTCTGGTTTAAGGAAATCGTACACTTTATTTTTATATTCACTTTGATCGAGAATAACTATAGTGTTGCCTTTATCTGCTTTAGATAGGATGAGTTTATCTTTATGAATTTTAATTTGCAAATTAACTTGTGTCAATATTTCATCATTAATGTGTTTTGGTTTTAGAGTATTCTTTACATATTATATCAGCAGCTTTGTGTTTAGTAAGTGAGTCCTTGTTACTGAATGCAATCGTGGTATCTATTAATAGTGATTCTATGTTTTTTCGTGAGGGTGCGGTGGGAATATTATATTTAAATCCTTTATTTAAAAGTTCTAGTTCTTTATTATTAAATGTTGATTTTGAAAGGTTTACTGTTCGGGGATAAAATGTTTGTTTGGGTGTGACTTTTGGTTTCTGGGTTTTGGCTTTTAGTTTTTTTAATTTTGTTTAATTGTTCTATACCATTATCTCAGTTGTCCGAATATCTTCACTGAGTTCCCTATAGATTAAAAATAAAGTTTATACTATTCTATTCTTACTATACATTAACTATTAATTATTATTTCTTATTATACATTAACATTTTATGGGCAGATGGAAGCATTAAAAACAACCCGAGTGATGCTCGGGAACTTAAGTAGTTTCTATGCCATATGAATTGGACACTTTGATATATATTCTATAACAAGATGAAATTGTAATATATTTTAAACATTTCAAATATACCTGCACGTAGACCGATGATATTAGATTATAATTAAAATCACCAAAAAATGTCTGGTTTTATAATCACTATTACCACTCCCAGAACGGGCTTGCTTGTCTGCATATCATCCAACTGAACTTTCGATCAATCTTGAATTGTTTTATTTTCGTCGCATCTGTTAGAATTATCTTTTGTGATTAACTTTGTATTTTATAGATATTCTTCAATAATAGGTATTTCTGGATTTCAATTTTTCTTCAATAATATAGATTTCTGGATTTTCTTGAATATTCCAAAAACTCATAAACTGATAAAGGGATAAACTGAATTCAAACCGAGATGCGCCTATAATTGTTGTTTTGCAAACTTAAATCCTAGACATTACAATTCAATATATGTGTATCCTTAAATAAAGCATCGCTACATGCATTTCTTTTTGTTGTTAGCGTAACCTATTTTTCCGTCAATTTTGTTAAACCGTTTTGCACACTGGGATAGCTAACCCGTCTACCCAACGTATCGATCATCTCAAAGAGAGGCCTATGGCCAGTGGATTAATAGTAGGCTGACCGAGACTGTTGATTGATTGACGATTGATTGATTTTGGGATTGAAAGTAAATACTCGTAGATATTTTGTTCTTAATATACTTGGTTTTTGCCATAATATAATTTCATTTTGATTACGTAATTTTCTTTTGTTGGACTAGTAGGTAGTCTTATAAGAATTAAAGATGTAATTAAGATGTGTGTATCTAAAGCATTCGGGCTATGGAATAGTTTTTATCTGTACTCAACCTATGAAGATTAGTCAGATCTCCATTTAAAAGATAAGACTAAATTTTTCAAATCTTTTGATGTATTCAATTCCACAAATTCTACTTGAAACTCCAGAATTCATCTAATAGTACTAGTACAGCCAACAATCAAACTCCAGCCCAGTACAGCCAACAATCAAACTCCAGCATGAGAATCCATACATTTATACTTTCATCCTCATAGTAACATTCCTGTTTGACTGATTGAAGTTTCTCGTATGTTAGAATATCTAGTAATTTTATGCTCTCTTGTAATTTAGTTCTGATACCTCCTGATTTTAGCTTCAATATATATATATATATATATATCAAGCCGATTTTCTTTAACCTTTTAGTAAACTATTTTGATTTCAACCATTGTTTTCAATTGTTTTGTTCGCTCACAATTTTCTTCAAATATCTTTTCTTCAGAGGTCGACCACTAATTGTTCGATAAAAGGAAATCTCAGAGATGTAGCCGATCAAGCTTTACTCTTCATCAGAAACGTCTCTTTTTTACTAGCCATTTGCCATCTCGTCTTAAAATCAGAAATAAAGAATGATTTTTTTATGTAGATCCGATAGATTATGTTATTTTATTTATTTTGAAATGCAACTACTTTTTTAAAATAAAATCCTCCCATTTAATTGCCCACTATATGCCATTGTGTTACACAAATTTTGTACTGCTCAAACATACTTTCAATTTCCCACAACTTGATCTTTTAAAAAAATAAATAGAAATGTATTATTTTACAAAAATACAGGTTAAAGGGTGCAAAGATATGTAGGATTTACTTCATTTCGTCCTTAGAATAGGATAGGTCAAAAAGATTAAGATAAAACGAAAAGCAAAATCTATGAGACATTTGATCTTGTGCTCTCTTATATTTATTTATCTTATATTTATCTATTAAGCATTATCGAATTTATTGAATAATTGTAACACAATTTATATTATAAATAGTTTACAAACTTGATATTAACAATGCCATGCTTGAAATTTAAACCGTCAGTGCGCCACGATGAAGAGAAACATTTTACAAATGCAGAGATTTTTCTATTTTATTTACAGTCAGAACGTGCACTCGCGAAGCCGTTGCATTTATACTAGTATATATATATATATATATATATATAAATATATATATATATATATATATATATATATATATATATAACATAAATATGAATCCGCAATATGTTCTATTATTTTAATCAGTGTTTTTTTTATTTTATGAAAATAGAATTTTCAGTAGGAATCTGAATTTTTGTCCCCAATATGCGTTGAGGTTCGGTGCAGGGACACCTTGAACGCAATCGTAGAATCGCAATTCTAATTCTTATTGACATATGTATTTAATAGCTGAAATGCCATGTTTTTATTATAAATTTCGTTTTATTAATAGTTGGCGTCTTGAGTAGGGTTTTTCTCGCGCTGACATGATTTCCTTTATCGAATTTTGACGAGTATTAATTTTTTTCTCTCTGCATGATACGAATATTATTTAAATACTTATTTGAGTTTTCTTCTTGTTATTTTTTTAATAATTATTTTTAAACTGTTTTCTTTGTATTTCTTGAGTCTGTACATCTTTGTTTATTTTAGTATTTTTATAATAACTTATTTTCTTTATTTACGAAAAAGTTAATTAGCATTATCGACAGTTAACACCAAAATCTGCATACATCAGTAGTTAATATGAAAAAAAAATGATATTTATCTATATATATATATATATATATATATATATATATATATATATATATATATATATATATTTATAAATATATAGCAATTTTTAAAGTAGAGATTTTTGATTCTTGAAACGAGATATTCTTGTAGAATATAATTTCAAAGAGCAAGTTTTAAGGACTCTAAAATTTCATGGATTGAGAATTTTATTTTAAATGTTTCCCAGAATTTCTTATAAGATGTTATAGTATTGCCTAAAGTATTCACAAGTTATATAGCACACTCATCTCTGAAGCCGTCAAACCCAAACTTGTGAAAAATATAGCTGGAAGTCGATATGAAGTTTATCGAAACTTTACAACGATGATTATGGTAAATCTCATACTTTTGGTTCACTAGAAACTAAATAAAATATACAGAAACTGAAAGTATCTTTACATTTTTATGTATCCATGTGTGCGCGTAACGCTCATATATATATATATATATATATATATATATATATATATACTCGTAAATTAATATATATATATATACTCGAAAAAACCTAGCTGATTGAAGTATAAAAATAAAAAATAGTAAATTCAAATAAAGAGGGAAAGGAATAGGGCAAAGAGGAGGAGCAGTTCGTGCATTATAATCTAACGTAACTGCGGTTTTTTTAACGTTGCACATTTTATCTATTAATAAGTATAAAAAAAATATTAATATTATAAATGTTACTATTAATAAGTATAAGTATACTTTTTTCATTCGATAAAAAAAATTGATCTCAGAAACTGTAATGGGTGTGAAAATGAACGCTCAGGAGAAAATGGACACTTCATATATAGAAGCCAGCTCAATTGAAATGCAAATAATATCCAAGAGAATTTTCCAGATTTGGCTTCGACCTGATTTTCTTTTCAATCTGACTCCTTACAAAAAGATTGAAAACCAAAATATTGAAACTTTACGTACTTTTACAAACAACGTAAGTAAATACTTTTATCTAAAGTTATAAGTTACTTTGGCCAAGTGCATGGAAAAAACATTTCGTACTTTTGATATGATTGAGCATGCAAGCTTTATTTTTTTTCAAGTTTTCTTGTCTCATTATGAATGAGAAATATTTCATTAATTAAGGAATTTTCTGTATTTCTACACTATAATTGTGAAACCAAATAATATAAATTTTAAAGTTACAATTAAATTAAATGGTTACCACATAATTACAAAATAAATTTTGCTTCTTTTCCATGTAGACTATTTCATCGATTAATTTACGTCTTCTTCAAATTTTCATTTCAGATTATTTAAAATTTCAGGTTATTACCAAAAAGCGGCAAGAGCATGCCAGTCGAGAAAAACGCAGCACGTTGGGTAAGAAGGTGGTTAAAAATTAATGGAATGATTTATAGAAAACGTATTTACAAATTGAAGTTTGTTTTGACATAAACAATAAAAGTTACTAAACTAAATCATTTATCCAGACAGTGTATTTCTAGTGTTTATAAATGTACAGAATTTAAATTTTTATTTACTTTCTACTCGTTATTCACATGGTTCCGTAGCCGAAGAGTCCGAACAGAATCGCTCTCGTTCGATTGTTCGTACCAAAGTCAGTTTGTCGCCACCGTTTAATCTCTAAACTATAAATATTACATGTATACAATTTACATTTATTTAGTAAAATAAATAGCAAAAAACCTATATCAAATTTGGCGAAATATTTTCAAGGGACGCTCCGATGCCGTTACAATGGATTGTTACAAAACCGGTTTTAAGGATAGTTAGAAAATATTTTTTTAATTTTTCCTCTATGATCTGAGGTTATAACTCTCAATAACATGTATAACATTGATGTCGCCACTCTAAAGTATCTGAAATAAAATCTAATAAAAAACTATACATGTATACACACACACACACACACACTCTCACACACACTCACACACACACACACACACACACACAGATATATATATATATGTATATATATATACACATATACATATGTGTATATATATATATATATTCGTATATATGTAATTTTAATCCATATTTATAACGACAATTAAGTTACATTTCGGTATTTCATAAATTATAATGGTTGTGTAATAAATAGTTTAACAGGAATACTACAAAACCTTTATTGTTTATACCTTTCGTGTACTTGAATTAATGCAGAAATCTCATAGTAAGAGATATTCGTACTTAATAAGTACTTAACTATTGAATATATTTGGCGTTAATTTTGTAGAAGTTCATTATTTACAATTAAATGAAACTATATGGTGTAGATTATTTCTACTTTCTTTAAGTTCTTTACCACGACCTAGGTTTCGTTGTATTACAACATCTTCAGGTAGGCTATTAGCAAAGATCTTTGCTAATAGTCCACCTGAAGATGTAGTAATACAACGAAACCTAGACCGTGGTAAATAACTTAAAGGCAGTAGAAATAATACTACATCACGTAGTTTCATTTAAAGGTACTTAACTTTTAAAAGTAACATCAAATATTAAATTCTAAATAAACGTATAATTGTAGAATCGGAGGTGAAAATTCGTAAAGCCTTTCTCGACCTGATGATGGAACTCGTAGAAGACGGTGAGAAATTGACAGATGTTGAATTAAGAGAAGAAGTAGACACAATGGTAATAGCAGGCAACGATACATCGGCTTTAGTGTCCAGCTTCACTTTGGTCATGATTGGATCGCACCCCTCGGTTCAGGAGAAAGTCATAGCGGAGTTAGAAAACAAATATTTTTTCTTCCTTCCTTTTTGTTTTTTTTCCATTACTTTTTAATATTAACCAACTGCTTTTATTTAAATTTAATACTCTCATAATGTTACTCTATTTATAACACGAATTTCGATTTTAACTTTTACTAAGAATAAATTAAATGGGATATAGTTTAGGGCTTTTACAGTGCATGGCTATCCGGAACTATTTTTTACTAATCGTTAATATTCTAATTAGGATAGGATTGTTAGGCTATAAGACAATTGTAGAAGCAAAAATAAAGCATTAAATATTAACTTTAGAGATAATAGAGCTCAAAAATTGTTGTGTTATTAACTAATAGAGCTCCAAAATTGTAAGATAATTGTGTACGTTTTTATAATCTGCTTTTGCTTCCGAAAATTATATTCCGACACAAAGTGATTGAGTAAAGTTTTGAACTGGTTCAAACGAAATCACGATTTTGTCTCATATATAGAAAATGTATTCATTGCTTATTATTGATGAAATTGCTCGAGGTAGGGAAAATTTCCATGTTTTCCCTTAAAGAAGACGAATTTGGAAAATATTATCAGCTTTCGCATTTTACAATTTTTCAAAATAATTATATCGTTATATATTTTGCAGATTGAAAGATATATTTGGAAATTCGAAGAGGAGCGTTACCAAAGAAGATTTATCAAATATGCATTATTTGGAGAGAGTTGTAAAGGAGACACTGAGGTTATACCCTATCGCTCCGTTAGTAGTAAGACGTACGGAAAAGGAAGTCAAACTAAGTAAATTAAATACTAATTGTATATTAATTGATTTACACACTTGTGGATATATCATCACTCATAAATATTTCTAGAAACTTACATATTATTTCTAATATTTTATGTGCAATATCATATGTATTATTTTAATTTTTAACGTTATTTTCTTCCGCAGCGTCCGCTGTAATTCCAGCAGATATCGATTGCATCATTTCAGTCTGGGGATTGCATAGAGATAAGTCTGTTTGGGGTGAGGATGTGAATAAATTTGACCCGGACCGATTTTCAGCGGAAAGGGCTGCCAAACGACATCCCTGTTCTTATATACCCTTCAGTTACGGTCTAAGGAATTGCATTGGTATTGATTTTATATTATTTATTGTAGCTTTAGTGTAACACTTGTACGTGAAGAACTTATTCCTCAGAGAGCAGGCTATTAGCCAAAATATTTTAGTAATCCTAGTCAAAAATTAAATAAGAAATAAAAAAAAATTTAAAAAAGATAAGAAATTTTTAAAAAATTAACCTAAAATTAATATGTCAGAAATGGATAATGTATGGAAGAAATAAGTTACGAACGAAGGTGTGAATGGTTGAGATTTTGTGAAGACTGCCTCCTTACCGATCTTCAAAAGTGTGAAAATTAGCACGAATTTCTGGTGATCCTGGAATCCAAATATCCGGAAAATTAGTGTGATGACAAAGAAAGGAAACTAAAATAAAAAAGTTCAAAGAGCTTTTGGGAATCACGAGTATACTTATTGACGCAGACATAAATGAATATGAAATACATTAATATGAATATATAATGTATAATATAGTAATCGTGGTAGCGATGTTAAACGTTCTATGCGGATAATTCATAATAAATAAAGTAGCGAAATAAAATGAAGATTGTGCCGAAAAAGAGTAACCCAAAATATTCTTGATTTAACTAAGATGTGTTAGTCTTTTGAGGACAAATATTTACTAGATATTCCTAATTCTCTAATATTTATTGAAAATAGAGGGAAAAAAAAGTAAGAGAGAGAGAGAGACAGAGAAAGAGAAAAAAAGGTTTAAGATATAAATCTCGATACAATTGATATTAGCTGAAAAAGAACCAATTAGTAATTCTTCCAACAGTTGCCACTAGTTTTGTAATATTAATGCTTAAAACGTATAATTTTTCTTTTATTTACAGGGTTTAAATATGCTATGATGTCTGTTAAAACAATAATATCTACCTTTTTACGAAATTACAAGATAAGTGCTGATCCTCACATACCGCTCAAGTGTGACGCATTGTTAAAGCCCGTACATGGGCACTACATTTCAATTGAGAAAAGGTGACGTCAATTTTCAAAGTATATAAACTTCACCTAAATGTAAAGTTACATCAACCAAAAAATGAGAGAAAACGAAGAAACTGAAGTAAATGAAAGACGAACGGAATTACTTTAATATTGTAACTATACATTTAATACATTTAATAAAAAAACATTTTCAAATTTTATAGTTTTAATTTCCATTTATTCTTTATAGTCAACCTTTTAGTTCCAAGGATCATAATCAAGTATGACATTTCTAAGTATTTTCTTTTTTATGCTCCATCAGCGGCGCATCATATTCGCAGGTTTTACATAGTTGTTGCGTATTATTATCGTACTTACAAAGCATCTTCGAAAGCGTCTCATATTTGTTTCACAAAAAGGATCATTTTCAATATAGTTTTTTGTAAAATATATGGGGTCATTTGTCATATATATTTCTGAAAACATTTTTTTTAACTTTTTGACAGCCTAAATGGCTACAGACAGTCATACAGGAAGTTAGAAAACGTATAAATATGGATAAATTATATTTTTATTATGGTCTTAAGAAATTTGATTTCATCAATTTCTTCCACTTGAACTCTATTCCATTGTAACATTATTCCACAAACGTTTTATCGATATTTTTGGTTCTTTGTACGATTTTTTTCTAAATTTTTTGTTATCGAAAACTATTGAAAATTTTAAACAAACAGAAAATTTAAATATTTAGTTTTCAATTATTGTAACTCTCTGAGCCATAAACGTTTCACCATTTTAAAATGCTGATGTATGCTGATAATATGATCTTATAAACAGCAGATTTTATAAATTAAAGAATTATGTAACATGAACTTTACCGACATGCTTAGATAATGATTTAGCCATAAAGGGTGTTAAGAGTCAAGGCATGATTTTTGAAGAGGATAAATGGAAATCGAAGTATAAAATAAATATAGGAATTGTAATACGGAGCAAGTAGATTATGCTGAGATTAAATCAAAAGCCACTTAGTCTCAATGAAACCTTCTCAAGTTAATAAAATAAGTCACTGAATTATTCTATACCTTAGTACTCCACCACCGATTGGAAATTATCTACAAAACCTTTGACGATCATCGATTACGTTGATGTAGACGACCGATAAACTAATGCCTTTGTGGGTAAATTGTCTTTGTAATTTATGATTTTTTATTTCGCTAATAACTTTACGTGAGAATTATACGAGAACTTTGTAATAATATATCTGCCAGTACGTTAAAGATAGAAACGGAAAACAAAATATCTATTAAGATATTTTTATCTAATGCGAGGTCTTGAACTGTTACGCACATGAGTTAATCAATAAGATGTTTGATTTTTGACTACGCCGCGATGTTACGAGTGTTTAAGTATTTGATACACGACGTAGATACATAACACCTCTCCTATTAAAGTGAACAATGAATTTCAATGAAATTTTTGACTGATAAAAAGTTGCAATTATCAATAAATAGATTACAAATGAATATCTGCAGTCAAATAAAATTAATTATCTTTCATATAAGAGGTAAATAATTTACAATTTTCAATAAATTATTCGCATTAAAGTTATTAACATTTATTTCAAGTCCTTTAAAAGTTAACTGATTTACGATTTTAAATCATATTTTAATTAATTACGTTGTTTACAATTAATATTAATAATTACGGTTAATATTTAAATGAAGACATTTATAAAAAATAATTATGATACATGTGTGATTTTCAAAAATTCAGTTTTAAGAAAATAATTACATTTATTTTCATATGATTTCAAATTAATTTGTTTTTATTATTTTAACTGTTTAGATCATAAAAATATTTCATCTTGGATTCAAGACTCGGCGACCTTTGTACTCGTAGTGCCTTTCATTATCATCTACTTCTTCTCCTAAATTAGTATTACTTCTTACATACATTTGTACTGCAGCCTCGACTCGGTTGCTACTCGTTTTATTATAACACGGATTATATATTTTAATGCAATTTCGGTCTTTATCGTTAGAGGAACAACAATATATTATTTTATAAAACTTAGTAGTTTTATGAAATTTATTTGCGATAAAAATTATAATTGAAATACACAAGAAGTAAATAATTAAAGTTACGTAATTGAATGGGTGAAATATGATAGGAGAACGTTCTTGACCTTTCTAATAGCATCTTGTTCTTATGTATACAGTTTTACGGAAGCTCGGTTAAAGTTATCAAATTATATGTTCCTTTTTTCTTTGCAATGGCAGGACATTATGTTCAATCACGGTTATTTTATCTTGGTATAACAGCCGTCCTTTGAGTTGTCAATGTTAATTGTTGGGGCAGACCAAGTTGCTAAATTATTGGTGGCTGTAATTTGTATAAGGGTATAACTTTTGCATCCTTTGGCTAATTTCATTATTTCCGTTTTCGGTAATTCATACTTGGTTACACCTTTATTTGTACAAGCAAATATATTTTTTTTTGTTTCTAGTATGTATACATCCATCTATTAGTAATAAGCTTCTTCCAGATTTCGAAGTTGCCATGTAGTAGTTTGGTGCTACAATCAGTAAGTAATGTTTTAACTACTTTCGTTAACAATTGCGATTCACATGAGGGATTTGAAATAGTCGAATATTCGTTTAGGTCTTTACATATGAAGTGTTCTCTTGTGAGTTTTCATAGTTTCCAAGAATATCTAATTGGACACAGGATTGTTTATTTGTTATCATTGCAACAAAACGTTCACTCGGTTATACTAGTGCGTAGTATTTGTGTTAATAAATGTGAGACGTTAGTTAAGGCATTACATGAAACAATTAAAATTCACTAGGATTGACTAAGGGAATATTTAAAAAAAAGTTTATTATTAATAAAGAAAACATATAATGTTGATATATTAATTAATATGATAAATGTATGTCCTCTCCATTTAGGAGCAAAAGGAACATTTTACTCTGTTTCAGATACTTGAATTTGTCAATGAGTTCTTTCCAAACTGGAATTTTGAAATATCGTTTTACAAAGAGAATAGAGTTAATATCATGTATTGTTAATGTCTAAAAGTGTTACACTACTATCCCAGTCATTAGGGAATTTATTTGTTCCGTTGAAAATTTTTATTATTTTCTCATTGGTGTTTAGTTTCTTAATAATATTGTTAAAATTGTTAATGGCTGATTGAGTAACTTGAATTTGGCCCTTCATTAAATTCAGAATGTCTTTATCACCTAGCAGTATCTTTCCATAGCCTTGTCATAATATTGAGCATTGCTTCAATTTAAAGTTCCAACAATTGTTTTTAGTACGAGTCCGATACCATCGAACCAGCCTCGTTTGGTTCTTCAAGATGATGTTAGGTGGGATAGTGAACTTTATAGGGTTTAAATTTTCTTTAGATGTTTTTTTAAATTCTTAATGCGACTTGTATATTTAATTGGAATATCGTCTAAGATTTTATATTTTTTATGTTTCCTGAATACTTTTTTTCGATGAATTTCTTTGTTTTGGGTATAGAATGAATGACGCGGAAAGTCTTGAATTTGCAGCCGTATTTAAGTATTTTTAAGGTCTCTATTCGTTCGAAATAAAGACCTGAGCCTTCGTCTATCAATGTTTGCTACAACGCTGCCACATTAACAGTGAATAATTTGAAAAGGGAGTTACCGTGTTTTTATTTTGTTTATTATTATATTTAATAAAATAAACCATAAAGTGTTTTATTTTATTATTAGATAATTTAATTGGATTTGCGCGAACCCTTACTAGGTTTCCTCCTTCTGTTCTCATAATTACATTAGTATTGGGTTTTACGGTGGTTTTAATGTATGGCCCTTTCCAATTGGGACTTTGTTTATTTACGCGTGTAGTATTTAAGAAGATTCCATTATTAATTTTATATTCGTGTATATTATATTTCTCGTCGTATTTTTCTACATTTTTCTTTAATTTTAATGAAATTTTCTTCCGATGTAGATGATTTGTTTGATTTGTATTTAAGGTTTGCTATGTAATCGTCGTAATCGTTATTTATTAAGTTCAATCGAGCTAGATTAATAAGATGGAAGTTGAGTTTTTGTCCGAATACTAATTCATGAGATGTCATTTTGCAGCTTATATGGATATTATAGTTATAAGCAACAATTCCTAAGGGTACGTATATATCCAATCATTTCTTTCATTTGACACATAGTACTTTAAATAATCGTTTAGTGTTAAATGACTACGTTCTAATACACCATTTGTCTAGGGTAATAGGAAGTCGAAAATTTCTTTATTTTAAATATATTGGCAATTTATTTTCAAAGATGGAGCATAAATTCAGTTCTTTCATCAGCAATATCGAAGAATGTTATAAACAGTATGAGCTTTCCTGTTACTGTTTCAGCGTAATGTAAATAAATACTAAAAGTTTGAGAGAAATTTTGTTAGGTGTTCTTGCAGAGTGAGTGTATATTTGTTTCCTTTGAAGTTTCAGGTAAGGCACCTACTATGTCAACTATTACTCTTTCAAACGCATACGTTGACGTCATAATGATTTTCATAGTTGCTTTAATTTGTCCTACCGGTTTTATTTATTTGTTTTTGATACAGGTTTTGCAATTCTTAACGTTTTCCATTATATTATTTCATATTTTGCCAGTCGTATATTTCTTTTAGTCTTTGGTATATTCTAGGAATAAGGTTATGTCCTAATGAAGTGCAGTTTTGATTTTCTTTTCAATGTTACAGGTATTTTGATTAGAGTTTGAATTTGTGATTTTTTACTTACTTTACTTCATCGGGGTGCAAAGGACTATATAAATTGAAGTTAGATAAGTATATTTCTAAGACATTGTCGTTGATAAACTCGTTTCAAAGATTCCGTAATATATGGATAAGATTTTTAGGGATTAATGTATCATAATCATTATACTTTGCTATGCACTGATAAATTTTTGTTTATCTGTATTTTTTCATAAATTTTACGTTTATTATATAGGCAACATTTTTATGTTTAAAATCAAAGAGTTATTCGTTTATTTTGTGGATATCTTCTGCAGTAAATTCTTTTTTCTCAGAAAAAATCTAAAAATCTGTCGAAGTTTCTAATTGTGTATCGGTGGTTATAGTATTGATAATTACTCAAGAAATATAATCTATATTAGGCTTAATTTACAGGGTTTGTGAACTATTTCATAATCAAATTCTTCAGTATGCAATCTCCATCTCACTAGTTTATTTCCTGTGTCTTTGACATTAAATAACCAAGTCAGTGTCCCGCAGTCGGTAACGAAATCGAAATGCCTTCCATACAAATAAGGTTTGAAATATTGTATCGCCCGTTTTATTGCTAGTAACTCCTTCTCTGTGATATTATAATTTCCTTCTACTTTATTTAAAGTTCGAGAAGCGTAAGCTTTACCTTTCTTTAATTATCTAGTTAAAAGCGTAGATATTTAAAAAAAATTTCTATGAACTTCCTGTAATAGCCTATAAGTCCTAAGAAGGATTTAACATCTTTCGAATTTTTAGGGACAGGAAATTCGTAATTTGTGCAACAATTGTTCTGTTTTTCATTTGGACCTGGAGAAAATTCAGTATTAGTTATTATATGACCAAGATATGCCACCTCTTTGACATAAATTCACACTTCTCTGACTGTAACTTCAGAACGTGTTCTTTAAATTTTTTCACCACATATTCGAGTCTTTGCTCGTGATCCTTAGTAGAACTGGTATATATTACTATGTCATCTAAGTAAACGAACTAATTTAATCCAGTAGAGGTAAAAAAGTTGTTTTGAGAATGTCAATTAAATTCATTTGAATTCATTTTGTTGGAAACCGCTAGCTATAGTTGTGGCGTATTTAAAGTCAACTAGTTGGTCTAGTATATTTGTAAAATTAAGAAAGGGAGGCATTACCCATGCGGTTACTATTTAACTTTCGTCAATAACAAAACGCTATTTTATTTTACGAGGAGCGTATTTTTTCTTTAGGACTACCCATAACGGCGAAGACCATGGACTAGTGGATGGTTGCATAATATCCTGCTTTAACATTTTGTTTATTTGAGTTTAAACTTCCTCTTTATGGACTTAAAGATATCTGTATGCTTAGATATTTAATGGACCTTTAAATAGATCAGTATTGGTCATATTCTATAATATTTTATAGGTAAATTCATCTCCTTCTAACTAAAATATTGAGTTCTGCTTCTTCTCGCCGAATGTTTCTCTTCGTAATTTAGATGAGAGATTCGTAATTCATCTCTCAACCTTTGTATTCTATTTATTTTAAAGTTAGTCACGAAAATAGATTTGCTATGACTTCTAATTTTATTTTAAAATCTAAGACTTTGATTTCAATTCTAGTTTATAAATATAAACTTTTTATTCTAACTAGCTGTGCCCGCGACTTCGTTCGCGTGAGGTTTAGAACATTCTGCACAAAACTTTTCTGGAAACAATATTTCCTATAGAACCGTCAGGGACATAAAAAAAAACAAATAAATTTTTGGCATTGCTGACGCAGTAGAGTACTATATACAGCTGTCCGTGCGAAAAGGAACCGATGTTTAGGTCCACGCCAGCTACGCGCAAGGTTTGTCGTGTTTTTGAAAACATAATGACACTACGATTTACGAAATTTACTTGCGACCTCTTTCATTGAATAGAATGCAACGAACAATTAAAAAAAGACATCTCGTTATATAATCGAAAACATTTAGCTTTTTATATCGACGAATAGAAATAAAAAATATATGAATTAGTCAAAACAACTAAAGCGCGTTATTACGAGTCGTATTTATGTTGTGTGATATATTTTAAATCCCTACTTGCGCCATCTATTTTAGAAAAGCAAAATAATATTACAAACTTTGGAACTTTATTTAAGCCTGAAAACATTTAGAGAGCATGGATATGATGAGAATTATATTGCATTGCATTATGTAATTTGACACGGTGCAATATAAAAAAGACCCAAATCCATTCAGTGATAATTGACTTGATGCGATAGAGGAAAATTACATATTTTAAAAACCTTGTGGTGACATCTATTGGTAATTTTTTAAACTGAGCTTAGTTAAATATTATTGAGCCGTTTTACTTTATTTTTTTAATTATGGGTATTTATATTTATTTATTGACTCATTTTGTAATTGTTTATGTTCAAAATATGTATCGACATGTATAGATTAACAAACATATCTAGATTCGGAGTGACTTGTACGAATCAGTTTGGAAGAGACATTTTTCCAAAATAAAAAGCCTATATATTGACCCGCATAGTCAGTTATTATCATACCGAATTTCATCAAAATCCGTCTAGTTGTTTTTGCGCAATGCGATAACGGAAAACAGACAGACATTTTCTCAAGGTAAAAAGTAGTCTATATGTTGACCTAGATAGTCATTTATCACCATACCAAATTTCATCAAAATCCGTCCAGTGTTTTTTGTGTGATGCAGTAAGAGAAAGACAGACAGACAAACAAAAATTTTAAAAATGGTAAATTTGGTCATTGTATCGATAATAATTACTATTAGAATAAAATTTTCCTAAAAATATTCAATGTACAGAGACGGCTCAGTTACAGTTTTATTGTGTATAGATTGATACGTAGACTTCAATTCTCTTAATCTTTCTTAGTGATGCAACTCGATAAATATACATCATCTATAATTTCTTCCCTTTCTTTTAATCCATAGCTTGACGTTTTAATATATTTATCTTCACTATTGTGTCGGTTCTAGGTTCCAATGTATTTAAGGGTTTACAACTTTGTTTTTTCGTGACAGCGAAGGGTAGTTGTAGGTTCTTTTCGGTTTTAATTTAGATTGAATGTCGCGACCCAAAATACCATCGTACTTTAGAGTGAGAATTTGTTTATCATGTACTATAAAGAAGATATGGATAATATTTTTTTAAACCTTTTCTCTTTGTGCCATTAATTAAGGGACCATTAATATTACCACCGGTACTATTAAACATTCTAACGGTTTGCTCCTATTTCTAGACTCTTTCAATGGAATTTCAGTTTTTATCATATTAATTGGGATTTGAAACATGACTTGGTTAGTAGTCGTGTTTTTATGTGAAATTTTTATTGTCGGAGTATCTCTATCATTTCGTCTAGGCTCATTCGTATCAACACGACCCACGAGCTCTTCTGAGTTGAAAAGCTTTTCTGAGTTTAGATTTTTAATATTAGATTTGTTTCTACGGGGTAATTTTGGTTAATATTTGGTCTTCTATTACAGATATTTCTGTGCCTGTACGTGTTTTGTTATCGCGCTGGGTAATTATATATCTTTATTTGGTCTCAATTATTATTACTTATACTTATTATTCAGTAGAGAGAAGTTAGGTTCAGAGGTATAGTATATGTAGCCTTTTATCGTAAATGCTACAATACGTTTATTATTTTAAATGTAATATATTTTGCCGGTTATTTTGTTGATTAATTCTATTATTTTGTTGGTCATAATTAGGTTCAAAATTATTATTATTTTTCCTACATTGAGAAGGCATGTGATTTGTTCTGTGACAAAATCCACATTGTTTCTTTTTGGGCATTGAAGGAGGAAGTATTATTCTTCTTTAAATGCCTTATTAAACGCGTAATATATTTGGATCTCTTGATGAAAGAACTTGTGAAATTTGTGGTTTTATACCTATTTAAAATGTGTATAACTCAAGTTAATTAATACTCGCAGTTTGCCCTCGTAGTGATCTCAACCGATTTATTTACAGCTTTCAAATTCTAATAAGAAGTTTGTCTAATGTTTCTTATTGGTGAATCTCGACTTAAGAAATTTCTTCGCATAATCACAACTGTCAAATTTATTATCCGTAATTTTATTTTGAATAAATACAATTAGGGTAGGTTTCTGTTTATTTGCATCGAATTAGGGTGCTCCATCACAATTAGTTAGCCATAAACTGAAGGTATCCATATTACCGTCATAACTATCGATAAATTTTAATAATGTATAGACACTATATATATTAATTGTGTGAGTTTGTCGGCAGAGTCTGGTTGATTCTTAATTTTTTTATACTTATTTTTTTAAGTTATAAAATGATATTGATGATAACTTGATTTTAAAAGTTAAGCGATCATGTGAAAATGATTGTAAATAAAAAATAAGTTCTTCACGAAGGTCTTCCTCTCGGGTATGAAGTGACAATGAGTGGATGTTTGGTGATTCTCTATGTTGGACTCATCGAAGTATTTTTTTGCCTGCTGTGTCCTTTCTTGCTTTACGCGGCGGCCAATACAGATATAATCTACAAAAATCGAACTAACGTTGCTTAATTTGGGACTTGCTTCTCGCTAAAGGCCTGGACTACCTTTGCTAACTTATAGAGTAGAAAGTGCAACTTATCCCGCTTCTGACCACTAAATTATATTGCGACCAACGTTATGTTATGTAGAGAGTTTCTTCTTTCGAAATAAAATTCGATTTCTTAAATTAACTCTTATTTATCGAAACGTACGCCTGTCTGGCAAGGGTTATGTACTTCGACGTCGGCTTAATGTTAATGCTAAACAGGAACGTTAATCTTGGGTTTTATAAAACAGCAGAAAATACTTTATCTTTATCATACTGGTTGTCTATTTTCACACGATTTCGTGTAATCGACTGATGAAATAATAAAATAGAAAACAAAATATCTATTAAAATATTTTTATCTAATGAAAGTCTTGACCTCTTACACACATGAGTTATTTAATAAAGTGTTTGGTTTTGGACCATACCAAAATGTTAAAAGAGTGTTTATATAGATGATACGCAACATAGGTACATCACAACATTATCACGATATAGATTATGTCAGTGATGCCTAGCTAAAAATTACATCTTGTACAGGTTTAGTTTGTTAACAGAAGATTCAGAACCATGTAATAAGTGAAGCTGTGAACCACGGCAAATAAAATAAATTCATTACTAAGGTAAAAAAGTTGCGATAATAAATAAATAAAATAATATAATCGTAAATATTAAATTGTCACAACGGTGAATATTCTCCTTGCAATTTGCATTGCGCACAAAATTTAAATGCGACTATAAATAATAAAATAAAATATGATAACAGAGAAGCAAAGCGAAGTAAACCCAACTAACCCAGGCGAGATCCAACTTTCAATTAAGGTTTACGCTTGCTGTGATAATGACCTTTCATACTAACAAGTATAGAGATTAAGTAATGAACATACTTATTTTATTTTTTTATTAGTGTTTTATGAATAGTTTTAAAGTAGAGTGTTTCTCTTATATATTAATATAGCGGGTTTTATTACGTTTCATGCAAATTCATTATGATATCGCTCCTCAAAGATTTGCGTAAACACAAATTTTTTCTTTCATATTCCCAGTTGTTGCTATTAGTTTTGTTATTTCAAATTTTAACTGAGAAAAGGCGAATACAAAAATTGAAAAGGATAAGTTATCTGTGCACGTTTTAATCTCGGTAGGCTGAGAAGAAAATGCACAATAATAAATATAATTTTATTTTTGATATCGGTAATTGTACGACTGGGTTATAATTTACATCATCTGGCAAAAATCTTATGGAATAGTAATATTTACCATAAACTTATGTGTTTATTTATTATAACATCAGATAATATCATGCAGTGGCAGGAACATACACTATTTAGAACATGAATACGAACTCTCACCCCGACATGCGGACGGACTATCAACATAAATGTAAATTATTTGTTAATTATTCCTATTCTAGAATTGTGAGGAGAATTTTGTACTATATTATATTTAGAATAAAAGCAATGGTATAAAAATAAGAACAGTACAGATGTACCTTGAAGCATGCAAGTCTTGATAATATATTTTTTACTCTTTCAAAGTTAGACTACTGGTAACCTTACATTTTATTTATTTCAAGCCTACTCCAAAGGGGCGTGCTAAATGTGTATTAATATGGAAATAATCACGTACATATGTATCAATTTCACTAGTTAAAAACGAAACTGATTTCAAGGATTTTTGGATCGAAAAACTTGATAGAAAATTTATTTGCATTAAAAAATCAGATGCTTTCAGCAGCTTAATGTAACATTAATGAGGTCAATTTGATGTAGAATTTTAAAATCAGAAATTTATATAAAATGTGAATAAATTACCTGCATATACAAACAATTTCAGCAATTACGTAATTAACTATGTAAATAACTGACTATGTGATGAAAGTTCTGTAAAGATGAAAGTTCTGTTAGAACGCTCGCGCCTTCCGTAAGATGTAGCCAGACCGTATACCTTGTTTTTACAATTTGCAAAAAAAATAATTCAATATTGCTATTAATAAAAAATATGAATCGTAATGTTTTGTTCTAATGGATACATAAAATATTTTTACAATTAAAAACTACAAACAATTTCATTACATTGTTAACAGTACAATTGTTGTACTTAAAATAAAAAGATATATTAATGTTAGAATTATTCATTTAATTTATATTATTCATCTTCGAAAATTGGGATTCACGAAACATAAATTAAATAGTAAAACCTTATTCCTGGCCATCTTACCGAATTTAAGTAAATGAGATGGCCATTCTACTAACGATAAGTGGTTTGCAGCGTAGCCACTTATTTGGCTTTTGGTCTAATTTTACTGAACTGTTCTGGCACTGGACACATATGGGTCAAGGTCAAGGCCAGGTCATTTGGTTTCTTTGTTTTGCTTATAGGACTCTCTAACATATTTCAAGAGTAAGAAGGCGCAATGAAACAATCTGATTTTCATACCGCGCATACTTACTATAAATAAATGTATACTTTAATATAAATTAGTTTTTACTTTATTTCCTCATTGATTCGTACAATATTTCGAAGCAATTTTTCGTTTGCTCTTTCCAGTTTGCTGTCAACTTTCACAATAGAATGAATATCATAAGGATGAAAAGTAATGTAAACGTCAAAACGTGCATTTTTAAAATCCTAAATGTTATCATATTTCGCGGCAAAATTTACGAATATATTTCATTAATTAAAATCATGACAAATGGGCGAGAGTCCAGTTCGCAAGAAATTCCGAGGGACTGAAAGTTTCCGTAAACGTCATGGAGAGGACGATGATGCTATGAAACGTAAAAAAGTGAAAACTAACTATAAGCAGGTGGAAGAAGACTGTGATTCAAGTACAGATGGACATGTAGCTCCTAAACACATTTCGAATTTTGTACTTGCGTGTCATGAAGTAGCATACAATAATTTTGTAGATTTTAAATCACGATTCTTATTAAAATTTCTTCCCCGATGTGTAAATCCAGCAAATTGCGAGCATGCAAACTTGGAGAAAAGTAAAGTGAGTTTAATTAAAATTCTTTATTACGCTCAATTTTTTCAAATAAAAAAAGGAAAAACGGGATGTCACTTTATGAGTTTTTCCCATGGCTAAGCCCACTCTTTGACCCATCAAGAAAACAGGAAATGAGGAGGACTTACACCCAAAATCAATGCTTAATATTAAATATGACCTTCCTTCCTTTATGTGACAACAGTCCAAAATGTTGGCGCAAGGCGATGAAAAGGATGGCTAATAAAAATATGTACCTATGTCGTAATTATACAAAAAATAGCAGGTGTTTGTTTTTGGCTACCGGCCTTCCATAATATAGAGATTTAGATTATTTTTGAGCGCTATTTTATCTACATATGTAAGATGAGAAACTGCCTGAATGATGTTGCTACAAATTTTATGAGAAAAATAATAACAGCCCTTCAATGCTTCGATTTTTTACTGGAATGTGCCAGTAGATATCGTCTTCATAAGTTATGCACTGTATCCAATAAACTATAGTGTCACTAAATATCTCACAACTTAAAAGCATGTACAAATATTTGAGTGGAAATTGTTGAGTTAGAGGATGTTACTAAGATATTAAAATAAAAATTTGTATTTGTAGACAGCATACGACTATATTTTATGGATTATTTTCTATCACTTTCAGATCTTGGTCGAAGTTCGGGGTTATGCCATTGAAGTTTTTAATATTGATTTCAAATCCCATATGTGGTCTGATTGCATCAATATCTGTAGGAATATTATAAGACCAGGAAACTACTTGCCTGCAAAAATTTTAAGAAACCTTATGGAAATTATTTTGGTAAATAAGATTATTCATTTTGTTTAACTTCTTCTATAATTGATATACAAAGTAAATTTAATTACATAGTTACATATTAAATTTGAAATATATCAAATTAACATTTTGAATTTTGGGATTTTATCGGTTTAGTATATTTGTACCATATAAAGCTTAGGATTCTTATTTGCATTATTAATGATATAAACTCAAAATAATTATATTACACAACGTTGCTTCTGAACAATGATGCATATTATATAATGGGGGTTATGTGAAAATTCCTCATTATATTAACATAATAAATGTTGCCTGGGGTTGGGACGTGCACATTTTTGACCACATTAAAAATAAAAAAATAATTAGTATTAATAACAATGCCTTATAAGCTCTTTTGTAATTTGAGTATCTTAACTTGGAACAAAAGTAATTTCCTATCTCCTTGAAAGAAAAATTTAGATATAATTTCTTTTAATATTTTATGCATGGGAAGATTGGAACTAGCAGGTTTATGAATTTGTGAAAAGGCAGTGTATTTAAAATTTTCAAACCTTTTTTACCCGATTGCGACGAAGTCAAAAGGTAGACTTATGAATTTAGTTCTGTGCATGCATATGAAGAAATGAAAATTTATATGGATCTTGGTAAATATACACAGTTTTCGGGAATAGATGTCGGACAAAGAAAGACGCTATTCGTCGGTTGGAAAAAAATTAATTGTCGTTGAAATAAAATGTAAAACACGCCCTTTTGTAATTGAGTGCAAAAACAAAAAACTACATATAATTCTTATTAACACACCTAATACTTGCCCAGAATGCGGTGTTTACATGACATTTGATGTCTTCGTAGCTGTTCGTGGGTTATTCCCCCAAGCGGCGCTGAACAATATGCGCAAGTATGTGTACAAAAAAGATGATAAATAATTATAAATATTATTTTAAATTTTCTGAAAAAAAGTCATCTTTTAAATTTTATTTTATCGACAATGAACAATTTTTCAGTCAAAGAATAACGTCTTTGTTTGTCCGACACTTATTCCCGGATGTCGTGATGTCCCGGATGTCGTGATTGTCCGACACTTATTCCCGGAGGTCATGATGGGTTTTAAGAGAAAAACTAATAAAATTTGGATAGTCTAGTGTCCCATGGGAGCCATATTGGATTTTTATAGCTTATGTTAATCGGGATATTATGAATCAAACAAAACTTCATTTATGAAAAAATTATTTACTGAACTATTTACAAATATTGGTCTTAGTTTTGAGTAAGCAAATGTACTGTCCAGCATACTTTTCAGTGTAAAATATCGTGAATATTCCAAAAACCATGGCATTTAAATTAATTGCTTTAGTTTTCTGGTAGACTCGTTAAATTCTAAACAACTATGGTGAACTCGGAGAACAATGGATATTTTCAGCAATATCTTTAGAATTATATTTCATACAATTTTAAAAAATAACAAGTTTGGAATCCGTATAACTCATCTTTTGAATAGATACTCCGATATACTATAGATACAATAACAATAAACATATTTTTAAATTTCTAGAATGTCCATGAAGATCCTGCCAGAGGTTTCACTATACCATATTTGATAGATACATGCCATCAAACAATGTTTTTAATATGTGATACAAATCCACCTTGCGTTGAGAAAGTACGTACAGTCTACAAAGATTTTCTCACGATACTGCCAAAAAGCAGCAGCATTCATAAGGAGCGAAAGCCTAACGACTATGATGAAGGCTTTTTCAAGTATTGTTTAAACCGTATATCAAAAGAACTACAGTGTCAAATTGAAGACACGTCAGTTCAACCAGACGCTGATGAAATTAATCATTTATTGGGGAAAAATATCACAACTATAAACTTGGAAAAAAGAAGTATGAGGTTCATGAAAAGCTAGAACGTCCAGAAAGAATTAAACGTGTTATGGCTGTTTAACCTCGTAGATAATTTGGAAATTGATTTGGCCATATGGCATTCACGGTGAGTCCATTCTATTAGTTGCCATCAGTAAGTTGATTATAATTATCATACCAAACCAAAATAAAAAATATCTTTCAAAGATAATACTAAAAAATTAACTTTTATAAGACAACCCTTTCCAACGCTAATTAAACCCAAGTAAGACTAGTATCCAATATTTTAAATGTCATGTTTTGTGCCGAAGCCAATTTTCATCTTGACTGTCATGTTAATAAATAAAATTGTCGGTTCTGGTCCAAAACCAATCCGCAATAAAAGCATCAACAGCCTCTTTAGAGTCTTAAAGTGATGGCATGGGCAGCAATATCAGCAAGAGGAATTGTTGGGCTATACTTCTTCAAGGATGCGTGACGAAAGAGGGCCGACGGTAAGATTTTGCAATTATTGCAAAATACTAAGAGAATTTTTGGTCCCAACTTTGCCAGAATTTGAAAAGCACAGTTCTAAAACTTCGTTTAAGCAGGATGTTGCTACCTGCCACATGGCAGCAGTGTGAACACAATTCTTAAAGAGTTTTTCCGATGGTGACTCATCCCACAGGCAACAATTAGAAGGAATGGAAATTTTTATGAGCTAAGTAGAAATTAGTTACGCCATGTCTGTTGGTATATCACAAGCATTTTATTTGCATGATTATACATATTTATAACTCCTAATAATTATGAAGTAAAATGTTTCAAGTTCATTAGTAAAATGCGCAGTTTTTTTGGTGTATCTCCCCTCTATGTGAAATGAGGGTGAATTTTTTTTATACTCATCCCATTGTGAAAGATATCGGTAAATAGGTGTTTCAAAAATATTTTGGTCGTATATCATTAATACTTTTTCAATACCGGAATCTGTTTATAAAGTGTTAAGTTTTAAAGTGATAATTTTTTTCAAGTTATGCGTAACCACCAGTTAAACCGTTACTATTTGAATATCTAAAAATTATTCGCAGTAGTAGTATATATGACGAAATGAAAAGGAAAAGGAATAATACTTGACTAACTTACGATATGTCTGTGAAATGTTCATAGAAATTACTTAAATCAACTGCAATAACTTCGTATTTTAAAATGTATACTTATCTTTTAGCATGAAGAAGACAGTATATCATACATTACGCTAATTATGTATAAGTATATATAGGAGTGGATATACTTACACATAATTAGCGTAATGTATGGTATACTATCATACATTACACTAATTATGTATAAGTATATACTTATGGAGATTTAGTCAATGTTATCTCAGTGGTATAGGGTTGAGATAAGTAATTTAAGTGTAAATCTTGAAGTGCTATTGACTGTACGAAATTATTATCAAGGTTATTGTCGTCCTATAGGGGCACTATTTTAAATCTATATGTTTTTATAACATCTAATGCCAAACCATGTAAATCTAAGGCTACGGAACCCTTTCATGGGTCAAGTTTAAACTCCATTTACTATGGACAGTTTGAAGAAACAAACACACCGTCTCAATGGAATACTGACCAATTTGTACTTAAGCCAAAATTGAATTACGTACAGACACAGACTTATATTAGCGCCGTCTATCGTCTACCTTTTAAATGATTTTGAAACTAGGCGCTGTTGCCATCCCACCGATATATCCGTCTCTTTCACTTTTATGTGATCTCTCATCGTGTTTCCCTCAAATAGCGACTCATGACATATTGTATCAGATATTTTGCGCAGTGAGGTTGTTATTCTTTTATTGAACGAAGACGCGATCCTTATTTAGTATTTTTATATCCAAATTTAGAGTTTAAATATAAATATTTACATAGATTATAGTTCTAAATCATATGAATGCCAAATTTTACTTGAGGTCAACCTACACTTTTGTGGGTTTCTAAGTTCTTACTTATGTCAAAATTTGACGGAATTATTATTATCACCTTAAGTAGGCCAAAAGCAGATGAGCGGAAGGAATGTCCCCAGAGAAGTTCCTTATAGAGTTTTATCGCAATGTATCAAAGTTATCTGATCGTTTAAAATAAATAAGCTAAAATTAATATTATTTTAATATATTAATACAAATACTACTATCTTTTAATTCACAAACATTAAGAAAAATGCTATCTATTATTTCAAAATGTCAATATTAGTTTTATTTAATTTCACGCATATCATAACGGAAATACTTACTTAAAATGATTGATATTGCCTAACCTAACATAACCTAACCTAACCTAACCAAACCTAACCTAACCTAACCTAACCTAACCTAACCTAACCAAACCTAACCTAACCTAACCTAACCTAACCTAATCTAACCTAACCTAACCTAACCTAACCTAACTTAACCTAACCTAACCTAACCTAACCTAACCTAACCTAATCTAACCTAACATAACCTAACCTAACCTAACCTAACCTAACCTAACCTAACCTAACCGAACCTAACCTAACCTAACCTAACCAAACCTAACCAAACCTAACCTAACCTAACCTAACCTAACCTAACCTAACCTAACCTAACCTAACTCAACCTAACCTAACCTAACCTAACTCAACCTAACCTAACCTAACCTAACCTAACCTAGCCTAGCCTAACCTAACCTAACCTAACCTAACCTAACCTAACCTAAACTAACCTAACCTAACCTAACCTAACCTAACATAACCTAACCTAACCTAACCTAACCTAACCTAACCTAACCTAACCTAACCTAACATAACCTAACCTAACCTAACTAACCTAACCTAACCTAACCAAACCTAACCTAAGCTAACCAAACCTAACCTAACCTAACCTACCTAACCTAACCTAACCTAACCTAACCTAACCTAACCTAACCTAACCTAACCTAACCTAACCTAACCTAACCTAACCTAACCTAACCTAACCTAACCTAACCTAACCTAACCTAACCTAACCTAACCTAACCTAACCTAACCTAACCTAACCTAACCTAACCTAACCTAACCTAACCTAACCTAACCTAACTAACCTAACCTAACCTAACCTAACCTAACCTAACCTAACCTAACCTAACCTAACCTAACCTAACCTAACCTAACCTAACCTAACCTAACCTAACCTAACCTAACCTAACCTAACCTAACCTAACCTAACCTAACCTAACCTACCTAACCTAACCTAACCTAACCTAACCTAACCTAACCTAACCTAACCTAACCTAACCTAACCTAACCTAACCTAACCTAACCTAACCTAACCTAACCTAACCTAACCTAACCTAACCTAACCTAACCTAACCTAACCTAACCAACCTACCTAACCTAACCTAACCTAACCTAACCTAACCTAACCTAACCTAACCTAACCTAACTAACCTAACCTAACCTAACCTAACCTAACCTAACCTAACCTAACCTAACCTAACCTAACCTAACCTAACCTAACCTAACCTAACCTAACCTAACCTAACCTAACCTAACCTAACCTAACCTAACCTAACCTAACCTAACCTAACCTAACCTAACCTAACCTAACCTAACCTAACTAACCTAACCTAACTAACCTAACCTAACCTAACCTAACCTAACCTAACCTAACCTAACCTAACCTAACCTAACCTAACCTAACCTAACCTAACCTAACTAACCTAACCTAACCACCTAACCTAACTAACCTAACCTAACCTAACCTAACCTAACCTAACCTAACCTAACCTAACCTAACCTAACCTAACCTAACCTAACCTAACCTAACCTAACCTAACCTAACCTAACCTAACCTAACCTAACCTAACCTACCTAACCTAACCTAACCTAACCTAACCTAACCTAACCTAACCTAACCTAACCTAACCTAACCTAACCTAACCTAACCTAACCTAACTAACCTAACCTAACCTAACCTAACCTAACCTAACCTAACCTAACCTAACCTAACCTAACCTAACCTAACCTAACCTAACCTAACCTAACCTAACCTAACCTAACCTAACCTAACCTAACCTAACCTAACCTAACCTAACCTAACCTAACCTAACCTAACCTAACCTAACCTAACCTAACCTAACCTAACCTAACCTAACCTAACCTAACCTAACCTAACCTAACCTAACCTAACCTAACTAACCTAACCTAACCTAACCTAACCTAACCTAACCTAACCTAACCTAACCTAACCTAACCTAACCTAACCTAACCTAACCTAACCTAACCTAACCTAACCTAACCTAACCTAACCTAACCTAACTAACCTAACCTAACCTAACCTAACCTAACCTAACCTAACCTAACCTAACCTAACCTAACCTAACCTAACCTAACCTAACCTAACCTAACCTAACCTAACCTAACCTAACCTAACCTAACCTAACCTAACCTAACCTAACCTAACCTAACCTAACCTAACCTAACCTAACCTAACCTAACCTAACCTAACCTAACCTAACCTAACCTAACCTAACCTAACCTAACCTAACCTAACCTAACCTAACCTAACCTAAACCTAACCTAACTAACCTAACCTAACCTAACCTAACCTAACCTAACCTAACCTAACCTAACCTAACCTAACCTAACCTAACCTAACCTAACCTAACCTAACCTAACCTAACCTAACCTAACCTAACCTAACCTAACCTAACCTAACCTAACCTAACCTAACCTAACCTAACCTAACCTAACCTAACCTAACCTAACCTAACCTAACCTAACCTAACCTAACCTAACCTAACCTAACCTAACCTAACCTAACCTAACCTAACCTAACCTAACCTAACCTAACCTAACCTAACCTAACCTAACCTAACCTAACCTAACCTAACCTAACCTAACCTAACCTAACCTAACCTAACCTAACCTAACCTAACCTAAACTAACCTAAACTAACCTAAACTAACCTAAACTAACCTAACCTAACCTAACCTAACCTAACCTAACCTAACCTAACCTAACCTAACCTAACCTAACCTAACCTAAACTAACCTAAACTAACCTAACCTAACCTAACCTAACCTAAGGTTAGGTTAGGTCAGGTTAGGTTAGGTTAGGTTATGGCATTCGGACAACGTTACGTTGAATAAACGCTCTAGATTTATTCTTCCTGCGTTTAAATACATGTTTAAACATTACTTTTAAATATTCAATTATTATAAATAGACTTTTGTGAAAAGGAAATACTAAAAAACACTTAATTACTAAAATTAACGATATTTTTGTCTCCGTAATAATATTCGTTTCGTTGAATTTTAAAATTCTAATATGGGGTTTACCGCTTCATGTTGCATCGTACCGATTTGATAGTGCGGTGAGTAACTCACCGATGTTTAAGGTTCATTCACCGATGTTTAAGGATTCCTCATGATGTTTAAGGCGATGAGAATAGTCGACGACCTTGAGGGATTTGGTTATAATCAAGCTCCATCCCTTTCTATATCTAATAAACTAGCGCCATGTCAGGTGAAAAACGCCTCTCTTTGATGAAAAACGCCTATTTTTGGGAAGTTTATTATGAACTGTAGGTATATGTAGTGTAATTATTTTAATATGAAGAAATAGATCAAACCTGCATTAATAATATGTGTGTGTGTATGTATCCATGTGTGTATCTATGAATACAGAGATATGTTAAATTAAACATTAAAGTCCACATATCGATAGTATAGAGAACTCAATTGTTAAATTTTATTATTATTTCTTTTAGATGTCCCGCCAAATTGGATATTCACCGGATTACAGCGTAGTTAGAACAAATGTAAAATAGACAAAATTACAAGTTAAATATTCTTTAGTTCCTTTTTTAGGCTTTTTTATATTAATGTTATAATTTTAATTTTAAATTGTCATATTAGTTACAATGTCATTTCCCAGATCGCAAAGAAAATAACGTAGGTTACGGTATTTTCTGAGCCACCAAATATCCATTGTGATGTGAAAAAAAAATTTGGTTTATAATTTTTAATTGTTGAGATTGCTATATTATTTAGTACGAGATTTCCCGGGTTGGACAGTAGGGACTTGCTATTTCTTGGCCTGCCACCTATCTCCGTGTAGAAAGTCACATGAAAAAGTTTAAAAATAAAAAGCCGAATGTTTAATTAAAGAAAATTAACCCAAAACATCTAAAACTGAGTAAGTAAAAAGGATTATGAAAAAAATATAAATATAAACACGAATTGATATAAAAAAAATTAACTGAAAACGTGCAAAAATTTGATAAGCAAAAAGTATCATGTGAAAAAGTTTATAAAAACAAACACGAATTAATATAAAAAAGACAAATCCAAAACAATCAAAAATGTGTAAGCAAAAAGGATTGAAATAAAAATGTATTACTTAAAAGAAAAAAGGTTAAAACATATTTACACGCAAACAAATGTATGACAAACCGATTTTTTTATAATAAATAATCACAAGCTAAATACACGACGTATTTCAAAATATATCATTGGCGCTAAACTAAATTAATACCTAAGAAATTAAAACAGAGATCCGAAACTAAGATTAGAATTAATTTAATTATATGGCTTTTTTATTTTTATTGATTTTAGAGCGTGTGGGAAAAAAGCGACATAAATCCGACTATCACCGCTTTTCAGCGTACACTGTCTGTTTGCATTTGAATAAAAGAGAAGCAATAGATATCTCCAAAACGCATCTTTATATTCGAGAGAAATAATTAGTTTTATTTGTTTATCGGAATCCTATTTACTTTATTGCAAATAAAAACAACTAAGATTTTAAATAAGACGTGAAGAGTTAGTCTTTTCAATTCTATTAATAAGGAAAATAAGGTTAAGATAAATTTTAAATCAAATTAACTCCGTTATAAATAAGGAGTTAATTTGATGTCAAATTTATGTTACGAGTAGGTTATGAAATATTTTTTTCAAATATAAGAGATATTTCAGTTATGTTTTTGAAATAACCACAACTTTAGAAATATAGCCAAGAATAACATATATTTTATTCATGGCCATAAATGTTGTAGATTGTGCTATAAATGATTTTGTGAAAATGCTCAATCTGGTGTTGTCAGTGACTTAATCCTTGCGTTTAATTTTGGCATAACACATACAAACAGGCGCGTGCGCGCGCTCTCGCATATATATAAATATATATATATATATATATATATATATATATATATATATATATATATATATATAATGTATAATTACCTAAATGTAGTTAATAACTTAAACGTGGTGGGAGGAAACAGTCCCAGTCCTGGCGCATTTGTGACGAACGTTGACAAAGTATTACAGATAAACTAGAATTGTGTATGGAAGAATGTACGAAATAAAGGCTATAAAAGAAATAAAGAAAAGTTCGCCGCAGCGCAGTTTAACTTTCATGGATGAGCCTTAGTAGCTACGCTTAAGTTGAAAGAGCGGTACGTGTCGAGGTAACCTATTAATATTCTTGCCCGTAACTTTCAATGCATAGCTCCATATTAAAAGTTTTAATAAAAAAAAAACTAAATTAATTAAAATGAATTTTAGGCCGATTTATTATTTACTATGAAAATGTTACCCGACCAATAATAAGGCGATTTTTTTTTTATCAAAAATTGTTTGGAATCAAAATAACCAATTTAAGTATTTGCTTTGTGTGTTACGTTAGGATGAATTTAGAGAGGTCTGCATGAATATTTTTGAGCCCTTAACATAATTCTTACATCTGAACTTTAAAATGTTTTGTACTTGTTTATATTATAGGGTTTGTAGCGTTACTTTATTTTTAATATTTTTTGATGTTCGAATATAACAGTATTAAAAATGTTTGCGCATAACTTTTAGTTTTCAATGTCATTCTAATTCTTGTTAAAAAGAATACTTGTAACTTGACGGTTATTTTAATTTCAGTTCCCTTTTTTATTTATGATGATGGTCTAAAAATAAATTACTCTACTTACTGTCACACTGTGTTTATGATAGTATTTTTCTGTTCCTTCTCTTATATGTTTCTTTTAAATTAATATTTCATGCTCTGGCCTTATTACCAGAGATGAATTATTAGTTTTTCAGTGTCAGGATACTTGTACAAAATAATTGAGTACTGTATGGGACAGTCAAGGCTTTATATGTATTGGTACCTTCTTTAACACGAGAACTGTGTATTATATCACGTTTTAATTTCATAGAGTAGTATATTTATTATTGAATAATTAATTTCATAAATTGACTAATTGTTGTAGATATTAGAGTGTAATTGAAAAGACACGAAATTTATTACTAATCACTCGGTCTTTATTTGTATGTCTTTTTGTCATCATAATCATGGGTAGGTTGAAACTATCAACGGCATGCATTTCCTCACTCGTAATTATTCAATAAATAATTATGAAATAATATTTTAATATATTTTACTACTTAAATAGTGAGCTGATAGTGCAAAATTCATTATTAGCACATTTTCAAAGAACTATTTAATTTAAAACCTATGTTTTGACACATATTAGCACCGGTGCCTCCACTGTCACTTACACATTAATATAATTACTATTAAAAACATACGGTAAAACTTAAATATGCATAGGAGAAGAAATGGGAAGACTGGCTGAATCTTGTACATCTGGGTTGGCTCAATTTCAACAACAACTGAAAAATCCCCGGTCCAGCACATATGTGGCGGCCCCTATTTCTGGAATCGCTGAGCAAGAAGTTAACATCATTCTGCGACAATGATTACCACTATGATAACTGCACTAATGACTAGATCCACTAACTCGGAACATCGGATTGAGGAGTTGGAGACCAAGGGAGGCCGTAATACTTTGCTCATCCACGGTGTTACGGAGTATCCCGCGAACGACGTTCCGTTAAACGAAGTTATTATCAACGGGAAGCTCATTTATATATATATATATATATATATATATATATATATATATATATATATATATATATACATACATACATATATATATATATATATATATGTGTGTGTGTATATGTATATATATGTGTGCGTGTGTATTAATAAAGAAGTAAATTTTCAAGTTAAACTCGGAAACTGTTGTAGCTGTAGCTGCAAAAATACTTGAAGTAACAAACATTTGGAGAAAAATGCTTGTATCGAACAAGAAGCTTCCTTCACTATGTGGCATTGCAAATTGAAAATATTATTTTTTTGACCATTTTAAAGGCACCTAGAAGAACACACCAAAGAAATAAATATATTCACATTGTCTCCTAACCACATTATTTTTAAAATAACCACAATCACTATGTATTTTTTTAAATTTTTTTGGAACTTTCTTCTATATTTACCGTTCATTCTCGCCGACTACTTATATTAAATATAATGATATTTTCTTATTTGTCTTCCGGCAGGCGGGCGATTAACATATCAAAACGTCAAACACTATTATCTGTGTACTCTATGTCTTTTAGTTTTATAACTATTTTCCATTTTGAAATAAATTTATAATGTGTTGTTGCCAAGCCAAATTTTCATCAGTCTGCTATTAAGGATTTTCATTTCAATAATAATAGCTTAAAATATGGATTTTCTTGTTATGATCGCGCTTCCACTTTCACTCCCGTTACTGTCTCTAATTATTTTAATGCAATAAAAAATAATTGTATATATATTTTTGATGATTTCACTAAACTTTCTTTTCAAAACAGAAAATTTAAGTAAATATTTCAAATGACCTAATCTTTATATAAACTATCTGAACGATTATGATAGAAAGATGTCAAGTCTTCATTATCCAGTTTCAACTATACAATGAATTGAGTATATAATTTAAAAGTAGGCTTCGTTCAATACGTATATCATTGAATATACGAGTGTCATCGAAGCAAGAATTTTAATCGGCCCTCTAATAGGACAGCTAGTATTTATTCTGCGTACCCCAATGATTAGGAGCGGACAATGTTTTAGAGAGGTTGAAATTGATATTATGTCAGAATGCATTCCTCATGAACAGTTTTATTTGTTTTTATCCAAAGTGGGAAATGTAAAAAAAACAATGTGTGTTAGTGACGCAAAATAATGCAGCTATGGATATATATATATTGACGGAGAAATTCTTACATTTGTAATTGAAACTATATAAAAACCTTAAACATAAAAATGCAACAAAATATATAAGTGAATATATATAATATAAATAAAAAACCAAAAAGGAATAAAAAAGTCGAAAAAATTTGTTTTAAAAGTAACAAATGAATATATGTCGTGCAGTGTACACGCAATGGATGCCAAGCGGCAACCACAAAGCGATGCAATGCGACTATTTATAAATAAACCCCTTGTTAGAATATAAACATTCAGATTACATCACAAGAAACAATTTCTATCTAACACCAAAATATGGATAGTCAGTAATTCAGTGTTTGTTAGTATCTAGATTCTGTTTAAGATAAAACAACGTTGAAGTATGATAGTGATTGGAAAATATTTTAAATATCAAACGTTTTTTAAAGCAAATTAATTATTTAAAAAATCAAATATATCTGAAGTCAAGTGTTAATCGGTGGAAGGTTATATATAAATATATATATATATATATATATATATATATATATATATATATATATATATGTATATATATTTATATATATATATATATATAAATATATATATATATATATATATACATATATATATATATATATATATGTGTGTGTGTGTGTGTGTTTGTACACAGAAACAAATAACCGCAATATAAGTATTTGATTCATACGAAATAGGCTAGGGTCATTAAGCGCCAGTGCCGACATATCTTCAAATCAGCTTCAACTTATAGAAAAATATATAAGCGATATGGTTTATAGCGTAAATGATTTTTTCCCATTAAGTTACGATCTCGTATTAACGTTGAAAATAATGGAATATAAGCGGTATTTTGTTAAACTTAGATTATATTTTGAACCCTAGGTTTGTTTTATGTAATGTTATGTTATTTTTTAATAACAAAATCACAATTTTTAATTACACATCTATACTAGTAAATCGTATAGTTTTACTATGAAAGGTCAATAATTCGTAATAGAAGTAGTTTAAAAGGTAAAACAAAATGCACCAGTTATTTAATTTTTTTGCTTCGATCATTTATTCACAGTGCTTTCCATTTAATGTTTCCAGTACACTATATCGATTCCATGATTGTAAACTTTATTAGTAACAAGCAAATTAGAATAGGTCTTGGATCATGGACAATGGTAATAAAGTTCCTTCTATACATAACCTAAAAAAATATTATTAATTCCCATTTGAGTTTGCGACCATCTTTCTCAGAAAAGCGTGTCAGATTTTAAGTCTTTGCAACTAAATAGAAACAAAGATTTTCAAAATGTTTAGTTTTTGTATATCTGGGAACTTTATGTTTTTATGCTTATCCAGCATCGTCGAAAACTTTCGTTCTTCGTATCAAATAATTTTTCGTTTTCGCTTAGCTATGTTTTTGTTGTACCATCATTTAGTATCAAGTTATCTTAAAATCTTGTAATTTTTAAGTTTACTCATCTGCCGAATCAATAAATTACAATTGTATTATGATTAAAATAATTTTATTATAAAATGTTTTTGTCACCTGTACGTAATCTTCCAAAAAGCCTTGATATTATTAAAAAACGCTGAAAAATGGCGTAGGTTACCATTTATTTCGTTTCATTGAAGAGTTGAAATCAAGGTTCTCAGCATCGAAAGGATGTCTGCATTATTTCATATGTAAGATAGTAATAGCATATAGTTCCAACGTTAAGTAAATATAGAAGTATGGTATTCGCCAGGTTTTCTATTCACCAGGTGAGTATTGAACTAAAATATAAAGTTCCGAATTATAACAGTGTTGCAAAATTTATTTTTCTAAGTCGATAGAAATTGCGTAAGTTTTTTTCATGATACGTCAGTTTTATGTATGAAAATAAATAAAAACATCATAAAATTATGGCTATAGAAACACGAAATAATATAAAAGAATTTCTATAAAACCTGTATTCTGAGTTAAAAATATTCTTATATTAATGGGACCTGGTGCATAAGGAAACATTTTGTAGTAGGATATTATGAAACAATTTAAAAGAATTACTATAAAGGTTTTTTCCGTGTGTTATTCTACGACGCAAATGTATAATAGATATTTACTGTATCATAACTCTGCATAATTATTTAATTTTGTTAATGTATTAAAAAAAAGATAACAAGTAGCGCCATCTGCTGACTATCATGTATATCCAGATGGCAGGTAGCGCCATCTATTGACAACTGTGTATTGACTTATGGATGTGATAAAGGATACATGTTAGTCGATTCTAAAACCGCATACTGCGTTTCATTAGGCTAAGGGCCCAAACCTGAATTTTACGTTAAAAATATTAGTTCTCGTTGTGAAATGGCTGGTAATTACATTATAAATGTGTCGAAACTGAAGGGGCGTGAAAATTACGATGAGTGAGCGTTCGCAGCCGAAAACTTTATGATTTTGGAAGGTGTTGACATCATGAACTTCGAAAACACCATCGCCGAAAATACCGTCGATATTCAAAAAGCAAAAGCAAAGCTTGTTATGACCATTTAATCCTCTCTTTATGTGCATATCAAAAAGGAAAAGAAAGATCATAGTGTATGGAAGAAGTTAATATCGCTTTTGGATTACTCCGGCTACGCGCGCAAGATAACTGTGTTGAGAAATTTGATTTCAATTCGTCTCGAAAACAGTGAATCAATGACGACGTATGTTACTCAACTTGTGGATATAGAGCAGAAATTAAAATGAACTGGTTTTGAAATAAGTGAAGAATGGGTTGGTTCGTTGCTTTTAGCAGGAGTACAAGAAAAATTTTCGCCTATGATCATGGCCATTGAACATTCGGGTATTGTCATTTCCGCTGACGTCATAAAGACAAAGCTTCTAGACATGAGTTCAAACCCGGATAGTCGGCAGTGCCATAGACACGGCGGCAAAGTTGGTAAAACCGCAGAAATGTCATCTCGATCTGTCAATGTCAAAACAGTAAAATGTTATAGATGTAAACAAATCGTTCATTACAAAAATTAATGTCCATTTCTGCAAGAACGATTAATTGATGCATTCGGTGTCGTATTCTTAAACGGAAAATTTGATCAAAATGAATGGTACGTCAATTCAGGGGCCAGTAATCACATGATAAATTACGAGAACAATATTGTAAATAAGTCATATAACCGGTCAACTAAGGAAATAATTATTGCAAACAAAACGAGTATGCCAGTGTTGTGTTCAGGAGACACACAGATTACTACGATTCAGACATTCGATAATGACTCAGAATTTGATATTACTGTTCGAAATGTTTTGTATATTCCTAATCTAACTACAAATTTGTTGTATGTTAGTAAGCTAATAGAAAATGGTAATAAAGTGAGTTTCCAGAAAGGAATTTGTTACATTAGAAACAAGCAGAATAAGGTAATTGGCATAGCCAAGTTCATTAACCTGGTACACAGATTAAACATAAAATCGGCATGTTTGTTAGCAGCTTCAGCAACGACTTCCGTTATGGTATGGCATAGAGGGCTAGGCCATATAAACAGTGGAGATCTAAATATAATAAAAAATGGTGCAGTAGAAGGGATTTCGCGCAAAGATAAAGCTGATATCAATAAATTCAACTGTACAGTGTGCTGTGAAGGTAAACAAACAAGATTACCCTTTCCACATAACAGAAATAGAAGTGAAAGAGTGTTGGAAGTGGTAGATGCAGCTGTATGCGGCCCAATGGAAGTGAAGTCTATCTGACTGTCCAGGTTCTTCTTGTTTTTTGTGGATGACATTTGTATATTTCTTGAAAAATAAAAGTGAAGTATATACACGTTTTAAAGAGTTTAAGTTGATGGTTGAAAAACAAATGAATGTCAGCGTCAAAGTTATAAGATCTGATAATGAAAAAGAATTTTGTTCAAATGAAATGACTAATTTTTTGAAACAATCTGGTATTTTATATCAACAAAACGGTTTATGTGAACGGCTAAACAGAACAGTTGTTGAAAGAGCTAGATATTTACTTTTTGATGCTAATTTAGATAAAAAGTTTTGAGCTGAAGCAGTACATACGGCTGTATACTTAAGAAATAGATCGTTAGCTTCTGGGTTAAATCATGAAACGAGTTTTGAGCTCTGGATAGGCAAGAAGCCAGATGTCAGTCACATACGTATATTTGGCAGCACATTCATAACCCATGTACCGAAAGAAAAGAGACTAAAATGAGACAAAAAGGCAGTAAAGCATTACTTAATTGAATATACTGAAAATGTAAAGGGTTACAGATTGTACAATCCTGTTACATAGAAAGTCATTATCAGCAGAGATGTTACTGTCATAGAGCCAAATAATGACTCTGATATGTTTCAGGTCAGAGTGGAAGAAGTATTGGTATTTCTTCCACTCTGACCTGAACATCAGTCAACATCAGATACTACAGTGGAGCATCACAGTTATAACAGTGAAACTACAGATTGTGATCAATCAAAATCTGCAGCAAGATCTTATGACAGTACCTTTAAGGATGTCGATGGTTTTTGATAAGGAATAGAGGTTCGAGTGTACATAGATTTGTAGGTCATCAGCATAGAAATGATAATTGCCAGAAATATTTTTAATAATATCGTCAATTAATACTGAGAAAAGGAGATAGAACTCTACCTTGAGGTACACTAGCTGTAAAGTCAGTCTACTCAGAATACGTATCTAATGACTTATCACATTTCCTGCATCCATATCTCCATATATAAACTAAATCTCTCAAGTAAATGTTGGGACATATTAAGATATTTCAAACAGGCAAGAAGAATATCGAAGTCAACAGTGTTGAACGCACTGCTGAAATCAAGAATCACAAGGACAGTGACTTGTGTATTATACATAGCCAAACGTATATCACCTTAACAAGGGCAGTTGAGATACTGTGGCCAACTTTAAAGCCAGATTGAAGGGGATTTAGAGATTAATGAGCATTGAAGAAAGTAACGAGTTGACCATGAACAATACGTTCAAATACGTTGGATAGAAGTGGTAGGGTATATATGGGCCGAAAATCCTTGGGTTACGTCGGTAATGAAATTGTTGATACGGGCACAAAATAGTTTTTTTTTCCATTCCAAAGGGAAGACAGCAGTTGCCAAAGAGGTATTAAAAATATAGAGCCCCGATATCTATTATTGGTTTAAAAGCATTCATGTTTAAGCCATCAATTCCTTTGGATTTTGACTTTATTGCAAAAATATTAGCTTTAACTTCGGACTCACAGGTATCCCTTAGCGTAAATTGATGTTCACCAGAAACAGATGAAAATGAGATACCGTTCATAGTTGCAGACTTAACAGCTGGTTCAAGTACCGTGGGTGTTGTAGACAAATGTGAATTTATTGGTCGATATCCAATTGCCAGCCCTCCGTAGTGGTAGAAAATTTTCCAATGCCTAAAGTACCCAGAAACTTCCAAATAATATTAGTAGTACAATCTCGTAATGATATAGAAATACAGTGTTTTTTGGTATTTAGGCACTTTTGCGAAAATTTATTTCTAAGCGCGCTAAAATTCTCCCAGCAATTTGGACTGGAATTATTCTTATACTTAGCTTTAGCGTGATCACATTTGGCCATCATTTTTCTAATGGAATCGTTTAGCCAAAGAGTAACTCTACGCTTAATTTTGATGAGTTTTAGGGGAGTACGTTTATGTAGCAGTTTAGTAATACAACTATTGAAAACAGTGGTTTATAATCAACAGAGTGATTGACCGCAATTGTATCCTGGTTAATTGACCTGGCATCCCCAACAAAATATGGTAGGTCAATACAATTAAAGTAACGGAGGGAGATGCTTTTTGAAGAAGCTTTAGGGCTACTTAATTTATAGGAAATATGATCATGATCATGACGGGAAAGACCGTGTTCTGGAAGTTGACCGTAGAAAGGTACACTTTTAGGGTAGGTTACTAGCATGAGATCGAGAAGTTAGTGACAATTTTCAGCATGAAATGTAGCAAAGAATGGGACAATGGTGAGGTTACCAGCCTTGACAATGTTACAAAGCTTTCCGCTTCTATTATTATGCTTGTATAGGTAGATATTAAAATCACCCATAATCAATGAATGGGGGTACGAAGGTAGATGGTGATCAACTATACTTTTGAAATCACCGGAATATGAAACATCGGGAAGAGAATATACGACACCAAATATTAACTTGGCTTGATACAAAGTTACTTCGACAAATAAGTATTCCATTATGGGCGTGCAGTCAGCGGAAGATTTTGCTATAATTTTGAAAGGTAGATCAGCCCGAAGATATACCACCACCAGGTCTGGAGGTACGATTATTACGTATTAAAACGTTACCTGGGAGTGAATACAAATTTGTCGGGAGTCAAATTTAGATCCAGGTCTCACTAACAAGACAAGATTGAAGATTTAAATTTTTGAAATAATTAATAAAGTCTGAATAATGGCACGGAATACTCTGGGCTTTGAAGTGACGGAAGTGAAGATCTGGTTGTGAGGAAGATGTGTCAGTCTATTATAAAATTATATTTATTTAATATTAACCAGTAACAAAAAAGAGAAGCAGAAACAATTTACATACAAAACAACAAACAAATAAAAATGTATATAAAAAATAACACAGCTAACATACATTGAGAATTTGAATTACATTTGATATGACCAATAATACAGAAAGAATAAAAAAAATTAATATTTATAAACATGGTGTAGATAAAATGCAAGAGTTTGTGATTTACGCGCCAAGCCATAAATTACAAACGGCACGGCTGTAGACGCAGCGTCTGCGCACACAATGCATAAACAATACACTCGTACCCAGAGTGCAGTTAAATTTAATTACACACTTAACTAAATTATATGTGTCATCGTACTAATGAAATGCTAATTTGAGAAAATCAGCATTTTAGCATCTAAACCTGAAAATAAATTTGATTGAATGTTAGAAATCTGATGCCTAGACGGAAGAAAATGATTTAGATGATGGAACAAAATGTAATTTTTCATATAAAATACTTATAGGATATTACATAAAAGTAATATCCATAAAACGTAACTTTTGACAATTAATTTTTATACATATGTCTATGCAAAAATTAGCAAATGATTTTATTTACCAAAATTGCATAGTACATATTTGATAAGTATATACTTTTTCTCAAAAGAGTGTGTCGAGATTTATTTAGATCAGGTAATAATGTCGTAAAGGTAATAAACGAATTTCGTTTCGAAAAAGTCATGCAGATACATTTATTATTTCATACTTCGGTTCAACCTTAGAATCAGGTTATATTTGAGAAAAAAACACAAAATTCATGGATATGAGAACTGTGTTGAATTAATTGACACTCAATGCGTTACGATTATACTACAAAAATAAATACAATATTGAATATCATAAAATCTTCATTAAAAGAAAGTATTAAGAAAATTACTTAAATTTTTGTTTATGACATCCTTAATATTTGAAATTTTTTTTACATATCCCAGTTATGAAAATACTTCAAAATTTTTGTAACAATTTTATTAATTATTGGACTAATGGTGGTTAATTTTAGCTTTGTTAGAAGGAACAATTTTAAGGTAAGTGCAAATTCAAATAGAAGCTATATGGAATATTCAAACGTTTGCTGAAGCTCTAAAATTATTTACCAAGTAAAATATTTGCATAGAACCATTTTTCTCATTGTCTTTATCACGCTGTTAAAATTAAATCTCTCTCAATTATATTATTAGCTCTTGATTATTTACCAACTACTAATATTCAGTTATAAGTGCGGTAGTAAATTACGGCGGTAATCTAAATTTCAGATTTAGTCTAGTAATTTTGATGATTTTTCAATTCCTTTATCTTTTTTATTTCTTTATTTCTAATCTTCACAATTCAAACCGCATAGATTTGTCTTTTGATCGTTTTTGTAGATATTTATTTGGCACTATTATTATGGTTGTTTTTATTAATTTTCTTCACTTTTCATGTGATTTCTGAACGTTTGATCTATTAATATATTAATAATGGTAATATTTACATAAATTTAAATATTTATATACGCATGGTACCAATTTCGTATGAAATACTCAAATTCGTATGAATTTCGTATGATGGAATATTAGTATACAAGTCTACCTGAAACCTAAAAATCTCAGTCATTGTATTTAACTATGATACACACGCACACACACACACACACACACATATATATATATATATATATATATATACACATACACACATACTCACACATGTTCGTCCCTTCTTCTAAGTTGTATTGTTATTTAAGCATATGCTTGTTTTAGATTAATTATATTAAAACATAAATGCATTATATCATATATAGGAGCTTTATTTCCCCAAGTGTATTAAAATATATCACTCACCTCCACAATCCCCGAGGAAGCGATGTGCTCAGCCTATAAGTGGCATACATGAGTCGATCCAGCGGTCCCACTCATCGTGAGTGATTTCTGCTGCCAGCTGGTAAAATGTTCTGTTATCTTAGTAATATTTTGCTATGATTAATATAATAATACAAGCTGCTAATAACGGCGCTAGCATGTTATATAGGTGGAAATATAGAAATGATTAAATATAGAAAACTACTTATCCTTTTTTAAATTTTCCTAACTTATCTAACATTAAAGTTAAAAATTTTGTAAAATCATGTTTATTTATTTATTCCTTTTCGGCATTTAAATAATTATTTGGTGTTGTAACAACGAAATTATTTTGATAAAAACGGAATAGTTGTTCAAAAGTACAAATTATCGGCCTAAATTATTACACTTTCTATGACAATAGTTAAGTACTCTAAATATACTTCGATTTTATCGAAAACCTGATGGAATTTTGGGTATGAAAGGATTGAACTTAGTAAAGGAACTGAATACTATGGGTTTGTAAAAATAACGTCTTCATAAATACGTGGATTGTTAAATTGGTTACGAAAGCTAGTTTTCATGGATTGCTGAGAACGAAATTAGACAATTATAAGCCATAATTTTTTTCGTGTCTGCTTGAGGTACTCTATTTGAATGTTAACATAAGGGTTAGAATATTGAATAGTATTCAATACGAATATTATTTTGCAGAAATGAAAAATATTATACTAGTAATTTAATATTTCTTCAGGCATTTGTTTCATGGAGGTATTATGTAATTATGATTAGGAAATAAAATACTCCTATACATACTCTAGTCCTTATAAAAAAATTATTAATTTCGTCTTATATTTTCAAAAGGAATTCAAAAATACTACTCGCTGTGCTTTTTAACCAACACTCTTGTGTGTTTCTTTTTTTATTTTTACTTGTGTGTATAATAATCTAATATAAAACAGAAACCAATATTATAAAGCAGAATGACATTTATTTTCAAAATTATATTTAGTATTTTTATTTGGATTTTAATTAAGCAACAATATTATAAAATTGAAACAAAAAAGGAGAATTCCTAACACACTTTATAACATGTACAATATTTTTATATCAAGTTTATGAATATTTATGCAGAAACATTTTAGCCAATTAAATAAAAAACTCCGAATATTTACGTCACCAAAGTTAAGTACGTCATACAGAAAATGTCCATAATATATCATAAGAAAAAGACACGCTGTAAACCCATGCGAGATACAATTATTATTTCGTAGAAGGAAATTCAATAAAAACTATCTGGATCGATTTAATAGGTAACCAAATGTTCTCAAAAAATCTTTGTTGGGAAATCTAGAATCTAGACAATGTAGTATATATACAACATCAGTTTACATATTATTATGTAAAGTGTATTATCTTTATAATGTAAACAATATTTTATCAAATGAAGGTATTGTTTCTTTACATTTCCTGAATAAAAGGTCAAAAATATATTGTATAGTAAAACACCACTTTAATATCAAGAAACATGGCATTTATTTACTAATTAAAATCTTAGTAGTCTTTTACGAATGACAGTACTACGGTTATACTGCAGTTCTACGATATCATCGCAAGATTCTGAGAAAAGTATGTTTTTAGTAATCATAGGTTCTCCGAGCGTTAACTTAGATGCCCTTAATTGAGGAACATTTTTTGCGGGTATATTACGTTGGGTTTCACGATCTTTGAATTGGAACCAGGAGTTACACACTGCTAAATCCACCATATGTGTTATAAAACGCAACGTCCACTTCTTGGTCCGAGAACGTGATGAATATGTTGATACCATTCCATCGACCAGGTCAACGCCCATAAACTAGTTATAGTTCCTGATAACTTCCGGGTGGCTTACAATTTCATATGCGTTTGTAGACGGTAGACATTGGTCCATAAGCGTCATATTGCGTTTGAACCACCGTCTACAATGGTCTCGAGCAGAAACGGCGCATTATGTAGATGCTATCAAAATGGGCTTGTTATCGAATCATCGTGTCACAGCGATTGTTCCATCCGCCCGAGATAACGTCTCCGAGGTGTCTCTAGGTTTTTTCGTGAACTCTTTTTCAGGAGGAAATGCACAGTTTTTGGGAATCCTGTTTCTTTGAATGATGATGAATGATTCTGTTTCTTTGATTCTTTTTCGATGAAATCCTCTTTCTAGCAAAGTTTCAGCCAGCTTTATCGCGGTGAAATACCGATCAAGATAAATACTGTGATTAGAAACTAGTGTTTCACAAAGTTTAAGAATCGCTGACTTAAGCCTTTAAAGTATAGCCTTAAGCTTTGAGTTCCGGGAAGGTGGTATCGGCTTGGTAAATAACCATAGCACAAACAACTCCGTTAAGATTTGCAAAAAGAAGGATTTAATTCCCACTGGATTTTATTTTCCAGGAGAGCGTTGACGGATTCCACAATGACCGCTAAAAGGTATTATCATCTCATAAACTCTTTAGTGGTCTTCCCTTGGGTTGTTATGACATCCATGGAGTACAGTATTAAAAATTGGGTCCACTTTCTAGATCTTTTTGGTTTTCTCTTGATCAGTGACGTTGGCGTCATAGACAACTTTCAAATATGCCTTGATACAAAAAAATTGCCTACGACTCATAGCAGGTTTGATGATCTGAAACCCGAATTTACCTAACCAATACATACTTATAGTTGGTAATTAATTAGACCCCATGTTAATGTCATCTTCAACTCTTCTCCTTTTTTCAGAAGATATCTCTTTGTGGCGTCAAACATCTGTTCAAGAATGTTATCAGTTATATATTATTTGAAAAATTCTTCATCTGTCCATGAATGCATATTCAATAACATTGTGTTATTACGATATGTGCATCAAAACAAACTAAGAACTACCAAAATCTTTACAAAAAACGTAATGTTTCAATAAAAAATCCAAATAAACTTACCACACACTTTTGATACCGATACTATCGTTCACTTGAAATGAACAATAAAAAAATCTAAGCCACTTCCTCAGCCAATTACCACTCAGTATGGCGGACGAATATCTTGGCTATCCAGCAAATTCATTAGATGGCGGTGCAGGATTTTTTTCTTTCTATGTTGTAAATATACTCAGGAGAATAAATGTATATACTCAGGAGAATAAATTTATAACCAATATCCCTGACGCGAATTATTAATACCATTAATATTCGCGTCAGGGGCATTGGATATATGTTTATGTATATACGTTATAAGTTAGCTAGAATATATACGTTATATGTTATTTAGGAAAAATAAAGTTTATGTGTTATAAATTGTAAGTTCGTCAGCTGTAAGTGCAATTCAGTAAGGCAATTGTTTTTCCGTTAAATTTATGAATTATTATTTTCTAGACTACTTACTAGACGACACTGCGGAAAGCAATAAACTACTAATATTTACGATGCTCAAAACTTTTTTATATGTAATAGGTACAGTTGTATGTATTTATTGGTATAATATGTTTTCATTTTGTTTACTTTGAAAGCGTAAATCTGTAGATATTTTTTTTAAATATATTTTGTTTCACAAATTTCATTGAAAGGTCGTGTAATTTCATTTTAATAATTAATTAGTAATTCAAAGAAAAGATTCATTTGCATAAGATGGACTTTTGTTGAATATCACAATAATAATAGAAGTTGCGGACGCCACAGACTCAGGCACACGTCAAATTATCGCACAGCAATTTTTAATAATTTTGAGTATAAGACACAAAATTATTAAAAATTGCCGTGATTGTTTTACAAGGAGCCATTTGTATTACGGCATCAGCACATTATATTGTTGATGCCAGCCAGAAATTTTTAAAAGTGTTTCCATACAGTCCTATACATTTAATATCCCTGTTAAAACGTAATATCGTATTGTGCCGTTACCAAGAAAAATTATAAAAACACACATCCTTTTCTTTTGCATAATTTCCTTTAGTGTAATTATGCAAAAGAAAGGAATAGTAAAAAAACCCATATTAGCACTGACATCGCTATGACGGATATTTATGCAAGATCGCCACATTTCTTAGGTTTACCAAAATAAAAGATATATGTTGATTTACTTATATATAAAAGATTTATCACAAAATTAAATATAAAAAAAATATCCGTAGCAAAAATACATGTATCATAATGCAGTCATAACGCATTATTACGGTGTGCAGTGGAACGCTCACGGACAATTTCATAGTGTATATTATCAGTGTATTGCATGAAGTAATAACTGTAGACACAATAGAGTTTTGTTTATCCAAGGACAGTTTCCACGAGGACAGTGGCACGTAACAATGCTTAGTAAAATATATTTAGCACTAGATGTTACCAGTATTCCTTGTCAATGAAATACTTGATTCGTGATATAAAATATTTAATGGAATGCGGTTTGCTGTTTCCGAATCGACTGACTTTTTTTATTTTATTACCTCCACAAGCTAGTACACAGTGGCCAGCAGACGGCGCTGTTTGTCATCCGAGTATTCATAGTCGCCAGTGATGATGCCACTTGTTATCTTTATTTTAATACATTAACAAATCCCCTTATTAAAATAATGTAATAACACAGGTTTAAATATCGCAAATAAAAATATTTAACAGATTAATATAACATATTGACTACCTTTGTAATCCTTAACTCATTTACAAATTTCAAATATTTATATACACTCAAACTTTTAGTCAAAATATCTGTAGGCGTATCTGTTGTCTTAAAATATTTAATTTCTATCAAACCTTTATTTACAGCTGACCTTACAAAATTATATGTAACCTCAATGTACTTAGTCTTTTTATGAAATAATCAAAAATTTCACGTATTTTTTTAGCACTTTGGTTATCGTTATAAAGTAATAAAAGGGAATTATTTCTACATTTTAAATCACATAAAATATTTCTTACTGGCCTCACATGTAGCTATGTACACAACTTCAGTACTTAATAAGCCAATAGTTTGCTGCTTTTTATACTCATGTATTATTATACAGCCTGGATTTTTAAAAATAGATCCAATGGAATATGAATTTTCCAGTCAGCGTCCATATAACAAGGTAAATCCAAATTACACTTTACATATTTCAAACCAAAAGTTTTATACCTCGCAAATATTTCAAAACACGTTTTGCGTGCGTCTATTATATTTATTATTACATTGACTCAAGTAACGATATATCTGGTATCGTTAAAATTGGCAAATATAGCAAATTACCAATTATTATTGAGTACAAATATTACTATCTTTTTCTAATCTTAACTTCCATTGGTGTACATTTCTTTACAATTTCCCTTATTAAATTTCTTTAATAAATATGCCATAAATTGTTGCTGCTAAGTACAATGTTTTCTTTTTTGGCTCCCATACCTAAACATTGCTTTATATCTCACAAAACCATTTAACTTGAATCTAGACTGCAGCTCACTTTTAATTTATTTTGTTTCTTTAGTGCAACTTGAAAACACAAAAAAATCATCGAAAAATAAGGCAACAATTGTCTTAACATTTCCATTCTGTTTAATATATAAACCAGGTTCCTATATAAAATTTCTATAATCTAATTCATGTAACAAACTGCCAACTCCTTTCTACCTTTTTATAAGGACATACAAAGTTTATAGGTAATTTCATATAAACAGTTGCATCTAAGTAATCATTAAGGAATGCTGTAGTAACATCAAGATGGGTTACCTGTCAATCATACTTGACAGTTAAAGCAAATAACAGTTTTAATGTTAAATAACGAAGCACATTTTACGGTTTTGACGCTGACAGATCGAGATGACATTTCTGTGCTTTTACCAACTTTGCCGCCGTGTTTATGGCGCTGCCAAATTTTTGCCAGGAATACACTTTCTGATTTATTGCTGCTAATATCTGGCTTTAAATATCTGGAAGCTACGTTTTTATGATGTTAACGGAAATGACAATCCTCAAATGTTCTACGGCCATGATCATAGGCGAAAATTTATTTGGTAATCCTGCTAAAAGCAAAGAACCAATCCGTTCATCACTTATATCGAAACAAATTCTTTTAATTACTATGCTGTGTCTACTATCTGAGTAACGTACGTCGTAATTGATTCAATGTTTTCTAGAAGAATTGAAATAAAATTTCTCAACAAGGTTATCTTGGGCGTATATCCGGATTCATCGAAAATCAATTTTAATTTCAACCATACACTATGTATTGTGTGTCCATTTTTGATGTGCATATAAAGAAATGAATTAACGGTCATAAAAAGCTTTGTTTTTACCTTTTGAACATCAACGACATTGATGTTAGCGACGATGACGTCTTCGAACTTCGTGATGTCGACGCTTTCAAAATCATAAAATTTTGGACCGCAAACACCCATCCTAATTTTCGCAACCCTTCAGTTTCCACACATTGACAATATAATTATCAGCTATTTCACAACGAGATACTTATATTTTAAAGTAAAATACGTGTCTGGGCCACAGTTTAATGAAACACGGTGTGCTGTTTCTGAATCAACTCACTATTTTTATTTTATTTCCTCCACTTACTAGCTTGTGCCAGTAGACGGCGCTATTTCTCGTCTGAGTATTCAGTAGATGGCGTTACTTGTTATCTTTATTTTAATACATTAATATTATTAAATTACATAAAATATTGAATATATTTGGCGTTAACTTTGTAGAAATTCATTATTCACAATTAAATGAAACTACGTGATGTGGTATTATTTCTACTTTCTTTAAGTTCTTTACCACGACCTAGGTTTCGTTGTATTACATCTTCAGGTGGGATATTAGCAAAGATATCTTTGCCAACATCCCACCTGAAGATGTTGTAATACAACGAAACCTAGGACATGGTAAAGAACTTAAATAAAGTAGAAATAATACCACATCATGTAGTTTCATTTAATTGTCACAGAAAGTGGTAAGAGTAAGAAAACTGCTATCGTTCCACCTTTCTATTCAATTTGATTTACAAAATCTAATGATGAAACCGGAAGTTGGTTATAGGAACTTCTTATAAGTGAGATATTAATTCATCAGGACAATAATATCTGATTATGAAACCGGAAGTTGGTGAGAGAAACTCCTTATAAGTGAGATGTTAAATCATCAGGATAATAATCCAAATTAGCAGGTAAATACATAAAGGTGACAAAGCTTGAAACAACTAAGTTATTAGCAGGTAGGTAGGTTGGTATGTAAGTATATACAGGTAAATACCAAGACGTGATGCCTTGATTATGGTACAGTCACAAAGGAAAATTTTATTGACATGTCTCCATCGGTAGATGTAGGTATGTTTGTATGTGTATATAGATACGTATGAGTATATTCATGTTAAACGCTGCAAACATTTGCTTTGATAACTGTGTTAACGCTGACTTTTTTCGTTCGTAACTTTGTAAGAAATATAGGAATCATAAATGTTAATAATGGAAAAATATAACTCTTTGACAAAGAATTAAATGCAATAAAAGTTTAAAATAGTAACAATAATACAAGTCAATATCAAATGTAGCTCTTATGTACATGTTTATAGTTGAGAGAGAGGTATCAACTTGGGATCAATACCTACGAACGATGCTAAGGTGACACCTGTAACGGTATTTTCAATTCGACCAACATTTTTTAATTGCAGGGCCCCAAAAATATATCAGTCAGTATATATATATATATATATATATATATATATATATATATATATATATATATATATATATATATATATATATATATATATTATACTTGGCCTACAATTAATCATAAACTAATGTACATGCATTCCACTGATGCGAGAAAGCTGGATATTACTATGTTGAGTACCTAGGAAAATTTCAGGATTTAAATGTAGATTTGTTATTCATAATTAGTTTATAATACAAATATATTTAAAGTAAATGCTTATTTTAAATTTCATATTTTAATAGTTTTATTTCATAAGTCAAAAATATTATTTAATACATTTAGCGATACAGAAAAGAATGAAGGGTTTCGAGAAACATTTTTTTTTTCTTTATACATTTCATTAAGGACCAAATTGAGAAAGCGTAATTTGATTTTATGTGTTTTTCCTATATTTTAATGTAACGATTTTTCTATCATATATTTAAAAAAATCGTTTACGTATCTTAGAATTTGATTTATGGTTTCCATTAGAATGCATAATAAGAATATTTCAAAATGTAGTAGGAAACAGCGACTAAAGAACTAATGAAAAATAACAATTTAACTATGAATATACCACGGTATTTCAAAAAATGAATTGAAAAATATAAAATAATGAAACCAGTACCCATTCCTGTCATTTGCCTTTATGTTGAATAACCATGCTGCTGGACATCATGGTTATTCAACATAAAGCTTTGCTTACTAGTTATGAAATTATGACGCAATGACTCACGTTTGTCAAGTGACATATTAGAAATTATATAGTTTTATTATCGTTCCGCCTATATTAATTTAAACTTTTCTCGGAATCTCGGATTTTTCTTTTTAGAAAGAATTTTGATTTTTGTGTTTCTTTGATTTAATACAGGTTGCTCTTTAAACTCCTCCGACTATTTTGAATTACATATTACGTGAAAAAAATATTATAATCCCTTAAAATTTTGGTTCTTTACGGACGTAGAGACATAGAGGCTCACGTTCAAGCGTCGAAACCAGTGGATTTTTTGTTTTCGTTATGGCAACATATGAAAGTGCGGCATCACCGAACCGTTTATTTCTTATTAAATATGCGTAGTTTTACTGAATTTAAAATCTTTCTGCTTCTAATTTAACATAAAATAAAAATGATGAATGTACTTACTTTTTCGCAAATTTTGAATGAATTTGCGTAGACACAATGAATGACACATAGATGAAATCTTGCCCAGTTTTTTCCGTAAGTCCTGAGGAACTTTAATAGATCTCGGCATTCATTTGGATCTCAATTTTTTCTTACGAAACCAACGAATCTAGTTGTTCTTGATATTAAATTTAACTCCTTCTTTACTTATATATTTAGGATCTTGAAATTTGGTAGGGAAGAAAGTCTCATGGCATACGCGAAAAAAGCATTTAATATATTTTCATGTGAAGTTTCAATGGTACATTAAATTTTTGTGGTTTTTGTTTTTTTTATGTTTGTTAAGCACCTACTCACTACGATTTAGGATATAACGGTATCGAACTCTAGCTTACTCTTAATTGGCCATCTATTTAGCTATTGCGTATACAGCACACAGAAAAAAAAATTGTTATGGCTGATATTCGTTTTACCAGAAAATAACATTAAGTATTTTTATTTAAACATAATAATTTTTAAGTATTGTTTGGATATATAAAAGATATAAACGTTATTTTTTACATTTCGTTAACCACGCAAAAGTATTTAAATGGGATGTTTCTTTTGGCTAGACACTGCATTAAAAGAGAAATACAGTTTTAAATTAAATTGTAGCGCCAAAGTCAAAATAATATTTACCCATAATATTCGTATGTATTTTACCCATTTATTAGGTTAAATTAGGTAACATTTCATAACAAAATTATGAGTTATCATATTACCTGTATGCAAGTGCTTCGCTCTTGCGTACAGTCTAAAAAAAGAGAGCATACGTTATTAAATGTCAGTCAAATCTTTATACAAAATTACATGATTAACACTTATTTAATTCTTACATATTTAAAACCACAACGTATATTTATGAATCCTCTGAAGAATATCCCAAAAATCCTCTATTTAATCACGTTAATTGTTGTAAAGACTACTAAAGATGGTACGATGAAGAAAACATATTGCGCCATCTTTTACATATCTTCGGACGTAGCATTGTTTTGAATTTGATAAACATGAAACAAGATGACTTACTTACGGAAAAAAATTTAGAAAATCGGTACAATTTTTTTATTGCATCACAAGCTAATATAAGTGAAAATAAGGGTGGGAAAACAGTGAACAAACGAAAAAGTGTTAAATTTTTTTAGTTGCTGTTCAGGCAAAATATAAGGTTGTTGTTCTAAATACTTACTTATATGTATGTATGTGCATATATATATATATATATATATATATATATATATATATATATATATATATATATATATATATATATATATATATATATATATATATATACATATATATATATATATATATATATATATATATATATAAGGTAAATAGTCAATGTTCAAGAAAGGAGATAATCTAGGTCATTGGATGATAAAAGACATATTTATACATCAGAGACTTCGTTGTGACCTTTTAATCTTCACGACATTTATTACATAAAAAGTCGTGAAGATTAAATGGTTACATTGAGTGAATTGAAAGAAGACAAGCAAATATTATTCCATATGATAAAACAGTAATGATATATCACTAAAAATTACAGAAAAATATTATTATGAAAAACTATTACTAGGCGAAGTAAAAATGAAAATATTTTATGTAATTTGTGATATGAAAACCAAAATGTAATCCAGTAAAGTAAATTTGGAATTTTTGAAAACTACTACACATAACAGAAGATATTTGCTGCAACATAATAACAATAGATGAAAAGGCAAATAAAATGAGAAGAATAAAAAGAAAGAATAAGAAAAAAGAAGATTTTTAATTTTTGTAAAATTTATGTACCACAAAGCCTTCAGAAGACACGGCGTACAAAAAAAGGACGGTGCGTTCTACCTCCAAGATGGCTAAGAAATGAATGCATTGCTACTTTATACGAATGGCACCTTTGCAGCTGTATAACATGAGAACGCTAGTTTCTGGGTAAACATTCCATAATAGACGTTTTTTGTGAAGAATCTTTAGTTCTACAACTTTCTTTTTCACTATAATTCACGTAGAACAACTTTTTTCTGACTGACTCTGACTTAACCCGCTTATATCTCCCGACTGATTATAATATTGACTAATGACAGTTATATTTTTCCTGTGTCGGTAAAACTACTTAACTACGAAGCAAAGCGCCTTCAAAACCTATTGTTCATATTAATATTGAAAAAAACGTATTAAAACAACTTATTAGAGAGACGTATATGTGTACGTAAAATGTATCGTATTGGTAAAACAAACTGACTGGACAAAGTTTCACACACCCATTTGTGCAATCGACGATATTTCGTGTAAGCTCAATGACGACATAAAATGTTTTATGATGTATAAATATGATTCTTTCATTTTAATATATGGCAACATAATAAGCAATATAATTCCATTTTTTGGACTGGATTTTATTCTTTTGACGACAGTAAAAAAATAAAATCCAGTCCAATAAATGGAATGATGTTGCCCGTCTGTGAAATTTCTGATTGTCTAGTGCATAGTTTTCTCTAATGATCTTATTTTAATTATAGTTAAATGGTTTTCGCGTTTTTCTCATTACTTAAAACTACATTATTTTTAATTATATTTCTCTTCACCTTGAAATAATTTCCATTTATTTTATTAGCCTTGTGTACTCGTCGTTTCATATTATCTTCTGTGAAATTTTCTCAGAAATAAACATCACGAATAAACATCTATTTGCTTCACATTCACTATATTCATCTGCAAAATAAACTTTGTTATAAAATGAAAAAAAATTCTTTAAGTACTCAGGAATTCCCATTAAATGGCGTTCACGCAGATACGTTTATTTAAGTATACTCGCAACGTTTACATGAACTTCTCTTGTATATTTAAACAGACGTAAAATTTATCAAACGTTGCTAATAAGACAGTATAATAGTAATGAACAACTCTCAATTTTTAATAGTTTTTCAAGAAAAACTCGTAAAAGTTAGTCACAACCAACTTGTGTAGTTAAAATATATATTAAGGTTAAACATATTAAAGTAACATATAAAATCATATTGAGGTTATCGACAGCAATTTTAATTTTTTTGTGGTACGTATACATCACCATTCATAAATTTAAAGTAGTTCAATCAGTGTCCGAAAACGATTTGAGTCCACGTAAATATTTAGATTTACTTTAAAATAATAAAAGTATTGTTTTATTTAATCAACTATCCTTAAAAGATGTGTAAGCAAATAAAATGTTCTTGTAAATTAACCTAATATGCTCATTCCTACGCTGGTATTCACTGCTGTTCAAAATGTTTCGAAATGATGTTAATATAATTGAATATTATCTTTGAATAATATAAAATGTACAGAAGTATATTCTATCATATTTATGTACAAAGATACAATCACTAACATTTGACTAATGGAGTACATAAACTAATCGTTAGTAATTCCCATACACAGACATTATTAAGAACGATATCACGTTGTCTTTTCATTTGTGTAATTGCATATTTCTTTAGTTTAGTACTACGCGCATAGCAGTCAAGGACTTTTAATAAGTAAAATATTGCCTTGAGTAATTAAATTATGGTTTTCATTATTACTCTTAATATGTCAGCCATTTTTAATATAAAAATTAATTCATTTCATGATTATATTAGCAATCAATATGTCATTTTGGAAACTGGTTTAGTTATTTAAGGCTAGTGGTAATTTAAACACAAAGTGCTTTTAAAGCATTAAAAAATTAAGGAGTTCCGAAAATTGTAAATGATAAGAATCACTAATAAGTAAATCAAATATTATACATTTTTTTTTAAAATCGATTTTTCATACTGAACGCCAAGAATGAATTTTTCTGGAATATTTTCCTGATTAACTCCATATAATTTTTCTATTCCTGTCGTAAAATTATTCAGAGTTAATAGTGATGATATTATTAATAAAAGTATTGTACTTCTGTTTAGATTATTATAGATGATAACTTGACTTCTGGGTAAAATAAGTAATTTGAAGGAAACTTTTACGAACGGAAATAATCATCAGTAAAATATATAGTTTACCCATGCAGTTTCAGATTTATTTCTATTCTACTTTTGTAAAGTTTAATACAACTAACTGTTTTTAAAATTATACTGGCGAAGTGGTCTCTTATAAATATGTTGATGACCTGATAATGAGATTGGAGTTCAAAATTAAAAATGGGATTTTCTGATGATGAGTTTTGGAGATGAACAAAGGAACTCCTTAACGGACGATAGCAAATCAAACATGATTCAATATATTTGCTACTGGCATTTGTTAGCTTGCACTATAACAATACAATGAGTTTTGGAGATGAATAATGGAACTCCTTAATGGATGGTAGTAAATCAACCATGATTCAAGATATTTGTTACTGGTAAAAACTTACTACACTATCGACCAGGGCAGGATTTGGTGATAGTTCTGAAGATGAGCAATGTAACTCCTTCATGGAGTAAATCGACCGTGAATCAGATGTTGGTTTCTCTATTATATGAAAAATAGAGAAGACGTAGAAGTAAATAATAACACAGACAAAAGCATTTTAATTAATTTCAGAATTACCTTATCAAAGATACAATCATTTTTAAAGTTAAAACGATCATTGTTTGCTATCTGTTTATGGCAAAAAATTGTCGGGAAAATTTGGGCCGTTTTCGAAACAAAAGCTAAATTATTAATGATAAAAACGGAAGTACTGCTATCTTCTTACATAGGAAAAAAAATCATGTGTGCAATTCACACGTGGTAGAAGTGAAACCTTCAAAAATTTTCAATTTTAATTTTTAAGTTTAAAATCAATTTTTAATTTTGATAAAAACTAAAATAATTAGAAAAGTTTTTATAATAACTTCCATCCACTCTCCCCTCCCCTTCCATTTTGGCTTATTTTGTTCAAACATTTTTATCGGAAAAGATTTACGATTTTGCGTCACGCCATGAGCATGATACGCTCTGGGTATATATCTCGCATTGTTTAATTGAAAATAAATTTTAATAAGAAAAAAAGGTCTTTAATAGTTCTGTAGATGCAAAATAAAGAATATTTGTTTGTATTGTAAATAGCTAAGCCACTTAGTTATATGGTAATATAGGTTTTTATAAAATAAGGTTAGTTTTCTACACGATGTTATAAAATAACCCGATGATACTTAAGAGTGTTATTGTGTCCTTAAAACTGAATAACTTTCCCAAAGAAACATAGGTAGATCTAAAAAATTAATTTCGCCCATATTAAATCGATTCAAAAACGGCTCAATTCTTTTTCATATTTTGACCTTTATACACAAAAACCCAAAATTTAACACAAAAACCCCTTCAGTAAAATTAGGGTATTTTGTGACAGTATTAGTATTTTGTTACATAAACATATTTAGTAAAATTTATCCTTAAGGTCACTGTTTACACACATACTTAACACGTTTTCTTCGTTTAAATCACTATTTACTTCACATTTTAGTGACGCATTTTCTGTATTCGACGCCATTGTTGTTGTCATATCAAGCAGCGCCGCACGTGTTACAATTGGGAACTAAAAACTGTCAAAGAGGCGGATAATGACCCGCTCTATTTCATATGGCTAGCTATATTGAAGAACGTATAGAGCCGAACACTTTCTGGCGGACTTTCATTCAGCCGTATTCAATCCGGCTAATCGTTGACCCGCCGCAATAAAAAACGGCCCTGTTTTTGGAAACTGCTAGACGTGATGTAATACAGCGGTTTATATAATCCACCTGTGATATTTATATGGCAATAGGCCGATTACAACAGATCGGTTAGACCCTTTTCGGATATACTCGGCGCTAGGTTGTGTATGGGCAAACGAGTTTTTTTCATTTACAATTAGTAGTTATGTATTTTAAGTGTATACATATCTAAATATAGTTACGTAAAAAATTGAATTGTCGGCTGTCTTTGTTCGATTTTTTATAAAAAATATTATTTACGGAATTAAAATAAAACCGCATATCTCCGGTATGTGTGTCGCACTCGGTACGTAAAGCCCACGCAAAAAAATGCATATTTTCTCTTTAGAAAATATACACTCTTTTGCATAAAAAACGGGCGGTTTTGATTTCGTCATATTATTAACAAAATATTATTTAATAGGAGGTTGTATTAATCGTAATTGTTACTGGCAGGTGTAGTGTATTCTGGCACATAAAAATGAACGTTCTAAATATGAAATTTATTCTTTTTGAATGAAAATTCTCTTTCACTGACAAAAACGTATTTTTTGGCGGTAAATGAAATCCAACTCTTATTAAGTTCTTTTTCATTTGTTACGTTTTTTACCACTTCTGTTTGCTGTTCTCAGTATGGTTTAAACAACGATAAGAGCTAGTAAAATTATTGCGCTGCTTGAAGAAGGCTGTAGTCAATGTTATGTGTTTCAGTAGTATAATGTGAGCTGTTCCATCATCCAAAGGACCTGGCGACGATACCAAACGGGCTCCGTTAGTAGAAGGCTTGGTTCTGGAAGAAAACGGTGCACTGAGCCACGGGACGACCGCTTCATAGTGAGTCAAGCGCTACGAAAACGTCAAGTTATGTACGTGGTTCTCAAACAGAACCTCGAGGACGTCAGAGGTACACGAGTAAGCCTATGGACAGTCAGAAGGAGACTTCAGGCCGTCAATATACATAGCTATCGCCCAGCTCCGGGCCCTAATTAGCTCCGTGAGCTTCGAGTTGCCAGATTGAGATTCGCTCAAAATTTTTCGTCATGGACTCAACAAGACTGGAATAGTGTATTATTCTCCGATGAAGCTCGTATATCTATTAGTGGTGAGGATTGACGTCGGCGAGTCTTACGAAGACCTGGTGAATGCTTCGCCGAAGTGTGCTTTGAGGAAATCACCCCTTACGGTGGAGGCTCCGTAATGTTTTGAGCTGGTAATAATTCAGATGACCGTACCGAGTTAGTTTAAAGGTACATAACAGAGGTTCTTATTCCTCATGCCCAACCCGCATTAACAGCAGTTGGAGGCGAGTCCATTTTTATGGACCACAACGCTCGCGCCCACCGCTCTATAGACATTGATGCGTATATGCCGAATTCGTCGCCGGAGTTCGTCGGTTAGACTGGCCAGCCAGAAGTCTCGACCTCAATCCGATAGAACATATATGGTATAATCTCAAACGATGCGTCAGAGCCGTAAAACCAGCTCCAGAAAACATTCAGGCCCTCAAAAATGTGATCGTCGCTGAATGGGAACATATTCCTCAGGAAATGATAAAAAAGTCGTCGAACGCATGTCTAGCATATTAAGCGCATTGATTTTAGCCAGAGGAGGCCATACTCGTTACTAAATTTCCAAATTTTATGTTAAATTAATAAATAACATTCAAAAATAAACTTTAGCCATTTTTAATGTACCAGTATGAAAACACTCGTCTGTGGACTTTACATCGTTTTTTTTCATTTATTCGCATTTTTAATGACTTAAGTAGGTTAAAACGATATCTCCATAATAAATAACAATATTCTCATCATATCGCCATATAAAATGCATCAAATAATAATAAAATAACTCTGAAATGGTTTATTCCTATAAGTGCCCGTTTTTTTTGCAAAAGATTTTATATATTATGTAATATATTTTATATGTAACTGTTGGACTTTTTTAAATTCGGTAAACGAATTTGTATGCATTATGACAGCATGTTTTTTGCGATATTTCTTGTGTCAACATTGATAAATTAAGATCACTTTAACGTATATTGTTTCGGTTTGTGAACGTGTCTCCATGAATGTATTGGTAGGACACGACTCCTATTAATATAAATTACTACCTATAAATGTTAATTGTATAGGCTGCCAAACTGTCCAGTACTAGAGTGTGGTCTTACGTATGTGTGGTCTTATAGTACGAAATTGTTTTTTTAAATTTTTTTGAGTATTTACCATTTTATTTAAAATTAACTAAGGGGGTAAATATCAAATTGGAAAATCACCACAACCTATTACCCATTTGGGTGACCCCAAAAGTGTAAGTCATTATGATAACTTGTGACTTTTCAATTTGATTTTTATTCATTATATACAGTAATCCCTTAAATAATGTATAAAGGTAGCGTTATAAAGTTACTTTCCTATTTCCATATTTTGATACAAAATTTCGATACAATTTTTTTTTTCCTAAGGCATCCTACCATGAACAACCAAATTTTAGGGAGCTGTTTTCCAATAAACCATAGCAATATCTAGTGCTGGACGATGATCTTATTTGCTTAAAAAAGAATGATCCTTGAGCCTCAGTTCTTATATTTGTCAACTTTACATTACTTTTTTTTATTGCTACGCATTAGTTCCAGGTATTAATTTGGTTGCTATTCAGAACTTACAAAACTTAATAGTGAATGCTTGAAATAAATTGCAGACTGAAAATTCGTTGGTACCTTATTTCGCCCAATGTTGCATTCTGAAGAGCTGGCAAACTCATTGGTATGGAGTTCAGAAGCTTTCAATATTTTAGGGATGCCGTGTCTCAATAGTAAAATCAGAACCCTTATAATATCACATACATATCCTTCCATCAGTTCGTCTGTGACTACCGGTTTCCCACAAATCTCTTTGAAATTTGCCATATATTTAAATACATCAACTTAACAGTTAATACACAAATATTTTCATCCCTATCCTTCTTCCATGTATATATATATATATATAAATATGTATGTATGTATATATATATATATATATATATATATATATATATATATGTATATATATATATATATATATATGTATATATATATATATGTATATATATATATATATATATACATATATATATATATATATATATATATATATATACACATATAAATGGAAGAAGGATTGTAATGAAAATATTTAGCATCGTGATAAAGCATATCAACCCGCGTAAATGCTTAAAAGTCATATCTATTTATTCGCAAATTTTATAAGGGTAAATGAAGTAAACGAAATATAATATTTCAATTTTATATATCGTGAGAGGTGTCAATTAAAAGAGCAAAATTATTTTTAAGAATTTTCTGTAGCGTGATTTTAAGGATATTGTTGAAAGTGTCTACAAAAAATAAATTCTATCCCTCTATCTTCGAAAGTACATAAGTCCAAATTTGAAAGAATTAAGATCACTTAAAATATGCCAGAAAGCTATAGCGATGATTTTAAATGGTTTTTTTTTTTAATTTAAAATTTACGTGAAGCAATAGAAATACTATCGAACTATTTACCTATATCGATGTAAAGAAATTTGCTACTGCCTAAACGTATTTCGAATCTCTATTCTAGTACTAACTGCTCTATTCTAGTACTAACTGCTTTTATATGTATTTTATGGAAGGCGATATATATTTAATTTTTATCCAAAAATTTCATAATTAAGAAATAATAAATCCATTTTCAATTATATTTTGTTAATTCTTTTTACTTTAGATTTTTTCTCGAGATTGATAATAATGATGTTTAGCACGAGTTAACAGTATTAGGAATAACAAAAATGCAAAATAATTTTATAGCAAAATTCCATTATTTTCGGAGAAAGATTAATATTTAAAATATATAATTTCGCAAGAATATAATTAAAACAGAAATAGACTGAAGGCAAATTACGAAATATTATACACATCGACACTTCAAGCCTCGACCTCAACTTGAACTCCGATCATATTAAAATCGAGCCACCCCCTTAATTTCACTTGGAAAGATTCTTGAAAAATAGGACGCTATGTTTTGACTATTGTGTTTTATTTTAACTAGGAAATTCAAAGTGTAAAAAGTGCAGAAGTGTATAATGGTGAAAGGGTATTTACAATGAGATGTATTCATGACACAACGTAAATATTATTTTAAGCATAACCTCCAAATTGTATACGGTTGACACATATTTACGTACAATTCTATTTTTAGTTTTAAAGCTTTTAAGAACAATTTACTTGCTTAAATAGAACGACAATTTACTTAAAATCTCCAGTAAACTTAAGACAAATTTATGACTTGTATCATCACAATGACATAAGTGGTAATAAGACTCAGCAAGCCTAGTAGTAGAGAAATGCGCAGATCAAACATCTTGAATATTGTGAACTGGCCCATTTTGCTGGTTTCTATTAGATCTTGTAACACCTCTAATTCTTTTCTAACATCAAAGGCTGCAATAAAAAGAAACAAAAGTAATTATTCTACGATAAAATTAATGTTTCGTCCATCACTAATTTATGATCGAGATATCAACATTGTTTTATGTAATTAAAAAAAAATAAAAATTACTTCCTGTTTTTCGATTAGGTTGTTCGGGTTTCACCTGTCAAATCATCCGTCGTAACAATAACATTTGGTCAAAAATAAAAACGAGAAAAATAAGAAAGTGTTTGGTTTCAAAATTAAAATTTATTTAGTTATTGTTCCAAAATTTAACAACGTTAATGCGATTATTTGATTAAATTAAACTCGTTAAATAAATTCAATAACTACTCAATTAAATGAGAAGAGTTTATATTTATACATTCCACTATGGAGAATAACGTTACTGGTTGATACAATTTCAAGGAAAGAAGTAACGATTACTTTCAGGACCACTCCGTAAAAATCGAACTTCGAGACAAACTGTGTCATACCTTATCTCGAAGATCGGTTTTCGATAAAATAACTGTAATCTAATTACCCAAATTTTCGGTTTTTCAGTTCAACAATACAGCATTTTCGAATTTAATAAGACAAAAAAAATATTTCTTATTCAACTTAGACGGCCAAAATTTACACTGTAAATGTGTTACAGATTCATTTTTAAATGAAAAAAAATCAATTAGCAAGAGAAAATAGATTCGAAGAGAGTTTAACAAGCAATTGATTGAGTACTTACGAATTTGTTTATTGGCATACATCGTATTCAAACAGTGTTTTGTTTTCTCCACTTGCAAGTACAGACGTTCACAAAGTATACAGATACTCACTACGGCTACTACATAATGAAATGACCAAAACATAATTCCTGAAATCGTTTGCATTGATACCACCTGAAAAATGAGTCATAATTTTAAATATTACTTAAATAATACAAACTTATTTGTGTTAATTCAATTTCGTACTTTAAATTTATTTGCAATATCAATAATATCCACAATATTTTTTTCAAAACAAAATTGGTGGTAGTTAAATAATAAATCTTTACTAGCGCAATTCTCTAAATTAAAACTTTTTAAATTTAAGAGCGGTTTTTGAAATTAATTACTTGTATAATAAAAATGTACTTACATCATATTTCACTTTAAGAAGATATATGCGGGAATTTATCATAATTCTCACGAAAGCGAGGCTTAAGGAGAAAAAAAGCTAAAATTAAAAAGAACGATTAGGCGTACATAAAAGCTTATATTCAATAAAATATAAACGAACTATTTAAGTAAGAAGACACGTAAGAGACTGGAAATATTATATCAGGTAATATAATAAGACATATGATACGACGATGTCGTATCGTTAAGTACATTATGATAAAGATAAATTTAAAACGCTTAACAGGGCAATAAAGTAGCTTAAAAGGGGCTCACCAATTGACTTTTAGTCAGTGTTTTCAACAATAAGTTAGTTTTAAATAAATGATAAAATTATCTAAAAATCAAGTAACTATTCTGTTATGTCATATTTACAACAAACCTGGATATTAAATACTTTGTTCAAAAATGTGCAGAGTTCCAAAAAATAAAGATAAAAACTGGACAAGCTGGTATAAGTTTTTTTCTTAAGAGGTATATTAAAATGAAGTATTGGGCCATGTTGAAGACTCCCGAAGATACTATCAATGGATGGGCTATCCTTTGTTCTGTTTATATTTTCGAGATATTTATTGAGCATTTCAATTCTCAGGTGAATGCTGCAGATCAGTAAACAGAATAGGGCCACTTCCAAATCGTAGACAAATGCACATGTAAGGACTGTAATCAAATGTCCATAAAACTGAAATCCCACAAACTCTGTAGAATACGCGTATAAACTTGTTGAAACCATGAAATATAAGACCAGTAAACTTGCGACAATATTATTACGTTGTATATCTTTTTGTATAATATTTTTTTGATGATTAAATTCAAAAAGACTGTCAATATTGTCAAAGAGAAGTGTCAAATATATGAAATTTTTCTTTGCCCAGTATAAATGTGCACAAAATAAGTATACAACATATGTATTCACAATTATTTGGAAGATATGAGGAATACGGAAATTATAAAATTCGAAATAAAACACCGTTATCTGACAGAATTGTAATAAAAGGAACACTAAGTGACTGTAGACTAGCTTAAGTTTAAAAAAAGTGTCATCTTTTATTATAGATTTTCCACAGATACCAATTACAGACTGAAGGAGTAAAATAGGTCGAAGTGTTTCTACGAAAGCAGTCCCCGGATAATTTTCTGTTACAACAGAAATTTTATTAGTGGGCATGTTTATATGTCGTTTATTTATTTCGAAGGTGAAACTCGTAACAAAGCGATTACACAAATGAACGTGTTCAGCCTTCAGTGTGATTGGTTCGAGTAAGTGATCTATAAAACTTTTCTCAGTAAATTGTTTCCCAAATATGAGGTCTATTTTTGTAACAATTACTCGTGATGACACACTGTCAATATTCAATTAAAGAAATAAAAGAAATTACTTAGGCAGCTACTTCTATATGTAACTTACGATTTCACTGTGTGATAAATAAAGATGTGAGTTTATTATTTAATGATGTTTCTTAATAAGCAAACTTTTTAAAATATGTATGTAATATTTATGCATTTAAACTAATAAGGTGAATGTAATTGATGATTGACAATTTTACGAACGGTTCAGAGTATTTGGCAAAAAAATGTATTTTGTGTGGAAACTTTATCTTCTAATTATCTAAAAAAGTAATTCTTAAAAAAATGTTGTAATTATATTAGTCTAAATACTTGATAAAACACCTTATATAATACTAATTTCTTCTGTAAATACAAATTTCTTCGGATTACAAGTTGCAACTGGCTGTTGAGTTGTAATTCAACATATTATAATTACTAGGTTGAATGGCCGAATCGTAGCATGGATTTAATAGTTTCAGTTACTCGACAAAAATTATATAAACATATCATTTGGAAACTTTATTGTTAAATGTTACTAAAATTACAAAGTTAATTAAAAGAATGAAAATAACAACTTTTGCAATTGTCCCTTTGTTTGAGCAAGCATCAATTAAAAACGGCTAAAAAGGTTTTAATATGGCTTCTATTGTTGCACAGTTTTTTTCCTGATTAACAAAAGCAACATGAATTACCTCAACGTATTGTTAGTTATAAATTTCAGATATCAAAATAAGTTATCATTTAATAGAGAATAAATTTCAGAGATCAGCAATTACTCGAACGATTTTTATCAGTGAAACAATACACACAACATAAACAAGCACCTATTTAATATTCCACCGCTCATAAGTAATTTTCAGATTAACTTAAAGAAAATTAACTTCTAAAAATACGTTTTTTCCATTAAGAAATCCACAAGTGCATATTGTATCTCTGAACATATATAAGAAAATAATACAAATTAATAATTATTATCAAACCATGCCTTTTATTTGCCCCTGAATAAGATAATCGAAGAAATATATTACGAACTGTTTTTTTAAGGGGTTTAAATATTTACTCAGGGTTTTTTTCTAATTACGTATATCAACTTATTTGTTATTTCTGTATATTAGGCTTTTTAAAATATCGTTTTAGTGCTGAAATAATGGCGAAAATTTTGCAAACAGTTTATTGAAATTCGAATTGTTAAACTACAGTTATTGTTATCAATCTTGATGCCAAAAAGCGCAATTGTTTAAAGTAATAATTAGTTTTTATTTAAAATAAATTATTCTTAGACATTAGAATTTAAATTAATGGTATTACCATGGAAGATAACGGTATAAATAATTATTTTTTTACGTTTACTAATTGATTAGTTAAGTACATTCTCCATCAGACCATTTATATTTTGTATTCATAAAGTATTTAGAATTTTCCAAAAATACAGCTATGAATAGAATCCTTTACATGTCGCTAAGAAAAATAATATACGAGCTCTGTATGTAAGAATCATGTACGCACACAGTGTTGAAAGATACTTTATTTCGCCATAAAACATGTGAAGTAAAAATATACCGTCTCTCTTTGTTTTGATTTACACAAGACCACAAGCATGAAGGATGACACGGTGGGTTTTAATTTTTATAAAAAAAATACAATTTATTGATAGCTAGGTTTTGCCCATGATGTGTTAGGAAAATTCTTAAAAGAAAATTAACTAGGCGTAGATTTTAATGAAGAAAATGATATAGTATTATTTTGAGTATAATTTGTCACATTTCGATTTTCACGTCTCAGGTGATGCACTGAAACGCTCAACATCCAATCGTAATCTGAACTAAAATGCCGTCATCTAATTAACCTATTAATTTGACAGTAGCCTTCGAATACTAATACTGGTATACAATAATTACACGATTTCATATTATTTTCAACCAAAAGTGTATATTAGCACAGTGATCATAATATATTTTTTTCAGTTGATTAAAGTTAAATATTTTATGAGTTTATTATATTATTATTAGGCTCTCTTAAACTTTATTGAAAGTTAATATAAATAGGAAATTATTGTTATTTATTAACCCCTTTAGTTATAAATTAATGTCACAACGGAAAAACTTGTATATATATTTTTTTGTTAAAAAAATTTGCCGAACTGATATTAAAAATAATTTTACTCTTCCTCAGTTTAACATGATGAGTCAGTATTATCTACTAAATAGTGTTTCTGTATAATTTGGAAATGTCGACAATTTAAGAATTGATATTTAAAACTTTTTGCACGTTTGCACTATAAAACTTTATCATATGAACTGTTTTTATTTATTTTTAAATTTAGCATATCCATGACATTAAAATACTTGAAAAAAAATTATAATAGGGAGATGAAGTAAAAATTATAGAATGCACTGGGATAATTTTTGAAATTTTTGTCTGTATATATACTTATGCATGCATCGTAAAAGTCACGACACGTATTGGTATTAAAATGTATACGGACTCCTTAAGAAATATTAAATTTCAAATATTGACAAGAGGCCCATATTTTTTAACAAATTAATAAGGAAATGAAGTTTACTCGAATCTATATAAACTCGGAGAATGTTATATGCAAAAGATGATTGTGGATGGCTTGCCAAAACAGAAAGTAAAATGACGGTGACTCCGCCCACAGAACAATTCCGCTTATATCGTAATGTAATCGTAATGGTATCGTAATGCTGCATGCGAAGACAAATTTAATTTCATCTATACTGTATCCTTAACGCAAACAGATGTATATATATATATATATATATATATATATATATATACATGTATATACATATAACCTACAATCAATAATAATCTATAATCAGCGTTACGCTCAGTAAAAATATTCTCGCTCGCAAAATAATCCATAAAAATATGCAAACAGTAAATTTCAATTAAAATGCTTTTTTTAAAGAGGTTTTATCACTTTTTTTACATCTGTTTACATATTTCTAAAACGTCTTTTGGCGGATAATATAAGTCTCTTTTCAATTTAAAATTTATTGAAGTTACGCTGTAGTAACTCTCGTCCCTTTGCCATAAGAATATATATATTGATGACATTTCAACAATCGACACAATTTCCTTTTAATGAAGCCGGCTATATATATAAATATATTTTAAGTTTCTGCGTTTATTTTAATATTTTGTATTAACTAATATATTTTAAATATTTTCATACAAATCACTGCCCTCGTCGGGGATTTGGATGACGATTGTTTATGATCGTAACCAGACAATTTTGCTGGAAATTATTAAAGTATTTCCTTGTTCCAATGGAATGCAATTACGATAATTTTGCCTTATGTACGTAAGTACCATAAATCATTTTCCTGTTATTAGTTTTTTGTAAATGTCTAAGGCCAACGAACTCAATTTTTTGTCTGGTATTTTTCAAGAAGTGTCCTGATGGAAATTTATTTTTACGTATGTAATATAAATAAATAATATTAACGGTAGCTCCTTCAAACAGTGCTATGAGTAATCATATTTTGTCAGCACACATAGCTTTTTTTCAAACCTGGTGGTCTTATTTAATGCCTATTGTAAACATTAAATATGTCATTTATCGCGTGGATTAAGATAGATGTTGCAATGTATCCTTTAAACTCGTTATATTTTAATTTCACGTTACAAGAATCTGACACATCAGCTACAGAGTTACTTAATAATTGAGAAGTAAGACGTACTTTCATTTTCTGCCTAAAACCATTGATGCAGCTGTATTAGTTTTAAAGCTAAGTGTAAAGTTTCTCTTTCATGAAATATTATTATAATTTCGTTAAACATGAAATCGATTTTTCTATCAAATTGATCAATATTTATTCTGGTCTCACCGACCCTATTCCTTGTCAATTCAATAACATGACAAGAATCAATAACTGTATTCCGGTTAATTGAAATGACGCCAAAGTTTGAATTTTCCATAAGTTGCCAATCTGTAAATCAATCATGCCACAATTAGCGTGAGGTCGGACGCATGTTAGGGAAATAATTTTTATTTTCATCTCTTCTGTCATTTGCAGGTTCTATCCAGGTGAAATGTCTCTTCTCCCATTGACAGGTCATTATGAAAAAATATCCATCGGGTAAGTTCCATAACCTATTTATACAAGTTAGTAACATTAGCAAGTATTCATTGGCTTCTTGTTTCAATCACTATCAGAGCTAAAATTCATATCTACTCGTCCATAATATTTTTTGATCCCGGATCCCAAAATAAAGATTCCATAATTGACATTTAGTGGAGAACTAACAGGTATAAGACTGATCCATCAGTTGTAAGATTCTCCTTAAAATATCAAAAGTTTCTTTGTAAAGGCGGGTTCTGCATTTATTCTGTCGTACTCTTGATTGAACTTTCTCAGCATAAATTACATGGATATGACAAACATATACTTCCGGTTCGCCGAACAAAACTGCATGCCTTTGGTGCAAAAAAATTAGCGAGAGAAAAAATTTGCCAAATTATTCAAAAGTTTGTCTCTCCAATAGCAAACCTTTATTTAAAACTTGCCGTTTTATAAAATCTTTTGACTCTGCACATTCTTCTGACAAAATAGATTATTTAGTAATGATAAATGTCTCTTAAATTCTGAATCATGCAACTGGTATCAGCCATTTATTTTCTCTCCGACGTTTTGCATTTGATATTTTGATTTCTTTTTATTCTTACTCTATTTCTTTCATAATTTTCTGACTTTATCTTTTATTTTACCCTAGAAGTTGAACATAAAAATTAAAAATTAATTTTATTTTATCATAGTAATCAAGTACTAAACTGCTTTAAACTTTGTAAATAGTTTTTTTTTTAATTTATATATAAATTCCTACAATCGATTAAAAAAAAATCTCGCGAAGTACAAAATTTCATATCTACGATTTTAAATATTTTGGAATATTCTGTTTTATGGCCATTGTTTATTATCTTATGCAAGTTAAATTATGCATCGATATTTAAAAGTTGCTGATATGATGATAATGATGTTACATTATGAAAAATGTAAATAAGTCGTTAAGAATAATTGCAAATTGAAATTTCGACCAACACATCAAAAATATATTAATAACGTAAATTTACTTTACTTTAAAATAAATTTTGTTCCATTTCAGTCAAAACTGGTTAGGTTAGGTTATATTTTTTAATCTCATAGAGATCCAAACTTGCAGACTGCCTCTCTACAAGATTTTGTAGAGACCCAAACTTGCAATTCACGTAATGAAGTATCCGCATGACACGTGATTAGTACGCATTTAACTTGTACAAACAAGTATTAAGTCGTGTGAATATTCGATAATATGATTTCCAGTAAAGCTAAAAATCTATAATTATTTTGTTTGGTACGGAAAACTTATGACGTTTTCGTAATATCTTCCTAGAATAAATAAATAAAACACTGGCTTGAAGTATTTAAAGAAAACGCTGTACAATATTTGCAATAGTTTATAGTAAGTTCAAATTACAATGGTACCCGTTTCCGTCGATTCAGAATAAATAAATATATTACAATTTCCTACAATCGATTAAAAAAAATTAAAGATAAAGATAAATCACGTAATCATTACCTAGGTTAAGTTTTTATAATGTGTCAATGGTGTATTTAAAACAGTTATTACTGAATTAAAAAATATTAGGTATATTTTTTTACTATTTTATGATATGTAGTATTAGATCTATTTATACTCTATTTGAAACCATAACCTTTAATATAATACTTTAACATTTTCACAAATAATTTGTCCGTGCTTTTAGCACTCAAACGATCTTTAAAACATATTTACCGAATATTTTACTGTAAATTTATTTTACAATAACAGAAAATTTTGTCTTCGATAATTTTTACTTAAGTCAACTAGAGAAAAATGCAAAAATTTAATGATGAGGTTTGAGGTGACCCTCAAAGTTATAATTAATATTTAGTGACTTCACTTTTCGAAACGTTAAAATTTTTGCACTAATCAATACTATTTATTTCTTTTTGTCGTAATATTTTTGTTGGAGAAAAAATATAGTACTTTGTCTTTTGTTACTACCATTGAAAATGTATTATTATTAAAATATTTTATTATTATTACTATGGAATACATCATATTTGTAAAATTATTAAGTTACATAGAAAATAATGACATATTCTTTAGTTTCTATAGTCAAAGGTTTTCTCGCATTTGAATTGCTTACTCCGGTTGAAAATCACCATTTCATACTTAAACTGTCTCGTTTTGAATAATTTTTCCACCTCCTTTTTAATACCTCGTGCATTCCAGCCCTCTCGTGTTTGGAAATATTGTAGTGGATAACTGACAAGGTTGATGTCGACGCCAATATAATCGACTAATATATAATAATGTGTACTAATCTAAAAGTGTCGTGTATTGACTTATGTTAATATGCCCGTGATAAAAATGAGTTTGATATCTTGTCCCACCTAAATAAAATTGAATGACCATAACACGGGTAGAAAAGCTTACTGTCTTTCAGTCAGCTGAACAATTACAATAATATTGTTTAATTTTTTCAGATATTGTGATTAAAGTGTCTATTAAAAAATGTGCAAAATATTTTCTTTGTAATTTCTGCTTTGAATTTGGGCTTTTATTAGAACTCGGTTATTGGTCGACGGAAATCTCTCCAGTATACTGCCTTTACACACGTCAGTAGCATAGAAATCGTATAATCACACATGTTCCAAGCTAAACAAATCTGTATGTTTCAGCTGGTACGAGAGTTTTTACATTATTGAAAAAAGAAACCGATTAAAAGTTTTTAATTAATTTTTTGTTTTTAAATACGGTATCCATACTGTTATATGAATTATCTTAACTTGCCGCAGTTTAGGATATCTCTTACGCAAATTATCACTGAGATTAATACGAGTACGCTTGAATTTATTAAGCAAAGTCCAAAGAGTAGCCCAAAATAAGGCTTTGTCATAAATTGAAATAATTTTTTTTAACTTTGTTGGGATGGACAATATCAAAAATCTACAAAATCATCAGAAGGAAATTTTTCTCTTAGTAAATTCATATGGACGTGATATACACAATTTTAAAATTTGCAACAATTTGGGAAAATAATTATCAAAAACTTTCAGTTTACCTTCGTATTTCCTTCATAAAAACTATATTAGATCACTGTATGTGAATTGACAAAACTCTCTAAAATGTTAATAAGTTATATTTACATTCCCACATATATTGCAAACCACACATCATATAAATCGCTCTTAATTTCATGGTTGTGTTCCCCGTACTGTATTCCAAGCTAAATTACAATAGAAATAACACAGAACAGTAACTTGAAATTCCAAAAAATATGTGATACACAAATAGTCAATGCCTCATTTGATTTTATATTATGCAAGTCATTCTAAAATGAAAGTAATAAAATATTTTGACAGCCTGGCAAAGATCTTTTCTACTGTTCCAATGAGGTAGTCTAATATTGAAAATGTAAGTAACTAATAGTTTCTTCCTTAGTCTTAATTTTCAAAAACAGTACATTATCAAAGAACTGTTATGACTTAAGCATAGAAATATCGTGAAAATTGGTGTTAGCTTGATCATTGTGTTTCACGTACTCTATTACAAGCTAAAGTTCAATAGAAATTATACAACACATGGCCAAAAATTAGCCATCATCATATATATCTAACTAATTATAAGTTTATGAAAGTAAATGTTGCAGCACAAATTTTCAATTATTCTGTGTCTACAGCAACGTAATTCTCGTGATTCCCACCGAGCAACAGCACAATTTGACATGTTTAAGAAATACTGTAATGACATAAGTTGTTGGCCAAGTGTGGGACAGAATTTTAACAATTCAATTGCCGCCAAATAGTTTTTTTTTATTTCATGTTTGTATATTTCAATATTTACTGATTTTACAATAAACTTAACGTCAGTTTTTCCAAACTAATATTTACAATTAATAATGCATTAATAAAATAGGTCTTCACAAAAAATGTTGCAATTGCATAAGATTAGCTAATGCGTAAAGTTTCATTATGTAAAATGCTAATGTTTATAAATTATCATTTGCTAATGTAAAGTTCATGAAAAAAATTAGGAACTCCATTTATATCAATTTCAATACAAAATATTGTGACTGAATCAAAACTTTTGAACTTATTAAAAGAATAATCCATTTTCTTACAAATGTTCTGGTACAAAATTTTTATGAACGCTGATGGGAAGTTTAACTAATAAAATACGTACTGCAATAATTGTAAGAATACAAACTTGAATCAAAAACTATACCAAAATTTGGAAATAAATTTCCTCGATTGAAACAAGTTAAGAAATGTACACCATAGAAAATGCGAAAACGTTCACGTATAGTCCTTGTTTGCGTGTTTTTTTATTATCAGCTTTCCAGTGGACGTCGTCCATAAACTATTTAGAACCCAGTGCTGCTAGCTTCCATATTAAAATCTATCTGAACCGTATTAAAGGCAAACGAACCTTGAAGCATGTTTTTGATGTCACTTGAGACTTCAAATATATTTATGAAATAATTACCTTTTAGAAAACTATAATCGTAAAATCTCATATATATGTTTATAAAATTTTACATATTTTAAAATTTTAATAAAATCAATTTATGAAAATCAAAACATATCTTAATATATTTTAGTAGGCCTTTAAATATAATAAATTTGAATTCAATATTATGTCATAATGCCGTCTATGGATGCTAATTCCGCCTACACAGCGTCAGCCACCTCGAAGCTGGGAAATAATCGAAGCGCCACATGGTAAATTGGCTTCCTGTTGTCCATACAAAATTATGACTCTTTTTATTATGGTTTAGTATGGGTGAAGTTCATTCTGCACTCTATATTATTTGGGTGAAATATTATAACATAGATAATGTTATAATATTCATTGCCTTTTTTTAATTGTTTCCTTATGAAACTTGTAAATTTATTTTTACTTATCATGTATGTTATCTTTCACGTCAATGAATTAAAGTTTTTTGCTAATATTTTAACGTAAAGTAGTAAATTATTATACGGCGGAAAAAATGTGGATTGTTTTGAATTGATCTCTAAATATGTCAAAATGGATTTTAATTTACCTAAATAACTTCCATTGCACTTATAAAATAGAAAGAAAAAATTAATATTAAACAAATTAACATTAATAATTATTACGTGGGAAAAAGAAATGTCCGCTTTTGAAATAGTTAACACTTTAGCCTAAAGAGAGCCATTGTGTCATATATTGGCATGACCTTATATGGATCACTTTATAATAAAAACTTTTTATGAAGTTTAATACATGATTACTAGGATCATTAATTAACAATGAAACCAATGATAACATTTAAAAATATAATTTTTTTGACGTAATTTTAAGATTTGTATTTAGTTTTCAGGCTAATATAAAAGATAAAGCAATTAAGAAATTAGTAGAGAAATACAATAAGCACAAGAAAAAATCCTAAAGATTATATACAAAATCTAGGAGACAAGCTAAAAAGATGACCAGTGTTAGTTCTATAATTCAAAGTGAGAATTTATCAATGCTGAATTTTCTATTTTGTTAAAAGGATGTGCAAGGCCAAAGGATCTTTTAAAATGACAAGTTTTAAATATAAGTTAGTTGGTTTTTAATATAAGTTAGTAGTTAGTTAGTTAATATATTATAATAATATAAGTTAGTAGTTAGTTAGTTTTTAATATAAGTTAGTAGTTAGTTAGTTTTTAAATATAAGTTTTAAACATAAGGGTTTGCCTTAGTGAGAAAAATTTTTGAAGGAGTTTAAAAATTTGCTTTTCACCCTAAATTTCTTTTAAAAAGCGAACATAAAATTCATGTTTACCACATCCACATAATTAAAGCAAATGATATCAGAAACTAAATGCAGAACCAGGATATTCTAAAGAAATTTTAAATATTTTAAGGTCCCAACTAAATGACAGATCAATTGTCCATGGTACAAGATCCTTCATATTGTCATTATATGGAGTGAATATCAAAACTAAGCGAAGTAAACAAATAATGTACCCTTAATTACCTTAAAACAAAGTTTCAGAAAAACATGATCTATTTATTGTAAGCTAGTTAAATTATATAATGACGAGTTGTTAGATGGCTGTTAAAATACTGTGAACATCACAATAGAAAACCATTTCTGTTTTTTGTTAATGTGTTATAATTGTTCAATTTTATTGTAGGATTTCCATACTTAACATACACTTGAATATATTTAACACCCTTTCTAAATGTTTATAATTTCTTAATTGTTTATTCGACTTTTAATTTAAAATTATTTAAAATCTGTTCTTGGATTAGCTAATAGTATCAGTTTTAAGCATTGCCACGATAATAGTAGCAAAATATTTTCAATTTTATAACATATTTTTACAATGATAAAGATGGATTTATTTGTGGTGAAATCTACTAACAGTACAATAATATCAATTAATTTTACTTCTGCAATCACTACTGCCTAATTATTTAATAGAAGTAGCATTTTTGTTGGGTAAAATTGAACATTATTACTTCCAGAAGCAACTAGCTAATTTATACAAAAAATCAGTGGACCCACGAAAATAACCACAATTATTTAAATATTTTATTACTTTAATTTGAATTTAATATCGGAAGGTGTATATTATTATATAAATAATAGAACTAATTTCATTATACTGATCTAATAATTGGAATAAACCATTTGAGCATTTTTAATAAGACTTAAACATAAGACTTGCTCGTTGTCATTACAATTTGTTTTGTACTGGTATTGAATTGTTTCACGTCCTAAAATATTTACGTATATAGATAATTCTAAGAACTTTCTTATATTTCTAATTAGATAAATCTTTGAAGCTAATCTAATTTTGCAAAGGCTTAATATTCAAAAAACAAATATAAATGTTTTAGCTAGTATATAAAAACAGTAAGTATTCGTAATATGACACAATATTACTGGAATTAGGTTATCCCCAACAATCAGTGTTCATTATTATTAAGAATGCGTAATATAAATTAAAATTATTTAAGTCTGATCTAATTTACTATAGCGACGAAAAAGCAATTAATAATTTGAATAAACATAATTAACAAAACAAATTGTAAGGAGCAACTGGATTCTTTAAATGAAAAAATATTTACTTTAAGCGATAATTATTAAATATATAATTCGGAGTTCAGTTAAGGGTAAGTTTTTTAAGATATAATACTCCGATTTAACTGTATTTTTTTTAGATTCGCTCTAATAAATAACCACATCAAGTTATAGTGTTTCAATTCGATTCAAATCCCACAAGGCCCATTGTTGTCCAACCGCTCGAACCATTACATACTTACTAAATAATGATTAATTGGTGACGTCATTTCAAATTAATAAATTGCGTCAATGAAATGGTGTAGTTTAAATCGCGTGTATCGTTTACTTTGCACTTACTCGATGAGAATTAACTAAATAATTTATTGCTAGCTTTTGTCACGAGGCTTTGCTTGCGAAGAGGTGGGGTTCTGACGGTGGAATCCAGGATTGTTTGACTTAGTCAGACTGTCAAAATATATATAACATTATTTATAATGTTAATTACATACGATATGTCATCTATTGATACGTTGCGGAACTGATTTTTACAACTGAATATAAAACATGAGTTTCGTCCTGCAGAAATTACGTCATATCTTGGGTTAAAAGTTACAAAGGCCCCCGGCTCACTAGGTCAATGCCTGCAAAAATAGTTCAATTTAGCGGAAACGTGCATCCCTGTATGAGATAACGCCATGTAGACTTTGGAGCCAGATACGCTCTATACCTTACTGTGCTCTACAACGTTAGTTATATAACAAAAAAAATTATTATTTTTATTATCAATAATTATAACTAAAAATACATTATTTTTATCAAAATTCGCTAACAGCGGTCCTGTATATTCATGCCAAATTTTATAAATCTCTGTTCCATCTAGAAATGCTTAACTAAAAATATCCAAAAATGCTTTATTATTATATGTATATATATATATATATATATATATATATATATATATATATATATATATATATATATATATATATTAACATGTAAATTCCTTATGTTTCTTGATTTCAATTATTAGCTAACAAACGTACAAATATTCAACTTTCTGCATTTATAATATTAGTATTATGTATCATTTACTTATTTTGTTAACAGCATCTTTGAATCATTTTGAATGGATCGATTTCGTAAATACATATTACTGGAAACACCGTGGTTAAATGAAATCAGTGATGATAAAGGGAACATAGATACTTATTACTGGACACACCACGGCCTAGTAAAACTTGTAACAGTAACTAAGAGGGCAAGTAGTACCGTTGAAGTAAAGAAAAAGTTATGACACGCCGATGCAAACGCATCCAATGCGACAGAATATGGATTAAGCTCGAATCGATTAGCCGTATAAAAGTAATAATTATTTATTCAAAGTTTTTTGCCGACGACAAATATCTTTTTTTGAGTAATTCTTCACTATGGACAATGTTTTAAAAGTGGAATTTGCAAAAAATTACCAATTTAAAAAATAATTTTACGTTTTTAAAATTATATTTAAATAAAACCCTGCAAATTAAGGAAAGTTAAAAGGAAAGCTTACATTGTACATCCATTTATAATTTTAAAATTATTAGCCATTATAAATAGTAAAATGAAAACTACATTTGCAACTAACGTTCAAAAGGATCGTAATCATCGTTTGCGGTTACTCAGCGACTGAGCGTGTTAATAATATCTAGAAATATTTACATTTATTCAAACATTTTTTTAAGAAGAATAAATAGATATAAAATACCATTTTGTATAAAAAAATAACAGACTTCATGTATGCATCGAATCAAAAGGACAATGAAAAGTATAAAATAATAAAAATGCGAGTAATTAGTTAGAACTTTTCTGGTACAATATCGTTTCCCATCATAAAATAATTTTCAAATCCCTACTATCGGTGGAGATCTTTAAAATCGATGCCATTGACCTTTCTGTTCCTCTACTTGGTGCATGTACAACCACACATACCTGTGAGTATTAGGTTTCACAATGTACCAACCCCAAAAATCTCTGGTTTTTTTATCATCCAAATTGGTTGACAAATGCCAGAGATCTCGGGCACTTATTAACCATAACACAAAAAATATGTACAGTCAAATTGAGAATCCCTTCCTTTCTCAAGTCAGTTAACAAATTTGATGTAAAATTATGACCACACTGTAGAAATAAAAATTTAGGCAACTAATATAAGTGTTCTTTATAAATGGAAAATTTTTAATACGAAAAAAAGACAAAAAGTATTACCATTTAATAGTATTATTGTACTACCCATTTATCACGGAAACATGTGAACAAATTAAAATAATGCAGTGCGCATTCAACTGATTATATTTTATAGACTTTGTTACCAAATAATAAAATACTAGGAGGCGTTTTTAAATTCGCGGAATGGAAAGGTAGGCCATTAGTAAATATTATTAAAGGAATGATATCTAGATGATATCTTAAATAACTCATTATTAGTGTAAATCCCAAGTTTTATCATAATCGGATCATTAGTCTTTGAACTATCGTGGAACAAACAATTCAATCTGGAACAAAGTTTGAACTATGGAAAAAATCGAGTACCGCTCCGTTATAAAGTTGCTTACCAAGCAAGGAAAGTCGGTTCAAACTATACTTAAAAAGATGGCATCCGTTTACGGGGACTCTTGCCTGGGTAAAACCATGATTACAAGTGTCATAGTATATTTAAACAGGGTAGAGACTCACTTGAAGACGACCCACGCTCCGGTCGGCCGTTCGAATTGACTACTCGGGAAATTATTGAAAAAGTTAAATAATTAGTATTGGAAGATGCCAAACTAAAAAAAAACAGCTTGCAGAGATGGTTGGAGTATCGAATATAAGAACTTTTAAAATTCTCCATGATCATCTTGACATGACAAAGGTCAGCCAAGAAAGGAAAAATGGACACATGCTTTTGCACGTCAATGCGCCCGTTCACACGAGCCCCAATACGCCGCGTCGCTCGGCACGAGGTGGGCTTCGATATTTTGCAATACCCACCTTACAGTCTTAACCTGGCTCCCAGTGATTATTATTTGTTTCCAAACCTTAAAAAAGAACTTCGTGGAAAGAAGTTTTCAAGCGATGAAGAAGTGAAGGACGCAGTTTCAGTTTATTTTTTGGGGAAAGACGAAACATCTTTTATAAAAGTATACATAAACTAATTGAAAGATCTGAAAAATGTATGAGGGTACCAGATGAATATATTGAAAAAAAAAAATTATGTATTTTTATTCTCACTCTTTATCCTCCATTCCGCGAACTTAAAATCGCCCCCTCGTAATAAATGCTATAAATTAATGTGAATGGGTTTGTCTCTTCATCTCGTCTGTTTGAACACACATAATAAAAACTACTGAATAAATGAAGATGGTATTTTTGATAAACATAGAAATTGACTTCAAGTAACATTATTTTATCATTTCACTGGAATCAGTTTACAGAATCAAAAGATATGCGATTTTAATATTTTCAAAAATACATTTCTGTTGCATTAGTACAGGAACAAAGACTTGTATAGAGCTACTCGATGCGTAATTATAAAAAATAAACAGAGTGTCTCCCTAAAGTTATATGTATACTAAATATTTTAAATAGGCATGAAGTACGAATAAATCAAAATGACCCATAAGCTCTCTAGAATTTATGTTTAAATTTCGTGAAGAAGTTTAAATTAGAACAATGCACATTTTTCTGTTAATCTTAACTATGATTCCGATAATACGATTTAGAATACGATTTACTTTTAGCTAATACCATTAATATGCACAAATTAATCTAAAAGTATTTATTAATCAATAAGTATAACAATTAGCTTATTTTTCGTAAAAATTGTTATTTTCGATGAACTATGTCTTTTTTAAAGACTGAGCTGGCCGCCTGGTTTAACTATTTATTTTGTCGAAAGTCAAATCACATTTTTCATAAAAAAATTACTTAATTTGGATGTGTCTAGATAATAAAATGTATAAAAATCAAAAAGCTGTCAAGAGCCATATTCTTAATGAGTTTACTTCATCATCAACAACTCGTCTCCGACTACTGCGGAACATAGGTCTCCCATATTGCGCCTATTATTGGAGGTAGTGCCCGTAATACGCCTGGACAGATAGGTTAGCTGTATGTAAAACTGTCGTGTATTTATGTAGTTTATTTATTGAACATTAACATCACTTTTTATCTTAGATACAGCTACTTAATGGAAGATACTGACTAATCTTGAAACATTATTCTGGTATGCATGAAAAACGTCACTATTTGAATTATTATACGGTTACACCGGTTATAGCAAAGTACTTTTAAGGTGCTTCTATTTCTTAATAATATAATTATATTGCAGAATTTGTATTTTTGCACTAATTTCAGATGATTATAGTTTAGAATACTCATCTAATTTTATGAAGTAAATTTCCAACTGTCAAAATCAATGTCTAAAAAAAAATAAGGTAATATCTAACCTTTTTAACTTACTCCTTTTTTACCATACGTTACCTAATTTATTTATTTTTTACTACAACTGCCATAATTGTTTAGAATTTAAAAATCTTAAGTCTGCAATTTTTTTTATCAAAATTTTAATTCCGTTTTTTATGTCGCTAATCTATTGTTGAACATTTTTTTTTCGAGATTATATTAAGCTATGAATATATTTGGTTATAAAAGCGCTGTTCATTGTATTTTTTATTTGGTATATTGGGTGAAATCTTAAAAAGTTAATTTTTTATTTTTGTTTACATCTTATTAATTAAATAAGACGTAAACAAAAATAAAAGAAAAAACTATCGTCTCTAAACATCGCATTATATTCGCTTCTTCTTCAGGGACAGTCTTAAAGATGATGAATGAAAAAGAGATATGTTTGCAAAAAACCAATACGGTCGTAGTATCTGAGACATCGGATCAATAAATTGTAAATGTGTTCAATCTGTTGTCTACACTTACGTAAAAAAAGTCATTTAACAACTTTCTAATACGGTGTCTTATCCAAACAGTCAACAACCTCATATATGAATAAAAAACATTTCCAGAGAACTAATGCTTTTGGCAAAAAAAAACAAGTTGTTTTATGTATCGAACGGCAGCAGTAGAACGTATTTCTTATTTACGACAAGATAATATTTTCGCCCTTAATTTTCTGCCGTCAAGTTTTTCATTCCCTTATCATTATTTATCATTATTAATAAATTAAAGAATATAATAATTATATACCTCCTTGCGTTTATCATACTATTTAATATATTTTAAATGGTTTTTAGGATTTTTTTATCATAAAAAGTATCCACACTAATATCATAAAGAGGTTAAGTTTGGGAATTTGTTAGTTTGGTTAATAGTGATATTTCAACTTACTATATTAACTTTTCTTCAACTTACTACATTATAGATAGTAAGTTGAAGCTTGCTTAGTTATTTTTATATGCAACTTAAATGAAAAGAGAAGATGGGAAATAATTATTTTAATTTATGGGTCCTTATAAGAGGGATAGTCAAATATTTCTAATGCAATTCGCTTAATAGTAATTTCACGAGTGAAGTATATCAGTAGTAACTCCCTCTGGAGTAAAATGAAATAATTCTTCCGTTATATCGTCCACAAATTTATTCTTCGCCTGCCTATTGTATTACGGTCCCCATCAACATACTCAATCTTGTATATTGCGCGCGTGTTCCATAATTGTTTCAATCGATTGTAATTTCCGTATCGATTGCTCTCATTATAAATAAATAGTGGGGACAAACTTTTATAATGATCGGAATCGGTTTCAGGTCAAATTGATTTTCTCTCCTACATTGGGTTGTCCAAAGCGGGAACTTTAGAAAACTAGTATGTTTTATTCCCACAAAATAATAAAACTATATTTTTCAATTGGTAATGGATGTTTCTCTTCAAAAAAATACAACAAATACAACAAAAGATTAATAAGTAAATATGAAAATAAATAAAACAATGAAAAAAAAGGAGAATGGCAAAAAATATAAAAAGAACCAATTAATTATTCCACTACGTTATCCAAGCGAGTTTAAGTACTTGTGTTTGCTTGAAATTAAGTTTAATTTCTATAAGTTTAATCTTATTACTTCAATGAATTTTACTTGCTGTTTAATTAATATTTTGTGAAAATTCATGAAAGTTTATCAACTTAAAAATTAAAAGTAAAGTCAAATTTTATTATAAAATTCGGGGATCCCTCAAAAAGCAATGCCATTTTAATAATAATATTGATTTTATTGCTAGTTATCTTTGTTGATATTTTATTGAACTCTGTAAATAAATAAATAAGTCCTGTTAACATAATGTAGGCTATAAAGAAAATAAAAATATTGTATATTTTTTTAAATATAGTAGTAACTAATTAAGTAACAAATTAAGTAACTTAATAAGGTTAACTCAATCGGCAAAACAATCCTTGGCCTGAGTGTTTTTATAAACAGCACTGACAAAATTATTATAGATATATTAATAATACCTATGGATAAATTGTAGGTTGTAAAAAGATCTAAAGAAAAGGCGCTGACGGTATTTATCTAACCTTTATAGGCAAACTTCGGTAATCATTTTTAACTTAAATGAGTTCGTGGGAAAAGGTGACGAATTTTGGATTAATTTTTTTTGGATTATAATAGAAATGAAAAGATTTTTTAAAGGAAATAAAAGTGAAAATGCCCATGTTAATGACGTTAATGACGTTCAATGCGATGGTTTCACGTATGGAAAGGGGAAACGCAATACATTTTTATACAATTTCAATTAAAATAAAGCATATCATATGCATATCAAAATATTTTAATCGAATAACATAATTTGTACAGAACGAAATTTTCGTGCTGGTCGTTTTGGTACGTAGTATACCAAGAAATATTTTAGTCACTATCATTTTTACGGAAAACCATTTTGTTCATTCTAAAATATACCCGTACGAAGTCTTTAGTAATGAACGGAGTAGAACGAGAGAAAGAAATTTAGAAAGGTATCAATAAATTTAAATTGACAATGTCAAATTTGTTCAAGTTCCTGTTCAGTAGACAATTTAAAGTTTTTTATTTTCATATCTTTCCATCTGTAACGGAATTAAATGCTAGTGCGATTATTTTGCATTTTTTAATTTGTAAACTGATGTTCCAGTAAACCAACAATCAGTATTATTAGTCACCCCTAAACTAAATTAATACCGTTACTCTAAACAGTATAAAATGACTAGTAAGTTTAAATGTGAAAGAGAAAATTAAAGTGTTTTTTGTTTTATTTATTTTGTGTCAGATTTTGTGTCTTGTGGGTAACAATATGAAAATGTGGGACGTCTGTATGTAAATATGTACTTCACCTTTGCTGTTCTCTTCGCGTCACCGCCTTTCGCGGCTGAACATTATGGAGACTGATCGGAGAGGTCATTCAACTTTTTGGCTTATACCAATGTTAAATTAATATTATTCTTTATTTTTATGATGAACATATAGTAAGTTGCCCGTACGTCATTCCAAAATTGACGTTATAAATTTTCACAATTAAATGAAACTACGTGATATAGTATTATTTCTACTTTCTTTCAGTTCTTTACCACGACCTAGGTTTCGTTGTATTACAACATCTTCAGGTGAGCTTTTAATCTTTGCTAATACCTGAAGACGTTGTAATACAACGAAACCTAGGTCGTGATAAATGAATAATGAATTTCTACAAAATTAACGCCAAATATATTCAATATGTTATAAGTTTTAATAAACGGATCGCTAAAGTGGGGCGTAGCAGTTTGTGTGTCAATCTCAATGATGTATTTATAGTTTTACAATAACTTGTATCACTAATTTTATTATTTGTCATACAAAATTTTTAGAACTGTCATTTACTAACGTATTGATTATTAAAATAGATAGTCAAAATAATAAGACGAGTTAAGTATAGAACCTATTCTGCAAAAACATATTTCGTGCTATATAAAAAATATTGAATACTTATCAAAAAAAATAACAGAAACAAGGGCCCATTACCCCTTTAAAATTTTGAATATACTTGGCGTTAATTTTGTACAAATTAATTGTTCACAATTAAACGAAACTACGTGATGTACCAAGATTTCGTTGTATTTCAACATCTTCAGATGGGCTGTTAGCAAAGATTCCAGAATCTTTGCTATCAGCCCACCTGTAGATGTAATACAACGAAATCTAGTTCGTGGTAAAGAACTTAAAGAAAGTAGAAATAATACTACATCACGTAGTTTCGTTTAATTGTGCCTTTAAAATTTATTGATAAAATGAAGTGAAATAGAAGCAGTAAGTTTTACTAGAGAACTGACTTCTCGTCTGTAATTATTGCATGTAATATGTACTATCATAATATTGAACTTGATGGCGATTAATAGTTTGAATATATTTATCACTTTTACAATCGGAGCCATACATAGCGAAAATTCCAATAGTTTTATAGATCGCATCATACAAAAGCGATAGAGAAATAAGGTTTCCTGCATTTGCTTTAGCTGAGTTTTGGGGATGTCAAAATGGCTGGCAACGTGTCAGGTAAAGGGTGTAGTGTCCAGTAGTAAGTATCGGGACTTCAAAATTTACTAATGTATCGGCATTAGCTAAACTCCCCACTAAGCACACCCCTCATTAAAACCGTATATAGAGTGCAGTGCTGGCATTGTAATCAACTGTTCATCAGAATGTAAATATTCAAATGAGGGAACAACCAGCCCAGCCTTGGTGCCTGAATGAACGACAAGACAATTCGGTGTCTTTTTTGTATTGATCGATTTGATCAATACAAAAAATACGCAGATCCTTGTTAAAAAAACACCGGAAACCAGTTAGCAATTAAAATATGTAAGTTCAACTTTTTTTATTATTTTTGGTGCGCTAAAACTCAGCGGTACCTGAATTTTAAGGAAGAATACAAAGGCGGAAAAAAAGCGCATAGATTTGTTAAATTTATTTATTTCCCGCATTACTTTAAAAACCTTGAAAGAGCATTAAAGGCGAATTCTGTGAACGATATTTCAATTATATAGATTTTGTAAGCCTTTTAATATTTAAAAATAAATAAGGTTCATATGCTGCATGTCATTACATACAGTCAGAAATATTGAAATCTTGTTTTATTGTTGTGCCAGTTAAAATTATTTATTTAATTATATTTAATGTAATTTTGAATCTGTGTCGTTTCTAAATGTTTCTATGAATATTTTCTTATTAATACTTAAAAATATTTTTTAGTGTTAAATAATACGGCAATAAAAATTAAATTAATCGGTTAATGGATTATTAATTAAGATAAATTTTCAAACTATGTTTCGTAATTTTCCAAAAACGACAAAAATTATTTTTAGTAAAATTTTACAAAAAATTACTAAAATTATTCCAGCTGAGATTTTTGGATTGATAAAACAAATATTCTGTTGTTAAAAAAACGAGACTGTATTTTATACGCATACATCATGTTCTGGACATGTTTGTTGTTCATGTTTACCATGAATTGTAAGAACGAAAATTAATATGCTTAATATAAAACTATATAAAACCAAACGATTAAAGCAATTCCAATTCCGTGATTGTTTTAAAATTGGTAATTTTACGGTGTAGGTAAAAATTTGACCACAAAAAACTTATATGAAATTAAGTATTGAAATATCCCAACTAATATTAATAAATTAAAAAACGTATATTGATGACGGATGTTACACTATAATTGATTAATTTTTGGGCTTGGATCGACATATTTAAATTATTGCCTGCAAGAGTCTTATCACACTGGCATTTCACAAGCGTGTTTCTATTGAGACGATTCGTAAACGTGCTCGCAACAATCTTTAATATATTCAGGTTAAAAAAGATTAAACTATTAAAAACATATACATCATTAACAGAATAAAAGACGTCATGTTAATACTATTTGTTGGTTTGCCGAAGAAATAGAAAAAGTTACGTTTAAACCTCTTATATAGCTAAAGTAGAGGCAACGAATTGGCTTACGTAACTTTTACAAAGTTAAAGAGCACTTGCTAAGAAAAAAATGGATACCTCTTGTATTTCGGAATCATTAAATTATATTAATCCGCGCAACGTTGTTTTTCGACTTAAAGAAGGATTCCCAGTTTTTAGGATGATAAACAGTCATTGTCACAATTTCTTTTTATTGGAAAATAAGTAAATATTTTTTTAAATATTTATAGGATGTTCATTGATATTTTAAAATCATGATGAAAATCCATCGATTTTCGTGAAACCAAATGATAAACATCCAGGTTGATATCTGGATATATGATATTTTGTGTTTATGAAAAAATCTTTTGAAAAATAAAGGTAATTTTAATTTTTATATCAATATTTTATTTATCGTGTTCGGCAATAATTACTTTTTCAATTAAAAATTACATGAACTAAATATGTATTAAATAAACTTCAACGACAGTTAAAGTTATTAAATATTACGTCCTATTGAAATACGCTTTATCTATTTTACATATTTACAGTATTGCGAAAAATTCAACTGAATTTCATTGTAATATTTTGAGTCGTAATTTTACGTTTATTAAATAATACTAGATGACCCGGCAAACTTCGTACCGCCTCAGAGTCCATAAATGTTTTAACTTTTTATTAAGTTAAAATGAATATTCAAAATGAATTAAGTTCAATAAATATACAAATCAAAATGAAAACTATTTTAATTAAATTAAAATAACATTAAAATCACGACTTTGTAGTCGTCACTTGGCATGCGATCCAACGCAGTTATGAACAACCGAACCAATGTATGATATTCATGAAATAGTTGCTGCAAGTCTTGAAGAACTTCTCTTTTTATTGCCGATTCGATGTTTTGATACCGATCAAGTTGTTCCTGCACGCTGCCCATGAGGTAAATTTATATGAATTTATGCTGTGCATCTTCAAGCGGTTGCAATAATCCAATTCGATTGTGAATTTGGCCTTGGATCTATAAAGTCGAAGGCGAACACTCTAGCAGAAATTACCTTGAATGTCAGATTGAATCCGCGTTTTTCGATAATTTCTGCTCCAAATGAAGTAATTTGGAAACATCCCTTGTATCTTTGAACGTTCGATAGAAAATGTCGTAATTCTGGTGTTTCGGTACGAAGTAATGAATGCAATGACTCAGGTGGCAGAAACAAGAATTGCAATTTCATCTTGCCACTGAGAGAGCACAATCCAGGCGTTTCTCCAGCGAACTAATTCAATGCACCGCACTGGTCGCACACAATATCCATTGGGCCAATTCGAAGGAATGCGAGCTGTATTCAATTATGCAATCGTATTGAAATGCTACTCGATTCAAATCAACACTTGAAGCATTTCTTCTTGCGCGTCGAAGATTTATTACATTGTTGATCTGTGCAATAAGCTCGACGATTTTTCGTTCCAAACTGAGTTGTTTATCTTGATCTTGAGTCGGGCCATACTCACGCGGTGCTCTTCCCGTACAATTTCTTATTCATCTGCAGTGGATTGATTCGCAACATTCCTAAGTTGAATTGCATTACGGTTTCATTGCGAAAGATTATACTCAGCATTATAAATAACACTTTAAAATTAATCACATAAAAATTAATCACTTAAATTATATAATGAAGCAATTATCGATGCCCGCACAATCACAAATATCATAACCTCACAAAGTGAACATCTTCATAAAACTTAACAATTTGAAATCACTCTTCGCTAATGAATTTCAGAAAAAATTGTTTAAAGAGGATTAATTTAATCAAATTCAAATGAAATAATGGTCGAAATCTAAATAAGAATTATTAAGAACTAATTATCATTTTCGTTCGGGTCTGTCATTTATGACTTACTTTTTTCTTTTTTTTTCTGTCATTTATCACATATTACAATTTATACACAATTAAACTATTTGTGATTTTTTTACTTTTCCAATGCTCGAGGAAACTTCTCGAAGCCGAGAAAAAAAAATATCAATCAATCCGTTCTCGATATATCATGAACAAAGCCGTTCCATACAAAATGTACGGGAAAATAAATTTTTTTTTCGTGAATTTTTCCAATGTTTTAGTACTTATTATCCTATTCCTGATGAAGACAAATCCAAAAACACAAAAATAAAAAAAAAATTGGTCCAGCCGTTCTTGAGTTATAAACGGTGTAACTAACACGACTTTGTTTTTTATATACATGTATATGTATATATATATATATATATATATATATATATATATATAAAACAAAGTCGTGTTAGTTACACCGTTAGTTACACATATGTATACATATATATATATATATATATATATATATATATATATATGCATATATACACACACACACGCGTACACACGCAGGCCCGCACCCGCCCAGCACCCGCGCCCGCGACCGAACCCGTGCCAGCGCCCGCGGCCCCGTGACTCTATAGGCATTTTGCTACATATGAAGCCACATCCCTGTATAAAGTATTTATTTGCATATTTTATGAAAATGTGGCACAAAAGTAGATCTATATTTTACCGTCTTTCCCATTTTTCCAGTCTCATATCATTATTTTTGTCTTTTAAAGTATTTATTAACAGCTCCCAGTTTTCAAGTTTTATTTTAAATTCCGTTGTAATTTTCACCATTGTATGTCATCACCACCAATTCATGTTTGCTTAATAGAATTTATATGTAAATCAGACAACAACGTGTTTATTTAGAAGGTTTACTAAAAATATTCTATATGTCACACCAATTCTCTATATTTTACCATTAAACTAACTTCTCGAATTCAGACAAGGTTACAGATGAATATTAAAATAAAAATTAAATAAAATATAAAGTGCGTTAAGTAAATAATAGAGGATGATGAAGCTTTTTTCTAGGTCAAAAAAATTTAATCATTGTTTAAAGCTAATGGAAATTATCCACATTTTGGTATAAAAAAATTTATTTTTTAAAGTAGAATAAATGCCTGAGAAATGGAAAAAAGATGCTAATTTGGAGTTAATTATTCTGAAGAAAAATATCGTGTGCGCACCATTCCAGTCCTATTGCGGAAACGAAAATGAAATAATACGATTATAGTAAAAAAAATTTCCTATCTTGACATGCACTATTTCCAGGTAAACACAAGTGTGTGAAGTGTGAAGCGTCCTGCATTGAAATCAAACCGAGTGCTACGCGTCGTATCAAAGCCACGCTGAGAACACATTCGGCTGAATTTTAAGAGATACAAGCATTATTTCGCAAGAAAGGAAAATATTATACTGGCAATACAGCATTTCCCTCAAGTTTTTTTTTTCAGGTTCTGTGTTTGATAATGAAATATTTTTATGTAATTATTATTGATAAGATGTGGAAAATAAAACACATTATATTCTTGAAATATAAATTATTTCAGTGTAATAAATGTGCAAGCAATAAGGTTGATGTTAAAATAATCATGGAGGTGATGATAGCGATCAGTTGTGATGCTAACGATGCCTTTTAAAATATTATCGAGAAAGCAAAGAATTTATATCGCACAACAGAAAAAGTTTATAGAAGCAATGTTGCAACTTAAAGAAGAATTTCATTTGGTGGAGCAAAATTATAAACTATATTTTTCACAAGATAATCTACGTTGCATTTTTTTATATTTTAGTGACACATGAAAAACGAAAATATATATCTGTCGAATGTTACAAAACTTTCAAACAGAAGTCACATAAATTAATTGGAGAGAAATGAGAGTAATCGTGATGACTGTTTTTATTTTTGTAAAGAATATTTTTTAAACCGCATAAATTTTGTCATTTTCCCGTAAACTTGAATATTGGCAGTGTGTTTTTAATTATGGAGTGGAAAGGATAGTTCATTTAATTTTTTTAATATTTTATATTTGAATTCTAAATTTCTATTAATTTTAATTTTTATATTTGAATTCTATATTTTCTATTAATATTTGTCATAGCCATTATAAAAATAACTTTGTTTTTTTTTGCAAAACCACTAAAATCATTTGTCAAAAGGAAACGAGGCGCTAAGCAACCAAATAAACTAAAGTGTTCCCATTCAAAAAACTATTCAACCTAAAAAGGTATATATATATATATATATATATATATATATATATATACATATATATATATACATATATATATATATATATATATATATATATATATATATATATATATATATACTCATGAATTAGTTAAGTGGAATTCTAGTCACATATTCGTTATTCATTCAATTACGTATATGTTGGCTTAAAATAAAAGGTGTACGTAATATTTTAAAGGACATAACGAAAAATAATTACAATTATTCAAACTGAAAGCTCATAGTATTAGTAGTTTGATATATAATATAATGTGAAAGGAAATTACAATTCTGAATAGTCACAGGAATCTAATAAATAATTTGTAGAAATATTCAGAGACAAATTTTAAACTGTAGTATATTTGCCACTTCTGGGCACAGAAATTGCAAATATCGTTGACAATATTTTTATAATGTAATCCTCAATAGTTAGAAATACATTTGCGTTCTATATGGAGTAATATCTATGACGTTTTGAAGATCTATCAGGAATAACTAGCGAGCAAAAAGGGCTAACTAAAAAGGTAAGTAATGTAATAAATTGTTTTCTTGTCAATGTTATAATATTATGCATTTAGTTGATAAGGACTGTTTACATAGTCAATATATTAATAAATAATTAACTGTTGCATATTATTCATTCAAGGAAATTAATTCAAGTAAAGTTGTAAATAGACCGGATAAATCTGTCAGTTTTACTCATTTAAAAAACTGTTTGATTGGTTTTCGTTTCTGAAGTGCTAAATGAATAGATAAATAATAAATATTTTTTTGAGTATAAGAAAAATAAATAGATGAAGATCAAGGAGTAGCACGAGGAGCAAAAGGAATATTTTGAATAAAATAATGAACATGAAGTTATTATAGAAAAATATGTATTAAAAATCTAAATGTATACAAGAGAAAAATAAGATATCCAACATAAGTAATTATCAAAAAAATGTTAGGAGATATGGTCTATAATAGAGAGGAAGTAATTTATATCCTTTTGAGACGTTTAAAAGGAACTATAAGAAATTATTGTGTAAATATCTATAATATTCAATATTGTTTGACAATGCGCTTTTCTTCCTCCTTTGCATTCTCCCTTAAAATTCAGATACCGCTGAGTTCCAATATGTGTTTAAGTTATTAAACTTACATATTTTAAATACAAACCGGTTTCCGGTGTTTTTTTAAATAAGTTTCTGCGTATCAGAGTTTCTTCTTTGTTTTATGTATTAAAACATTATGTAGTACATTTCAGTCATTACAAAAAAAACAGCGTACAATCTTGTTCAGTGGCTAGGCTGGTTGTTCCCTCATTTGAATGTTTACATTCCGATGCACATAATTACAATACCAGCACTGCTAACCATATACAGAGTATATATGGTTTTTATGAGGCGTACGTCGTGAGCGTGAAAATGTAATTAGTGTCTCAAAAAAATCTAATTACATTTTCATTCACCCACGGTCTTGAACGAATTTAACATTGTCTATTTAAATGTATTGATACGCTTCTTGTATCTCGTTCCACTCCGTACATTACTAGCGACTAGCCGCGACTTCGTACGGGTATATTTTAATGTTTCTTGGATCACTACGTACCAAAACGACACGCACGAAAATTTCGTTTTGTACAAATTATGTTATTTGATTAATATATTTGGATTTATTACTTTATTTTTCTTCCATGAACAAATTTTTAATTAACAAATATATTGAATATATTTGGCGTTACAAAACAAATATATAAGAATGTGCCGCGGCATAATGCCGTGTACTCGTTTTCCTTATTCCGTTCCCCTCTTCATACGCGAAACCATCGCATCGTACGTCATTAACATGGGCATTTTCACTTTTATTTCATTTCAAAAATCTTTCCACTTTTACGGTACTGGTAATGTAAATTAAGAAAATGGTAAACATCACTTTTTATCTATCGAAAACGCTTAAAATCAGTGTCACATTCATTTTAGAGTTTTAATGAATTAACCAAAAAATCGCCACTTTTTTCCCGCGAACTCATTTAAGTTAAAAATTATTGCTGAGGTTTGTCTATAAAGGTTAGATAAATACCGTCGTCACCTTTTCTTTAGATCTTTTTAAAATCAACAATTTCTCCACAGGTATTATTAATGTACCTACAATAGTTTTGCCAGCGCTGTTCATAAAAACGCCCACACAACGACATTTTGCCGATTAAGTTGACCTTATTAACTATATTTAAAAAATTATACAATATTTGTAATTTATAGCCTATATTAATAGAACTTATTTATTTATTTACAAAGCTAAATAAAATGTCAACACAAATATCCAGCAATAAAATCAATTTTATTTTAATATTGGCATTGTTTTGTGAGAGATCCTGGGATTTTACAATAAAATTTAACGTTACTTTTAATTTATGAGTTGATACACTTTGATGAATTTCGACAAAAAAATGAATTAAACGGCAAGTAAAATTCATTGAAGTAATAAGATTAAACTTATAGAAATTAAACTTAATTAAAATGAAACATAAATAACTTAACCTGCTCCTTTATTCGCTTAGACGACGGAAGTGGAATAGTGAATTTGTTTCTTTTAACCTTTTTTGCCATTCTCCTTTTCTTTTCTCTGTTTTATTTTTTTTACGTTTGTTTATATATTTTTGGTTCTATTTGCAATTTTTTTGAAAGGTAGAAATATTCGTTATTAATTAAAAAACTTAGAGTTTTATTATTTTGTGGGAATAAAACGTACTGGTTTTCTGAAGTTCCCAGTTTGGGCAATCCAATGTGGGGAGAGAAAATCAATTTTATCTTAAACCGATTCGGATTATTATCAAAGTTTGTACTCACCATTTATTTATAATGAGAGCAAATGATACGGGAATTGCAATCGCTTGAAAACATTATGGAATACGTGCGCAGTATGCAAGAATCGATTGAGTATATTAATGGAGACAATAATATAATGGGCAGGCGAAGAATAAATTTGTGGATGGTATAACGGAAGAATTATATCTGTTTACTCCAGAATGACCTACTATTGACATACTCCACCCTTAAAATTAAATTAAAGCGAATTGTATTAGAAAGATTTGACCATTCCTCTTAAAACTACCCATAAATTTAAATAATTATTTCGTATTTTCTCATAATTTAAGTTGCATATAAGAATAACTATGAAAGCTTCAACTTACTATCTATGTAGCAAAATCTAGGAATTGTTCTTTTCTTTAACTCCTTTTTCAGCAACCAGAGGTAGGCCACATTTATCCGGTTTTATATAAAACTGGATAAAATGTAACTTATTTTAATAAAAGTGAAGTATCACGTTTAACCTAAGTAACAAATTCCTAAACTTAACCTCTTCATAATATTGGTCTGGATAAATTAATTTATATTCATAATAAAAGAATCCTCAAAACCATTTAAAATATATTAAATAGTATGATAAACGCAAGGGAATATGTGATTATTATACTCTTTAATTAATTAATTATAAAGGAATGAAAAACTTGAGCTTACCTGCGGCAGTAAATTTACGGGTGAAAATATTATCTTCTTGTAAATAATAAATATGTTCTATTGCTATCTTTCGATACATATATTGGAGCATTTTAATTATGATGGACCATTATGAATATTTGCAAAATTTTAAATCTTAATTGCTTCGAAAGTTGAACATATTATTTTAAAATCCACGTTTGCCTTATAAGGTGGCATATTATTATTAGATTATAAAGATTTGACGTGAATTTCAACGACAATTACTGAGTCGTTTCCTCAATTCAGTTCTAAGATTCTCGGTTGAGTATCTTTTAATTTGCTCTGGATGACTATTCGATATCGGTCTTTGATATTTTCTTATTGCAGACCAACAGTAATGGCCCTTATTAAAAATAGAATAGTATTTTGTTGCATATAAACATATCTTTGCTGTTTTACATTTTGAGTTCAATCTATTACTTTGCCTGTGATAGTATGTAGATATAAAAAAATTACAATTTAATTAATACTTAATTGACTGGAAACGTAAAATTTACATTTTGAAAAAAAAACACTAGGCTCTTATGCACCATACTTCCTTCTTTAAATATGACCTCAACTGTATGAGCAAGTTATAGAATATCCAAAAAGTCGCATTTTTTCAATTCAAATGACTTGAATTACTTTATCGAATACGTTATTTGAATCGACGTACACAAAAACAACTTGTTTTTCTGTGCAAAAGGCATTAGTACTCTGGAAATTTTTTTCATCCATATTTGAGGTTGTTGACTGTTTGGATAAGACACCGTATTAGGAAGTTGTTAAATGACGTTTTTTGTGTAAGTGTAGACAACAGATTGAACATATTTACAATTTATTGATTCAATGCCTTAGATACTTCGACCGTGTTGGTTTTTTGCAAACATACATGTTTTTCATTCATCTTCTTTAAGACTGTCGCTGAAGAAGAAGCGAGTATAATGCGATGTTTAGAGACGATCGTTTTTTCTTTTATTCTTGTTTACATCTTACTTTTCAGAATTTTATATTATATATCATAATCGATTGTTTAAATATATCCCGAAGCGAGTTGTTCCGCGAAGTGCATGTCGACTTTATATATGGCGATATATTTTTTCATTCTTTGTACTTTTCCTGGCATAAGAAATTATTCTCAAAAGAATCCATTTTCGTACATGTGTACAATTATTTTATATACTTCATAATCTACAATTCTCCATATCTTACGGAAATAGAAAGCGGTGAGGTACTTGTGTTATTTTTTCTTTTCAAAGTTCTATTTTAAACTCTCTAAACGCAATGAACCGTGTGAGAACATTAACAAGTAATTTTATATTGATATACGACGTCCATATTTTAATTTTGTAAATATATATCTATTTATTTACTAACCTTAGCATTGAAAATTAGAAAAATCTGGAACTCAACATTTTGACAAAATTACTTATGTAAATACTTTATTCTTATTAAAAGAAAATTTGTTATTCCCTACTTGAGGATAAGTGGTTTAATCTGCCGTGTTGCTTCTGAATTTGTAATATTCATAAATGGCCGTGAACAGTGTTGTAGTTGACCTAATAGTCAATAGGAGTGAATTCTTTTTTCAGAGTAGTATCGTAAGAATTCTCACTTCTTAAAGAAGAACCATGTTTTTTGTTTACTAACAGACGTCGATAAAATAACAGATAAATTATTTTCTGCATTTGAAAGTCAAATAAAATAGGTGCTATTCTTTTATATCTGTACGCATTCCCATTTTCATCTTCGAGATAATTGCTAAATTGTACGGCATAAAATCAAATAATGGTTTCTGTTAAATTCATTTAAAAGCAACAAAATTAATGGCATACATTTTTAAAATGTTATTGTAATTGTAACACATATGTCAGACTTTTATTCTTTTCTGACGTTGTTACTAATTTTCTCCGTTTTCACCCAATCTACCAGATAAAAAAATACAATTAACAGCGCTATTATAACCAAATATATTCGTAGCTTAATATAATCTCGAAAAAAAATTGTTGCTCGGCACGACAATCGATTAGCGTCATAAACATTGGAAAAAAAATTTTGATAAAAAATATTGCAGTCTAAAGATTTATGCCGCATTTTTTTTAACCCAAGCAATTATAGCAGTTGTAGTAAAAAAATAATTAATTAGGTAAAATATGGTAAAAAAGGAGTGAGGAGTAATAATTCAAATAGTGACGTTTTTAATGCTTACCAGAATAATGATGCAAGGTTAGTCAGTATCTTCCATTAAGTAGCTGTATCTAAGATAAAGAGTGATGTTAATATTCAATAAATAAACTACATAATTATACGACAGTTTTATGTACAGTATGACATATACTGGACAGGTAGGTCACACGTCCAGGCGTATTACGGGCGTTACCTCCAATAATACGCGCAATATGGGAGACCTATGTTTCGCAGTAGTCGGAGACGAGTTGTTGATGATGAAGTAAACTTATCAAGAATATGGCGCTTGACAGCTTCCAGATTTTTATATATTTTATTATCCAAACATTTATTCCAAAATATTTTATTATTTTATTTTATTTATTATACAATACATCCAAATTGAGTAATTTTTTATGAAAAATATAATTTGACTTTCGATAAAATAAATGGTTAAACATAGCCCAGACGGCCAGCTCAGCCTTTAAAGACGACATAATTCATCGAAAATAACAATTTTTACGAAAAATAAACTAATTGTTATACTTATTGATTAATAAATACTTTTTACATTAATTTGTGCATATTAATGGTATTAGTTAAAAATAAATCGCATTCGTTAACTATGATTAAAAGAAAAATGTGCAATGTTCTAATTTAAACTTCTTTACAAAATTTAAACATAAATTCTAGATAGCTTATGGGTCATATTGATTTATTCGTTCTACATGCCTATTTAAAATATTTAATATGCATTAGCTTTACAGAGTAACATCAAAAAAGTAACAAATTACGAAGTACATAGATACTCTGTATATTTTTTATAATTACGCTTCGAGTAGCTCTAAACAAGTCTTTGTTCCTGTACTAATGCAACAGAAAGGAATTTTTTGAGATATTGAAATTGCATATCTTTTCATTCTGTAAACTGATTCCAGTGAAATGAAAAAATAATGTTACTTCAAGTCAATATCTATGTTTATCAAAAATACCATCTTAATTTATTCAGTAGTTTTTATTATGTATGTTCAAACAAACAGACAATGAGATGAAGAGACAAACAAACCTAAATTTCAAAAACTACGTTTTTGTGTTTCATTACTATTGTTACGTTATGTGTATAGACAGGATAATACTACTATTTTATTGTATGTATATATGTGATTCAATCTGTACGTAACTGAAAAACTTTTATAAATTGATGAAATGTGTTTTTTCAGGTTAATTTATCGCATTTATTATTATATTATTTGCTATCAAAGTGGATAAAATATGATCAGTTGAATGCGCACTGCATAATTTTAATTGATTCACGTGTTTCCGTGAATAAATGGTAGTACAATAATACTGTTAAATGGTATTACTTTTTGTCTTTTTTCGTATTAAAAATGTTCCATGTCTGAAGAAGGATTATATCAATTGCCTAAATTTTCATTTCTACCACACTGGTCATAATTTTACATCAATTTTTTTAACTGACTTGAAAAAAGGAAGTGATTCTCAATTTGACTGTACATATTTTTTGTGCTATGGTTAATAAATGCCCGAGATATCAGACAAGAGTCTCATATCTTCGACATTTATCAACCAATTTGAATAATTCTTTTTTATTAAAAAAAAACTAAAGATTTTTGGGGTTGGTGCGTTGTGAAACCTAACACTCGCAGGTGTGTGAAAGTTTTATTTATATCTAAAAAACGTAAAATTATTTTTTAAATTGGTAATTTTTTGCAAATTCCACTCCTAAAACATTGTCCATAGTAAAGACAAATTACGCAAAAAAAATATTTGTCGTCGGCAACAAACTTTGAATAAACAATTATTACTTTTATACGGCTAACCGGTTCGAGTTTAATCCATATTCTGTCGCATTGGGTGCGTTTGCATCAGCGTGTCACAACTTTTTCTTTATTTCAACGGTATTACTTGCCCTCTTAGTTACTGTTACAAGTTTTACTAGGCCGTGGTGTGTCCAGTAATAAGTATCTTTGTTCCCTTTATCATCACTGATTTGATTTAACCACGGTGTTTCCAGTAATATGTATTTACAAAATCGATCCAGTAAGAATGATTAAAAATGCTGTAAACAAAATGAGTAAATTATACATAACACTAATATTATAAATGAGGGAGTTTGAATATTTGAATGCTTGTTCACTAATAATCGGAATCAAGAAACAAGGGATTTCTTGTCAACATATGCGAATAATAATATAGCATTTTTGGATATTTCTAGTCAAGCATTTCCAGACGAAACAGTGGTTTATAAAATTTGGCGTGAACATGCACCGGTACTAGCGGATTTTAATAATAATTATGTAATTTTAGTGACAATTATTGATAATAAAAATAATGATAAAATTGTTATTATGTAACTAAGGTTGTAGAGCGTAGCAGCGTGTAGAGCGTATCTGGCTCCAAAGTCTACATAGCGCTATCTCATACCGGGATGCACGCTTCCCACTCTCGCGCAATTTTTAAAAACGGTTAATGATGGAAAAATGCACGTAATTAAACTTGTGGAGAAATTCGTGCTCTACAATTTTTTTAAACTTCTTGCGATATATGAGGTATATGGAGCAAGATATCTACAAAATAAAAATTTGCGTGACCTTTGACATTGGATGTAACTGGCCTTGACACGATAATTTATGAGACTTTTAAATACATCTTTCGATCGCCAAAATGAAGGTTAACGCATTCTCAACTTTCCTCCTTTCATTTCGAAGTTTAGTCTTGATTGTGCTTGTTTGATTGAACTTGATTAACGTATTATTGCGATTGAAAACAAATTGCAGATTTTATCAATTTAAATAAGAAAAGGCCCCTCATATAAAATTTGTATATAATTTATAAGTCATTCTAAAGGTTATAATAACTAAATGCTTAGTTCAATTTACAAAAATTTGCTTTAAAATGTGAAATATCTTTTATATTGGTAATTAAAACTAATCGAAGGCAATAAATTCAGAGGAGGCAAATTAAACTGTTTGCAGGCATTTATCTAGTTAGCGGCGGGCCTGTGTAAGTTTTAACCCAAGAGATGACATAATTTTTGCAGGATGAAACTCAAGTTTTATATTCAGTTATAAAAATTAGTACCGCAACGTATCAATAGTGTGTAACATATAAATAATTTGATATTATTTATGGATAGAAAATTTTACAGTCTGGGTAGGTCAGACAATCCCGGATTCCACTGTCAGAACCCCACCTCTTCGCGAGCGAAGCCGCGTCACAAAACGCTAACAATAAACGATTTAGTTATTAACTCTTATCAAGTAAGTGCAAAGTAAACGATAAACTCTGTTTAAAATACGAATTTTAAAATTTACCGTTTAATCGGAGTATTATATTTTAAAAAACTTACCCTTAATACCGTATATCAACACCATTTGAAAATAGAAAGTTTAATTGAACTGAATTGAATGAAAAGATAGCAATCCGGCTTACATATTTAATAATTATTGCTTAAAATAAATATTTTGTCATTTAAATATGCCAGTTGCTCCTTACAATTTGTTTTGTTAATAAACATTATTAATTTAAATTATTAATTGCTTTTTCGTCGCTATAGTAAATTAGATCAGACTTTAATAATTTTAATTTATATTATGCATTCTCATTGATAATGAACATTGACTGTTGGGGAAGATTAATTCATTTGAGTAATATTCTGTTATGTGACAAATATTTAATGTTTTGTATATAACGTAGTTTAAACAATTCTATGTCTAATTTTTTGTACTAACTATAACATTTATATTTTTTTTTTAATATTACACCCTGGCAAAATTATGGTAACTTTAAAGATTTATCTAATTAGAAATATAAAAAAGTTCTTAGAATTAATGATATACGGAAATACTTTTAGGACGTAAAACAATTCAACACCAGCACGAAACAAATTGCAATAACACTGAGCAAGTTTTAGTAATTAAAAAGGCTCAAAGGTTTATTCCGATTATTAGATCATTTTAATTAAATTAGTTCTATTATTGATAAAATAATATACACCTCCAAATTTTAAATTCAACTTATAATAATAAAATATTTAAATAATTGTGGTTACTTTCGTGGCTCCGCCGATTGCTTTTTATTTAAATTAGCTATTTGCTTCAGGAGCAAATGAAAGTGAGTGAAAAGCAAATTTTCAAACTATTTCAGAAAATTTTCTCACTAAAGCAAACCCTTATATTTAAAAACTTGCCATTTTAAAAGATCCTTTGTCGTTGCACATTCTTTTAATAAAATAGAAGATTTTGCATTAATAAATTTCTCATTTTGAATTACGGAACTAACACTGGCCATCTTCTTAAATTGTCTTCGACATTTTGTATTTAATTTTTTCTTGTCTGATTTTTAGTGCTTTGATTATTATCCAGCTTCGAGGTAGCTGACGTTGTGTAGGCAGAATCAGCATCCATAGATGGCATTATGACACTATATTGAATTTAAATTTATTAAATTTAAAAATATATGAAAATGATTGATTTGAATGCGGTTCAGATAGATTTTAATTTAGAAGCTGGCAGTACTGGGTCCTTAATAGTTTATGGATGAGGTCCACTGGAAAGCTAAGAATAAAAAATACATACACAAGACTATAAATATATGTAAACTTTTTGCATTTTCTATCGTGTACATTTCTTAACTTGTCTCAATGGAAGAAATTTATTTCCAAATTTTGGTATAGGTTTTAATTCCAGTTTGTATTCTTACAATTATCAGAGTATATATTTTATTAGTTAAACTTGTTCCCACAAATATTCATAAAAATTTTGCGCGAATACATTTGCGAGAAAATAAATTATTCTTTTAACACGTTCGAAATGTTTGATTCAATCACTATATTTTGTATGGAAATTGATACAGAGTTTCAAAAATGTTTCCTTGTATTTTACATTTGCAAATAATAATTTCAAAACTTTAGCATTTTACATAATGCAACTTTAAGCAATTGCTAATCTTGTGCTATTGCAACCTATTTTATTAGACCTATTTTATTAATGCATTATTAATTGTAAATATTAATTGGGCAAAATTGACGTAAAGCTGATTTTACAATCAGTAAATATTCCATACGAAATTAAAAAAACTATTTGGCGGCAATAAAATTGTTAAAATTGTATCCCACACTTGGCCACAACTTATATCATTACATTATTTTTTAAACATGTCAAATTTGTGTTGTTGCTCGGCGGGAATTACATTGCTGTACAAAGAGAATCATTGAAAATGTGTGCTGCATCATTTACTTTCATAGACTTTTAATTAGTTAGATATACATGATGATGGCTAACTTTTGGAAATAAATGTAACTATGAGAGATCATCAATATCTACGGTTACCTCTTTAATATAGGAATATTTTACAGTATCACCTTTACACAGTAATTTATATTTATGTAAATTATTTCTTAGGGATTTTATTAAATCGAGCAGATAATAAAAAGAGAAATCTTAACATTATTTTAAATTAATATATTTTTAACTCAATGTTCGATATTTTTGCCAAACCCTGATTTTTTAGTCTCTGATCACAAATCTTTGCTCTAACTATTAATCCTTAATCTATAATTATACTGATACTTTCTATAACTACCTTAAACATATTTAAATTTTCATCTGCCCTTGCCCTTAATTGATACTAATTTCATCAAATAGCAAACTGGCCAACTTATTACCGTCTGATTTATTCCAAAATTGTTTTTTTAAGGCATATATTAATCATTTATTAGATCAAATCATAATTAATATAAAATCGTTTACTCTTTTTTAATTGGAAAATTATAACCTCAATAAAATACACATCTAACAGATGGTAATTATAAATTGGTAGCCGAATTTCTACACATTTTGGGGATTTATAATACAAATTCACGCAAATCTTTTTCATTTTTGAACCACATACCACTGCGTTTTTTTTCCTAAAATATTTTCCTGATTAATGATGATTGAAAGACTTACACTTTATTTGATACAATGTAAGTATTTTGATAAAATAAGTCTCAATGTTTGTTTTACCTTAGAAATGTTCATACTATCCTAGTTACCATCTGTATAGACTTCCGCAATCTTTTTAATCCTTACTTTGGCAATTAAGTAATATGGTTCAATGCATGTGTCTTCTTAACGAGCTTGGAATTCCCCAGTTTTTTGGTTGACTATTTTGAAACGCTAACTCTGGTAGAAGCTGATTCCGGAAGTATGCCCCCTATAGCCAAAAATAATTCATAAATATATGTAATAATTGCATACAAATCGGTGAGTGATGATAATATTTTATATGTACTAAAAATCAATGTTACTGTTTTCACATTATCTGGCACCTCTAGACATTAAACCATTAGCATCAGATACACATAATATATCTCACGTTAGTCGTATTATTTATCGTTGGAATTGAAAATGACAATGTACATTATTTATAATTAGTGAAGTGGGTAGTGTTTATCTGGGTCGCGATGATGGAAACTTGCAACAAAACGAAATAAATAAAGCGAATGCATTTGTTATAAGCCTAATTTTAAGTAAGCAATAGAATTAAAATAAGTGCTTTTGTAATTTATGCATATTTATATATATTTAATCTAAAGGTACTCTGTGGTCAAATATTTTTTGCCCGAGTTTAAATTCAAATACCATTCAGGTTATGACTAATTTTGATGATTTAATTACAATAATATAAATCACCTCACACACACGCACACGTACACGCACACACACACACACACACACACACACACATATATGAAATTTCCTTCGTGTGATATAAGTCTCCAAATTGACAGAAAATGCTACGTCCTCCATCTAATTTTTCAATAATAAATGTGAATAACCTAATAAAAATAACAATAGCGTCATTCGTTAAACACCGCTATTGAAAAGTATTGTAATTGATGTGCGTTAATTAATTAAAGAGATATAGACAATCGAATCTTGTTTTACTCCCGTGAGAAACATATTAACATAACGAAAAAGATCATATTTATAATATATTTAATAAAATACTACGTACCTTTAATAGTCTCAACCTATATATATGTACCTAAATGGTTGGTTAAATATTCAACAGGTTTTTTTTAATTTACTTCATTTGTCTTTATTTCGTTATATCGCAAGGTGAAAGTTTTCAATTTCCATATCACATTTAAATTTGTTCCAAAAACTTTCAAATATTCTAAAATAGTATTTTTAATTGTATTGTTTAGTGGCTCTTTTTCAACGTCAAAAAAGTTAATATTTCGTCAACGAGCACATACTTTATCAATGTATGTGCTCGTTGACGCTCAAATATTTTCCTGTCTCCCTTGGTTAAGTAAAGTTGGCGATTGAGGTTAATACTTCATTAAGTTTAATAAGTTCATATTCATCTCATGGATATTGAAATAGTACTTATTCTCTCTTATTTATCTATCTAGTAAGTTCCTTTATAAAATCAACATCGATTTAGAAATTTTCTAACTTTCAACATAGAAAGGATTTTATTGGTATATTTATTGTCGTAATCGTAGCAAATTATTATAACGAGCGGGCAAATTGAAAACCAACAAGCAATTTTGTATAAAAAAAAATTTAAGGTAAATTACATAAGGTAGAAAATTTTAATATGCTTTTATATAAAATGGTAATGCGGAAAAAGAGAAATACATAATTAAAATAATAATTGTGTTCAAATATAATTAGAAGATAAAGTTTCCATACAAAATATATTTTTCGCAAAATATTCTGAACGGTTCGTAAAATCGTCAATCATCAATTACACTTAAATTGTTAGTGTAAATGCATAAATATATATAATATTTTAAAAAGTTTGCTCATTAAGAAACATCATTAAATAATAAACTTCACATCTTCATGTATAACACAATGAAAACGTAAACATTCATAGAAGCAGTTGCCCATGTAATTTATTTTATTCCTTTAATTGAATATTGACAGTATGTCATCTTGAGTAATTGTTACAAAAATAGACCTCGTATTCGAGAGACAATTTAATGATGAACGTTTTATCGACCACTTACTCGAACTAGTCACATTGAATGCTGAACACCTTCATTTGTGTAATCGCTTTGTTACGAGTTTCACCTTCGAAATAAATAAACGACATTTAACCATGCCCACTAACAAAATTTCAGTTGTAACAAAAAATGATCCGGGGACTGCTTTCGTAGAAACGCTTCGACCTATTTTATTCCTTCAGTCTGTAATTGGTATTTGTGGGAAAACTGTAAAAAAAGATGACACTTTTTTTAAACTTAAGCTAGTTTACAGTCATTTAGTGTTCCTTCTATTACAATTCTGTCAGATAATGGTGTTTTACTCCGAATTTAATAATCTCCGTATTTCTAATATCTTCCAAATAATTGTGAATGCATATGTTGTATACTTATTTTGTGCACATTTATACTGGGCAAAGAAAAATTTCATATATTTGACACTTCTTTTTGACAATATTGACAGTCTTTTTGAATTCAGTCATCAAAAATATATTATACAAAAAGATATAAAACGCAATAATATTGTTGCAAGTTTACTGGTCTTATATTTTATAGTTTCAACAAGTTTATACGCGTATTCCACAGAATCTGTGGGGTTTCAATACTATGGACATTTGGTTACAGTACCCACGTGTGCATTTGTCTACGATTTGGAGGTGGCTCTAATCTGTTTGCTGATCTGTAGCATTCACCAGCGAATTGAAATACTTAATAAATATCTTGAAAATATAAACAGAACAAAGGATAGCCCATCCGTTGACAATATATTCGGAAGTCCTCAGCATGGCCCAAAACTTCATTTCAATATACCTCTCAAGAAAAAAGATTACACCAGTTTGTCCAGTTTCTATCTTTGTTTTCTGGAACTTTGTACATTTTTGAACAAAGTATTTAAAATGCAGGTTTGTTGTAAATATGACATAATAGAATATTTACCCTGATTTTTCAAATGATTTTATCATTTATTTTAAATTAACTTATTGTTAAAATATTCACCGAATGTTAATTGCTCATCCCCCTTTTAAGCCATTTTTCGCTCTGTTAAACGTGTTAAATTTATTTTTTCATCATAATGTATTTATTAATAAGACATCAATTTTGTCAACTGACATAATATTGTCTATCTCTTACAATTCTTGCCGCTTAAATATTCCTTATACATTTTATTAAAATATAAGCTTTCATACACACCTAATCGTTGTTTACAATTTTAGCTTTTTTTCTCCTTGAGCCTCGCTTTCGTGAGAATTATGATAAATTTCCGCATATATCTTCTTGATGTGAAATATGATGTAAGTACATTTTTATTATACAAGTAATTAATTTCAAAAAGCGCTTTTGAAATTAAAAAGTTTTAATTTAAAAAATTGCGGTAGAACTCAATATTTGAAGATTTATTATTTAACTACCACCAATTTCGTTTTACAAAAAATATTGTGGATATAATTGACATTGCAAACAATTTTAAAGTACGGAAATAAATTGACATAGATATTTTTATATTATTTAAGTAATATTTAAAATTATAACACATTTTTAGGTGGTATCAATGCAAACAATTTCAGGAATTATGTTTTGGTCGTTTCATTATGTAATATCCGTAGTGAGTATCTGCATACTTTGTGAACGTTTGTACCTGCAAGTGGAGAAAACAAAACACTGTTTGAATACGATGAATGCCAATAAGCAAATTCGTAAGTACTCAATCTTTCGGAATTAATTATTTCCTGTTGCCAATTGTTTTTTTTTTATTTTCAAAATGAATCAGTAACAAATTTGCATTGAGAATTTCGGCCGTCTGAGTTGAATAAGAAATAACTTTTTTGTAATATTAAATTTTAAAATGTTAAAGTGAAAAATCGGAACTTTGGATAACTCGATTAAAGTTTTTTTTCATTTGTTATCATACCAGCTTATCTCGAAGATTGATTTTTATCCAGTGCTCCTGAAAGTAATCGTTACTTATTCCTTGATATTTCACCAACCAGTAACGTTACTCCCAATAGTGGAATGTATACTAAACTGTTCTCAGCTAAATGAGTGGTTATTGAATTTATTTGATGACTATAATTTAATAAAATTACGCATAGACCTTGTTAAATTTTGGAATACGAACTTAATTAATTTTAATATTGAAACCAAACACTTTTAAATTTTTCTCCTTTTTATTTTTGACTAAATTCTATTGTTACGACGAATGATTCGACAGTAGAAACCCGAACAACCTAATCGACAAACAAAAAGTAATTTTAATTTTTTTAAACACTACGTGGAGAACAAAGGTACAACTTTATATAAATTACTGTCAGTATCATTTAACAATTAACAATTTCACAAACAACACTCCCAAATATAATTTCTCTACGTTAGAAACAATGTCGATGTCTCGATCATAATTTAGTAACAGACGACACATTAATTTTGACACAGAATAATATACTTTTGTTTCTTTGTATTGCAGCCTTTGATGTTAGAAAAGAATTAGAGGTATTACAAGATTTAATAGAAACCAGCAAAATGGGCCAGTTTACAATATTCAAGATGTTTGATCTACGCATTTCTCTGCTCCTCGGCTTGCTGAGTCTTATTACCACTTACGTTATTGTGATGATACAATTCATAAATTTATCTTAAATTTACTGGATATATAAAGTAATCATTCTAGTTACGCAGGTAAATTGTTCTTAAAAGCTTTCAAACTAAGAAAATAATTGTACGTAAATGTGTGTCAACCGCATAAAATTTGAATGTTATGCTTAAAATAATATTTACGTTATGTCATAAATATATCTTATTGTAAATACACTTTTACCATTAGGCACTTCTGCAATTTTACACTTTGTGTTTCCTAGTTAAATTAAAACACAAAAGTAAAAACATAACGTCTGTGTTTTCAAGGATCTCTCTAAGTAAAATAGATGGGGTAGCTCGATCCTGACGATATGCTTTACTTCTAAATAGGCAAAAACAACGAGTAACTATAAAACGTCAGTTGCTTTGAAGTTCACGAACGAAACTTCAAACATCTTCTCAGAACTCTGAGTTCAAATTGAGGTCGAGACGTTAAGTATTGATGTGTATATTTCGTAATTTGTCTTCAGTCTAATTCTATTTTAAATATTCCTTGCGGATTTCAGTACTATATTTTAAATTTTAGTCTTAACCCGGAAATAACGGAATTTTGATGCAAAATTATTTTGAATGTTTTTTATTCCTGATAATGTTAAGTCGTGCTAAATATTGTGTTATAAAGCTTGAAAAGCAATTTGAAACCATTATATTTCCACCGTTATTCATGACGGTCGGCATCACACAATACGATAACATCTTTTATACCGCGCTACATAAATTCTCTTAATATCTTTTATAAGTTCTCCAGTTTCTAGAAAATAAAATTTCAAACTTTTTCACTAGCTCAAAGCATTCTTTAAAAATATTCAATATTCGAATCTCAATAGGTCATAGAAGATAGGCTCATTGAAATTGGTTCTTTTTGTTTTTACCGAAATAGTGATTTAACAATGCGATCAAGTAGAGTAACGCTCCCGATCGTGTTTTTACCGTAGCGAGTGACACGAGTTTAAATCAAGATTTGTTCACAATGGCAACTATTTCTGGGGCTGTAAGAAAATGTTTCCACTTGCTAAATGTTATTATAACAAGAACAATGATTTTACTGCCTGTGACACTCAAAGTTGTAGCTCTCCATCTATTTATATACATTGATGGTGCGGTTAACATAATTTTCCGATAATTCAAATTAAGAGAAAATAATGGGACTATTTTAAGTACTTTACTTTAATTTTTAGAAACTTTACTACCACTTTTAGAAAGTTTTAATTAATAAAGCTTAGTGCGAGCAATTACGAGGATTAAGAGAAAATTTTAATATTTCTACTTAAATTGCGCTGTACGAAAAGAAGTATCTATTCCAGCAAGCAAAAACAGTCATTTAGATTGAGCTCTGAGATATAATAAAAATATCTTAGTGAGGGTGCAGAGGGGGGGGGGGAGTCATAAAAATGCCTCTCACTACTTTAATCAATCTTGCACCACTCTCCTCGAGGATTTTAAATTGGGCACAAAATGTTTCCTGGTCTAGCCAATGCACAAAAAATATCATTCGAAAACTCTACGCAAACAATATAACCTGCAGGTGTAGCCATTTTTATTTCCTTACTAATATTTTTATCACTTTTACCTTAATAATTTCGTCGTGTTTGTTCCATTCTTTGGCTTCACAGTTTTTATAGTTGTATTCCAACATATATCCAATTTTGCACGTGCAGGTATCGATTAATGTGGGGCAAAATATAGCTTTTTTAGATCTACTTCGCCAAACATGTGAAGTGGCGTCAACATTTCATTCGTTCATAACGTCGAGCGGATTAAACGGGATAAGTGACGTGAAATGGGGTTTCATTTAACAGTGGTTACTTTTATGTCCTATCTTATAAATATTGAGCACACAATTAAAAGTGGAGCAAAAGTATTCCACGACCCTAATTTTTTAATTATGCTTTTTGAAAAAAATGCTATAATTTGATTACAACTTTCGTTTAAAACGGGTTAAGTAATCATGCATCATATAAATTTATGAGATATAAATAACTATGTAACCCTAATGTATGCCAATAGGTAGATGGAATTTTTTAAAATTTTGCACCAAACAATCCATAATTTACATATTAATGTAAATTAATTAAATTAATACCTAATTTATAAAATTAACCTTGACCTTTTAGCAAAAGTGAGATTTTTCGCTACTGAAAACTTAGTAATGTTTAAAAAATGTATGTTTACGTTAACAATGATTGTACTTTACCAAAATATAATTAGAAATTAATTTATTATTTCTCAATTATAAAATCTTTCAACAAGCGTCTCCTTATATTAAATTTTTCTATTCATAGCAGGTTGCCTTTAGAAAGAAAAATATTTCCTAATGCTAGTTTCAACATCAGGGCTAATGCATCGAACTTTTGTATCAAAATATGGAGATAAGGTGAATACTTTATAACGCTATCTTCGTGTAGTATTTAAGGGATTTCTAGGGTTTTACTCTTGGTATAAATGTGAATAGTCTTGTGAAATTTTTCTTTAGGTCACTCATATAATGCATAAAATCAAATTGACAAATCACCACAATTCATTATAATGACTTACAGTTTTGGGGTACCTTCGGTTAATTTTAAATAAAATGGTAATTATTTGTCTAATAAAATAAAATTGTGTACTTGAGACCACACTCTCTCACTAAACACTATGTCAGCCCACAGAATTAACATTTGTCGGTAGTAATCAATATTAATGGGCATCGTGTTCTATCAATACATTCATGGAGACACATTCACAAATCAAAACGTTAAACTGATCTAAATTTATCAATGTTGACACCAAAAGATATCGTAATGAATATACCATAAGACAGCGGACAATCCAATTTTTTATATAAATAAATCTAAATATGTATATACTTAAAATACATAATTACAGACGTAAAGTAAGTAAATTTAAAAAAAACGTACCTGTTAACACGCCGTTTGATATTCCTCTTATTTGACCCTATACAACCTAGCGTCGAGTATACCCGAAAAGGATAAAACCGTTCAGTTGTAATCGGCCTATTGCCCTAAATAATACAGAACTTATCATGCTCCTAGTGTGACGCAATATCGTAAATCTTTTCCCCGTCAAAATATTTTGATTAAAATGGGCCAAAAGAAATTTTCACTTCAAAAACATTGTGTATAATTAAAAACATAAATAGCCTCTAACTCAAAACACAAAGATTCTTCTTGTGTTTCGGGTTCAGGTTCATGACGCAAAGTACAAAATGTCACTAAGAAGTTCTGTTAAAAATAATCATTGTAATATTTTGTTAACATTTCAACTGTTTTTATCTTCTTTCTTGGTTGTTTTTTCCCTGTCTAACGAGATAACGATACTAGTTTTTTATTGATAATTCAGTTTTTGTTTCGAATATGGCCCAAATTTTTCCGACAATTTTCTGTCATATACAGTCAGACAACAATAATTGTTTTAACTTTAAAAATTATTGAATCTTTGATAAGGTTATTCTGAAATTAACTAAAATGCTTTTGTCTGTATTATTTTGTTATTATTTACTTAATTCTGGGTTTTTTTCTGTATTTCATATAATAGAGAATCACGGTTGATTTACTACCGCCCGTGAAGTAGTTAGTTACATTGCTCATCTTCAGAACTAACGTCAAATTCTGCTTTGGTCGATAGTGATAGTGATAGTGTGTTATTTTGCAATGAAACAACTACCAGAAACAAATATCTTGAATCACGGTTGATTTACTACCATCCTTTGAGGAGTTCCACTATTCATTTCCAAAACTGATCATCAGATCCTGACCTGATCGACGGTGTTATTATATAGCAACGTAACAAATACTCGTAGCAAATATCTTGAACGGTTGATTTGCTACCATCCGTTAAGGAGTTCCATTGTTCATCTCCAAAACTCATTATCAGACAACTCCATTTTTCATCTCGGAATCTGATCTTCAAATCATCATCATATTTATAAGAGACCACTTCGCTAGTTTACATTTTAATACAAAACAGTTATATGTATTTGTATAGTAGAAATAAGTTGAATTATGTATGTGTATATAACATATATACGCGCAAAATTGTATAGTCATTCGATGCCTTCGAATATAGGAAACTGCATAGGCAAACTTTTTTTTGCTGAATATTATTTCCGTCTGAAAAAATTCTAACTTCAAAAGTTACTTATTTTATTCAGAGGTTAAGTTATCATCTATTATTACCTAAACATAAATACAATACTTTTATTAATAATAGCGATACTATTACGTTTCTAAATAATTTTACGACCGGAATAGAAAAATTATAAAGAGTTAATTAGAAAAATGTCCCAGAAAGATTCATTATTGGCATTCAGTATAAAAAATCGTTCTGTAAAAAAAATGGAATAATAGTTGATTTATTTATTAGTGAAACTTATCATATCTCGTTAATATTTGAAGGTTTTAAAAGCACCTTGTGTTTAAATTAATATGAATCCCAAAAAGCTATATTAATTTCCAAAATTACATATTGATTGCTATGCATTAGCAATCAATATGTAATGAAAAAGTTTTATATTAAAAATGGCTCAGTAATAATGAAAGCCATCATTTAATTTACGTAATAAAGAACTCAAGGCAATGGTTTATGTATTAAAAGTCCTTGACAGCTACGCAAGTGGTACTAAACTAAAGAAATATGCAATTACATAAATGAAAAGACCATGTGATATCGATCTTAATAACGGTTGTGTATGGGAAGTACTTACGATTAGTTTATGTACTCCATTTGTCAAATCTTAATGATTGTATCTTTGTATATAACTATATCAGAATATACCTATGTACATTTTACAGTATTCAAATATATTCTTCAGTAATATTTATATTATGTCGAAATATTTTGAGTAGCAGTAAATTACAGCATAGGAATGCGCATATTAGATTAATATACGAGGACATTTTATTTGCTTACACATCATTTAAAGATAGCTGATTAATTGAAACAATATTATTAACAATATTCCAATTATTTTCTAAATGTTTGTATTGGGGCGCTGATTGAACTATTTTAAATTTATGAACCGTGATGTACATTTACCAAAAAAAAATTAAAATTACGGTCGGTAACCTTAATATGACTTTGCTGCTTTAATATGTATAACTTTAATATATATTTTAACTACACTGCAGATTGTGACAAACTTTTACAAGTTTTTCTTGAAAAACTGTTAAGAATTGAGTGTTGTTCGTTTCTAATACTGTATGTAGATATTGATGTTAAAAAAATTAAATAGCCGGCGGGAAGCTAAATGAGTAATATGATATAACAAAATATATTAGACCAGGAGTTCCCAACCAGGGGGGCGCGCCTCCCAAGAGGGCCATGGAGAGATGTCAAGGGGGACGGAAAGCATTTTAGAAAGAAAAAACAAAAAAATATGCAAAGAACATTAACAAATAACATTACGATATAATGTTTAATTTACATGCATAAAATTAATGAAATTAAATATCATATTCACTATTATTACCACAAACTTGCGAAAAATTTGACGTTTTGGTGTAAATTTTTTGTTGAGAAATCAGTTTGAGTGTTTAAAATTATTTTGTCTCACTGCTAAAAGGTAAGTTTGTGTATTTACAAACTTCAGTTACCATTTTTATTTAATTTACTAAATAAAGGGGGGGGGTGGCATGAAAATATAATTTATAGTCCGGGGAGCCTCAAGAAAAAAAAGGTTAGGAAACCCTGTGTTAGACAGAGATGCATTATATTGGTTTTCAAGCTATACATCGACAAAGAAATTGCATGAAATTAGCGGACGATGAATCTAATATTGGAAGGGAAAATACAGAAATGATAGAAAGTAATATATGTACGTCTCGTATCTGAAGTACGGAAATGGTACTATTTTATTAACAACATTTGATATATTTTACAACGTCTGGTTAAATATACAAGACAAGTTCATGTAAACACCGCAAGTAAACTAAAATAAACGCTTACGCGGGAACTCTATTGAGTGGGAATACAAAATGATTTAAAGAATTTTTTTACTTAAAAAGAAAGTTTATTTACAGATGAATATACTGGATATGAAGCAAATAGTTGTTTATTCGGGAAGTAAATTTCTGAAAAAAATTTCCAGAAGATTATATGAAACGATGAGTACATATAGCTGATAAAATAAATGGAACTTGCTCCAGAAATACAATTAATAATAATGCCGCCTTAAGTAATGAGACAAACACGAAAACCATTTAAATACAATTAAAATGAGGTCACTACGGATAATTTTGCACTAAACAATTAGAAATTTCACAGATCGGCACCATTATTCCATTTTTAGTACTGGATTTTTTTCTTTTACCGTTATTAAAAGAAAAAATCTTAAAATTCAAAAGCATGGACATTTTCTGCCAACCATTATATCTAGTAACATTAAAATAATTTTTTTCTACGTGAATTATAGTTACAAAGAAAGTTGTAGAACCGAAAATTATTTGCAAAAGCGTATTATGGAATATTTACTCAAAAACTACCGTTCTTATGTATACAACTGCAAAGGTGCTATTCGTATAAAGTAGCAATGAATTCATTTTCTGACCACCTTAGAGATAGAAACCAAGGTCCCTTTTTTGTACGCCATGTCTTCTGAAGGGTGAATCTCTATGATACAAAAAATTGTACGAAAACTTAAGATGTTCCTTTTCTTCTTCTGTCTTCCTATTCTTGTTATTTCATTTGCCTTCTCATCTATTTCATCGTAAACAAGCGCGGTTAAACCAGTGCGGCGATATTATGGTCGGTATTAATGGCCACAGAATAAACATCTTCTCTTACTATGTCTGCAGCAGTTTAAAAAAATTGCAAATTTACTTTAATGGATTACATTTTGGTTTTCATATCAAAAATCTCAAAAATTATTTTCATTTGTACTTAGCCCAGTCCTAACCTTTGATGATATTATTTTTCTGAAATTTTTTAATGATCTATTAATTATTATTTTATCATCCGGTATAATGTTTGCACGACTTCTTTCAATTCACTCAATGTAACCTTTTAATTTTCACGACTTTCTATATAGTAAATGTCGTGAATATTAAAAGGTTACATTGAAGTCAATAATGTATAAATATGTCTTTCATAATTCAACGAACTAGATTATATACTTTCTTGAACATTGAGTATTTACAAAAATTACGTTACGCATTTATATATATATATATATATATATATATATATATATATATATATACATATATATATATATATATATATATATATATATACAGAACTACATATTAAGTGAAGAAAATATTATAATACCTAAAAATTTAGATTTTTTACGGACATAGAGGCTCAAAACCAGTGGATTTTAGCTTTCATCACGGGAATATATGAATGTGCAGCGTCGCCAAACCGTTTATTTCTTGTTAAATATGTGCACTTTTACTGAATTCTTCTGATTTAACATAAAATAAAAACGATTAAAGTATTTACTTCTTAGCAAATTTTAAATGAATTTGCTTAAAAACTATGAATGACACATGGACGAAATGTTGCCAAGTTAAAACTTAAGTAATGACCAAGTTATTCTTTTTTTTTAAATATTATTTTTCCGTAAGCCTTGAAGAACTTTAATAGATCTTGGCATTCATTTGGATTTGAATTTTTTTCTTACGAAACTAATTAACCTAGTTGTTTTTAATATCGAATTTAACTCCTAATTTTATATGTACATTTTCAGTGGGATACGAATACTTTATAAGAAGTTTCATTATTCACAATTAAATGAAACTACGTGATGTTGTATTATTTCTAGTTTTTTTAAATTTCTTTACAACGACCTAGGTTTCATCAGGTGGGCTATTAGCAAATATTCTTATAGCCCACCTGAAGATGTTGTAATGAAACGAAACCTAAGCCGTGGTAAAGAAATTAAAGAAAGAGGAAATAATACTACATCACGTAGTTTCATTTAATTGTGAACAATGAGTAAATTAACGCGAAATGTATTCGATAGATAAATTCATATTTATTTAAATTTAAGTTACTTAATCATGATTTTCTTAATATAGGTATAATATTTTTCTCTATAGGAGCAGATATCGGAGCGTATTATCATTCATAGTCTAAAACTATTTAAGTATTTTCTTTTTATGGAAGCGATATGGTCAAGAGCCAAGACAAATGCATCAAGAGCCTTTACATAAGCCTAAAGTAACAGTCTGGTGTGCCATGTCTGCATCTGCAATCATAGGGCCTTATTTCATTGAAAATTAACGTGGCCAAACTGTAACTTTGAATTCCGAGAGATATGCCCAGATGTTAAATGACTTTTTCAGGGTAGAACTACAGAATAGTCCATTCTTCAACCAAAACACATGGTTCCAGCAGGACGGGGCCACAGCTCACACTGCTAATGTGTCCATTAATGCAGTGTGGCAGTTATTTCCAGAAAAAAAACATATCCGGAAACGGTACCGTACCGTGGCCACTTAGGTCACCCGATTTAAGCCCATGTGACTTTTTCTTATGGGGATACTTAAAATCCGTTGTTTACAAAACAAATCCGAGCACTGTGACACAACTTAAAGAAAATATTCGAGCTGTAGTCAGTAGGATACCCTAGTCGCTCTGCAAACGGGTTTTTGAAAACATGCGTGTTAGACTCGAAGAGTGTGTCAGACTTGACGGCCGCCATTTGGAAAACGTGGTTTTTAAAAAATGAAATCCGCCTTTATTGTTATAAATTTAAAATAAACCTACTTTGTATTAGAGGTGTAGTTTTTTTTACAATTTTTCAAACATTGAAATCTTACACTGAACATCCCTGTATATATATATATATATATATATATATATATATATATATATATATATACCTTTCGTACCAAATTTCAAGGTGCTAAGTCAACGGAATGTATCCTATGAACTTCATTCAGTGGGTCAGTTATTTGAAGTATTGTAGACATTTTGATATGATATCTAAATACACGACAGCTGAATTCGAAAAAGAAAAAGGGGCAGATATTGACCTTTTGTATATTTACAAAAACCATTTCAAGCAGCTACAATCCCCATGTAACTCATAATATATTTTACTTATAGACCGGCAATATCTTAAACAATAGATTTATTGAGATCCACTTCCACCTCTCAAAATACCTCGAATTATAAGTTTATAAATGTTTTTCAAACAAAAAAAATAATTAAATTTATATTAAATTCAATTTTATAGTTTTTCGACCACCTCCAATTGATTCTAAGTTTCTAACTTGGAATTTGTAGATTATTGAACATACGTAAATCAGAAAACGGCAAATTTTGTGTCGGAATTGAATATAAAACTCCACCATATCGCTTCCATAAAAAGAAAATACTTAAATAGTTTTAGACTGTGAATGATAATACGCTCCGATATCTGCTCCTATAGAGAAAAATATTATACCTATATTAAGAAAATCTTGATTAAGTAACTTAAATTTAAATAAATATGAATTTATCTATCGAATACATTTCGCGTTAATTTACTCATTGTTCACAATTAAATGAAACTACGTGATGTAGTATTATTTCCTCTTTCTCTAATTTCTTTGCCACGGCTTAGGTTTCGTTTCATTACAACATCTTCAGGTGGGCTATAAGAATATTTGCTAATAGCCCACCTGATGAAACCTAGGTCGTTGTAAAGAAATTTAAAAAAACTAGAAATAATACAACATCACGTAGTTTCATTTAATTGTGAATAATGAAACTTCTTATAAAGTATTCGTATCCCACTGAAAATGTACATATAAAATTAGGAGTTAAATTCGATATTAAAAACAATTAGGTTAATTAGTTTCGTAAGAAAAAAACTCAAATCCAAACGAATGCCAAGATCTATTAAAGTTCCTCAAGGCTTACGGAAAAATAATATTTAAAAAAAAAGAATAACTTGGTCATTACTTAATTTTTAACTTGGCAACATTTCGTCCATGTGTCATTCATAGTTTTTAAGCAAATTCATTTAAAATTTGCTAAGAAGTAAATACTTTAATCATTTTTATTTTATGTTAAATCAGAAGTAGAAATATTTTAAATTCAGTAAAAGTGCACATATTTAACAAGAAATAAACGGTTTGGCGACGCTGCACAATCATATATTCCCGTGATGAAAGCTAAAATCCACTGGTTTTGAGCCTCTATGTCTCTACGTCCGTAAAAAACCTAAATTTTTAGGGGTTATAATATTTTCTTCACGTAATATGTAGTTGAATGTAGTTGTAGTAGTTTAAAGAGTAACCTGTATTAAATCAAAATAAACATAAAAATCTAAATTCTTCCTAATATAGGCAGAACGATAAAAAAACTATATAATTTCTAATACGTCACTTGATAAACATGAGTCTTGCGTCATAATTTCATAACTAGTAAGCAAAGCCACTTCCAGCGCTAATGATCAGAACCAGTTAGGTCTTCAACGAATAAGCTTAAGTGGTACTTACTTAGATTACTTAGATTAAATATTGATCTAAAGTAGTTGACACAGACATTAGAAGACGAAAACCAAACATTAGTAAAACATTATTGGAAATGTTGGTAAATAGTAATAAAAAACTATTTAAAATTTATTAAAGTCATTTTATGAAATAGTTTTTTTTGTTACATTTAATAGTTACTGGACAGCATGGTTATCCGACATAAAGGCAAATGACAAGAATGGATACTGCTTTCATTATTTAATTTTTTTCAATTTCTTTTTTGAAATACCGTAGTATATTCATTGCTAAATTGCTATTTTTCATTAGTTCTTCAGTCGCTGTTTCCTACTACATTTTGAAATATTCTTATTATGCATTCTAATGGAAACCATGACTCAAATTCTAAGATACGTAAACGATTTTTTGAAATATGTAATAGAAAAGTCCTTCGTTAAAATCTAGGAAAGATACATGAAATCAAATTATGCGCTCTCTATTTGATCCTATGAATGTATAAAAAAAATATTTTTTCCCAAAATCCTTGATTCTTGTCTGTGTTGCCAAATGTATTAAATAATATTTTTGACTTATGCAATAAAACTATTAAACTTAAAATAAGCATTATAAATACCTTAAATAGATTTGTATTATAAACTAATTATGAACATCAAATCTACATTTAAATCCTATAATTTTCCTAGGTACTCAACATAGTAATATGCAGCTTTCTCTCATCAGTGAAATGCATGTATATTATTTTATATTTAATTGTAGGCCAAGTGAATACTTTAAATTTTCGAGACTGATATATTTTTGCGGCCCTGCAATTGGAAAATTTTGGTCGAATTGAAAATTAGATAAACTGTTTGTTATAATTTTGTCCTTAAAACAAATTGAGGAATTTTTCAACGGGAGCTAGGCGGTAGATCTCTCTCTCCATTTAGTTGGAGGCCTTGCGCAGGAAGACTTAGGGCAATTAAAATACAATTTTACTAAAACATACACACTAATAAGATACATCAAAACCCGACAAATATCGAGTTTACTCATTATTCTACTTCAGTAGTTCCTGACACCGTTTGAAATGTTTCACAATGTTGACGTATCAATAGTTGAAGTAAATACAACTGATTTTCGTATTGGTCCATTTAATTTCGATGAAATAACAAAAAATTTCGATGTAAGCTTAATTTTATACAAAATTTTTATTTAGGAAACACCGTTATAATAATCCTACTAATTTTTAATAATTTATAATAAACACCGTTATAATAATCCTACAAATTTTTCAGTTTCTAATTCCAAATACAAAATATCGCTGAGCAGAGATAACGAACTATGTTTTACAATATTTGCAAATAAATTAGCTGGTTACAAATTGCTTTTTATAGTAAGTCGCATAATTCCAAATAATTACACATTAAAATCAACAAAATTAAAAATCTCTTTTTTTATATTTTAGCAATTGTATATTATAATTTGAAGGATCTGTGACTAAGAATAAATGTGCGATTTATATTGTATTTTTATAGATAAGAGTACTGCCTTAAACTAAAATTACCAAAGTTTGTTGTTTGTGACAACATTTTTTATACTTTTACTTTCTGATCAGCTTCATATTAACAAAAATTTTAAATTGTACTTACGACCTGTAAAAACAGTTCGAGAACGTTTAGATTATATCGGCAAATATTCACTGTTTGGTCTACAATGTTAAAAGTTTTAAAATGGCTTACATTCATTTATTACGATATTATTTGCCTCATTTGGTTTGTGGTAAAAATTTTACTTCTTATAAGAAATTGTTTAACAAAATTTACTGAGTGCACTAACATGGTTGTGTATTTGTATGTAAATGTTCTTAAAATTGCTTGTTATTTATATGTAACTATCATTGCTTTCTTACTAATAAAAATGTTTGGCGACGATTTGTTTGAAAATAAAACTTTCATTTTAATTAGAATATCATTTACCTTTACATCAATATCAGATGGTACATTAAATCAGATGGTCAAAATTATTAGACAAAATTAATAATTTTATTTAATGTGGTCAACTTATGACAATTGGGGCTAAAATATTTTAACTTACACATTCAGTCTTGTGATATGAACAACGATTAATATCATTCAAATGAGCATAAAACAGATTTGTGGAATCAAATGAGGAAGACAAAATGAAGGAAAAGACAAAGAAAATATGACTTGATGCCAGGAATAATTTAAGGGAATTTAAGAAACTGAAAGCGTTATAAAAAATAACAACCCAAATTATTAGCCTTAGTCTCGAGATCAATTTAAATGAAAACATTTCTTAAAAGATTAAAGTATGAAAAACTTTCCGAATATACATCAAGCGAAGAAGAAGATAGAAGAAATGTTTAAGAATTAAAGTTTTGAGATCCTTCAAGAAATACGATTATTGTCTAAATTAACCTTTATTATATATTGTAAATGAGACAATATATACGTATAGACATTACTCCGTGCGTAAAAATATATAAAAGCAATTTTTAAAAAAAATATTAAAACTTAAAGAAGAAACACAAGTTGACATAAATTAAGTGATCGCAGAAAAAGAAATTTATAGAGAAGTATAAAATATTAAAATGCGAGGATTTTTTGGAACTTTTGCAGTACAATATTATTTTCGACATGGTATTCCTGTTACAGGTATCCACTTAGCATCGTTCGTAGGAATTGATCCCAAGTTGATACCTCTCCACCTCTCTTCGATTTGATACTGGCTTGTATTATTATTATTTTAAACTTTTCATTGCATTTAATTTTTGGTCAAAAAGTTATATTTTCCATTATTGACATTTATGATTCCTATATTTCTAACAAAGTTACGAACTTACAAAAAATGCAACGTTAACACAGTTATCGAAGCAACTGTTTGCAACGTGCAATTAACATGAATATATTCATACTTATCTATATACACATACAAACATACCTACATCTACAGATGCGGACACGTCAACAAAATTTTGCTTTTCGACTGTACCATAATTAAGGCATCACGTCTTAGTATTTACCTGTATATACTTACATACCAGCCTACTTACCTGCTAATATCTTAGTTGTTTCAAGCTATGTCACCTTTAGGTATTTACCTGCCAATTTGAATTATTATTTCTTTACTTATGATAAGACAAATTAAACGAGTCTGCGCCTGATGACTAACATCCCACCTATGAGGAGTTCCTGTAACCAACTTCCGGTTTCATAATCAGATTTTGTAAATAAAATTGAATGGAAAGGTGGAACGACAGCAGTTTTCTTGCTCTTACCATTTTCTGTGATTTAAGAAATAGCGCCTTCTGCTGGTAACTGTATACTAGCTTATGAAGGTAATAAAATTTAAAAAAAGTCAGTCGATTCGGAAACAGCACACCGTGTTTCATTAGACTATGGTCCAGACCCGTATTTTACTTTAAAATATAAGTATCTCGTTGTGAAATAGCTGGTTATTATATTGCAAATGGGTGGAAACTGAAGGATTGCGAAAATTAGGATGAGTGAGCTTTTGCGGTCCAAAATTTCATGATTTTGGAAGGCGTCGACATCACGAAGTTCGAAGACGTCTTCGTCGCTAACATCAATGTCGTCGATGTTCAAAAAACAAAAGCAAAGCTTGTTATGACCATTAACTCATCTCTTTATGTGCACATCAAAAATTAAAACACGGTTCATAGTGTATGATTGAAATTAAGATTGCTTTTCGATCAATCCGGATACATGCGCAAGATAACCTTGTTGAGAAATTTGATTTCAATTCGTCTAGAAAACAGAGAATCAATGACAACGTACGTCACTCAGCTAGTGGATACAGCATAGTAATTAAAAAGAACTTGTTTCGAAATAAGTGACTAATGGATTGGTTCTTTGCTTTTAGCAGGATTACCAGACAAATTTTTGCCTATGATCATGGTCATAGAACATTCGGGGATTGTCATTTCCGCTAATATTATGAAGACGTAGCTTCCAGATATTCAAAGCCAGATATTGTCAGCAATGAAACAGAAAGCGCATTCCTGGCAAAAAGTTGGCAGCGCCACAAACACGGTGGCAAAGTTGGTAAATCCATAGAAATGTCATATCGATCTGTCAGCGTCAAAACCATAAAATGTGCTTCGTTATTCAACATTAAAACTGTTATTTGCTTTAACTGTCAAGTATGATTTACAGATAATCCATCTTGATGTTACTACAGATATTTGCTTAGATGAAACTGTTTATATGAAATTACCTATAAACTTTGTATGTCCTGATAAAAAGGTACAAAAGAGTTGATAGTTTGTTACAAAAATTAGATTATACAAATTTTATGTATGAACCTGGTTTATATATTAAGCAGAATATAAATGTTAGGACAATTGTTGCCTTATTTTTCGATGATTTTTTTTGTGTTTTCAATTTGTACTGAAGAAACAAAATATATTAAAAATGAGCTGCAGTCTAGATTTAAGTTAAACAGTTTTGGGAGATATAAAACAACGTTTAGGTATGCGAGTCAAAAAAGAAAACAATATACTTAGCAGCAACAATTTATGGAATGTTTGTTAAACAAATTTAATAAGGGATATTGTAAAGAAATGATTACACCAATGGAAGTTAAGATTAGAAAAAGAGAGCAATATTTGTACTCAATAATAATTGGTAGTTTGCTATATTTGCCAATTTTAACGAGACCAGATATATCCTATGCAGATTGTTACTTGAGTCAATGTAATATTAACTGTAATGAAAGTCACTGGACGCACGCAAAACGTGTATTGAAATATTTGCGAGGTATGAAACTTTTGGTTTGAAATATGTAGTGTAATTTGGATATAACTTGTTATGTGGACGCTGACTGGAAAATTCAGATTCCATTGTTGGAAAATCCTATACTGGATATATTTTTAAAAGTTCGAGGTGTATAATAATACATGAGTGTAAAAAGCAGCAAACTATTGGCTTGTTAAGTACTGAAGTTGTGTACATAGCTACATGTGAGGCTAGTAAGAAATATTTTATATGATTTAAAACGTAGAAATAATTCGCTTTTGTTACTTTGTAACGATAACCAAAGTGCTTAGAAACAACGTGAAATTTTTGTTTATTTCTTGATAGGAGTAAGCACATTGATGTTAAATATAATTTTGTCAGGTCAGCTGTAAATAAAGGTTTGATAGAAATGAAATATTAATAGAAGCAGATATGCCTATAGATGTTTTGACTAAAAGTTTGAGTCCATATAAAAATTAGAATTTTTTTTAATCATTAATTCGAACAAAATACCTATATGCAAAAGATGGACTTTTATTGAATATCACAACAATATATCACACAGATCAAATTATCCTTATACGCAAAATTATTAACAGGAGCTTAAGTGTATCGAGATGATCCAGAGTGTCTCCAATGAACTTATAATCTGGTATTGCATTGGGATTAAGAGGATATATTCCAGTCTCGAAGCCTTTGGCTGCATTCCCAACTGTTGCAGCCTGATTCCAAGCTTGTTTGAGGATCCCTCCAAAATCAACCTGTGATATTACCTTTTGTGGATGTGAATGCAGCCAAGCTGTAGCCTGTTAGTTGTAATAGGCTTTTAAATGTTTAGAAAAAGAAACATCGAGAGGCTGGAGAGCGTGTGATGTGTGTGGAGGCATCAGGACTAGTTCAATTCCCAGAGACTCGCATAAATCTACCACTTCTAAGCTTGTATGAGTGGCGTGTCCGTCCAAAATCAAAATTACTTTTCCTTGCGTCCGGTATCTATTAAAATGATGTTTACAAAATATACCGCACTTTAAGTTATTTTAACTTAGATTTAGTTCTAATAATAAATATGGTATTTGCACAAATATTTAAGTGAATTTCACTTAATAAATTTTGGTGCGAGCATACGTCCATTATCATTATATACGATTATGATATAGATTTATGATGAACAAGTTCCAAAACATTCATTTTCCTTATGCACCATGAGCAAATGTGTTCGCCAAGATACAACTGCAGCCATATTAGAGTTCTTTTAATCTATTCTCATGTTAGAGTTCATTTACAAGGAAAATTTCACCGTGGACTCTGCACTATGATGATATAAATTTATTTTCAAAGATGTATAAAGGTAGTTAAAAAAAATACAGAATTGAATTTTTATTACAATTTATTTGGTTTACTTTCATGGTAACTAATTATAGTCTGAAAGTTTTTATTGTTATTTTGATAAACATTTTAATTTCTCAATTTATTAATTTTATAAATCTGTTATATTTTTTTATTTTCACCAGTATTTTAACAAATAATATAAACAGAAATGTAAATATTATACGTCAAACAGAGGCTTAGTGTAAGTTATTGTAATGTTATCACCGATACTGTTATTAGAAAAAAACTTGTCAAATTACAAAGAATTTTATTAATAATAGTGAATAAAATCGTTATGTTATTGTTTTTGTTTAAATATGTACACAATTTATTTTTTGTTATCGTTAAAAGGGATTATTTCTGATATTAAATAAACATGTAAAACCTTGGTTTTTTTGTAAACTATCGTTGTTATTCGTACTTGTAGAATGAACCAATTTCGTCTCAAATTTGTTTAGTCTCTTGTTAATAATACATAAGTAATTTTGTTATTTCAATTTTGTTGAACATTAGTGAATAAGAATGGAAAATTTTGCTTTAGTATAGAGTTAAAAGTATTGTCAAAATAATAATTAAATTTGTTATAATATTTCTATGAAGTTAAGCCAGTGCATTTCGGTGCTAGTATATGTCAAGTGTCACTGCATACTCTCATAGTATATATGTATGATGGAGCAGTTGGTACAAAAAAAGTTGGTACAAAATGCACCATGAGCTCTTACGGTCGCCATGGTACCAAATTATAGAAGTAAAATGAAAGTTCACCAGGTTCTGTGGAATGTATTTTCTGCTGAAGAATGAACAATCAAGAGATTCAAACTCTTCCCTTACGAAGATTGGTCAGATTAATTCACAGACAAAATTGTTACAAATTTATCAAAGATCATCTTAAAAACATGCCTTTTACGGTTAATCACAATGTAATATTTTCGTAAAACTGTGAAAGATTTGGAAGTACTTGATAAAAAAAAACAAAAATTAGGACATTTTTAGAATCAATCATGTAATCGAGATTTTTTAAAGGTAACGTGAAGAAATATGGCATTGCTGAGATTATTAGAATTTTACAGACAATATTTTACTAGACTATCTGAAAATAGTACCTGGTGGAAATTCTTGTGTATCGACAAAATCTATGATTCATGAAAAACTTTGAAAAACCATTAAAACGAATTACTAAGCCCTATTCCACTTAAAAAATCCTCTCATTTAATTTTCAAGCAATACATGACTTCAAATTCTAATAAACGTAAATTAAAATACTACGATTATACAAATTTATTTCCACGGATGTATAAATCTTAGTTTGACAAAAACCAAAAATTCCAGAAATTCAGAATTCCTTGGTTTCTGCAAAAGCAAAAACCAAGAATTTCCTTTTTATTAAAATTTATGTGATCTACGTTGATAATGTCGAAAGATACAATTTTTTAACTACATTTGTTTTAAAACAATGTCTATTGTTGATCTGAACCTGTATTCTGATCAATAATGAAATGTAAGTATTTAGAGCAAATTAAAATTGAAGCTAAGCGCAAATTATTGCAAATATTATCATAAATACGGATATTATAAAAATTTGTTAAATTACTAGAAATAATAATAATGAATAAATCATTGTTTTACAGTACATTGTTACTTTTTTTTAAATATACAAATTTTGTCTTCTCTTTTTGTTAAACAAAATATTCTGTTATTACATAAAGACTTAAAACCTCCGTTTTTTGTAAACTGTCTTTGCTACTCGTGAATGTAGGATAAACCAATTTTGTCTAAATTTTGTTTTTCTCCTGATGATACGTAAATATTTTTGTAATTCCTAGCTTATTGAATATTTATGAACAGGAAAGCTAAATTTTCATTTCTAGTGGAGAGTTAAAGGTATTTATAATTACTATTTTTGTTGATTGTGACAGAAAAATTATTTCGTTTCATCAACCATAATACAATTATTGAATAAAAAAATTAAAAAGCCTAATTTATATTTCACTTTCTATAATTTTCTCAATTGTAATAGTAGTAAATTTCTAATAAAACTAATTTTCAAATGACATAATCCCAAACGAGTTGACAAATATTTTAATTTGTTATGCACTTACCAGAATTTTGTAGTCATTGCCTCATTTTTAGAAGTCAATCGATATCCTCTTAACTTTTCATGCATATTAAAAAAAAATATTTTTTTGTCATGTTCTTGGTTAATCGCAATTTTCGGTAATTTAATGAAATGTGCGGTAACTTATTTCATTAAGCAGGGCGGAACATTACCACTTACAAATTTACAAAGTTTAGGCAAAAACGAATTAATACATTAAATTTTCGAACGCGAAATTAATGTCTGGTATAATATATATTATCACGTCATTGCTGCTAATGGATACTTGTGAGCCCGAAGTTAAAGCTAATCTTCTTGTGATAAAATCCTTGGAATTGGAAAAAAACAAAAAATTGATGGCTTAAATATTATTGAGCTTAAACCAATAATAGATATTGTGGCTCCGGTCATCGCTGATATTTTTAATACCACGTTGATAACTGCTGTCTTCTCTTTCGAATGGAAAAAACCTATATTTTGACCATACCTAAAATTTTATTACCTACGAAAACCAGGAAAGGATTTCCGGCCCATATCTATCTTATCGCTTCTATCCAAAGTCTTTGGATGTATTATTCATGGTCAACTCGTTACTTTCTTCAATGCTTATAAGTTCCTAAATCCATTTCAATCTGGCTGTAAAGCTGAACACAGTACCTCAACTGCATTTGTTAAGGTTACTGATAGTATACGTTTGGCTATGGATAATGCATAAGTCACTGTCCTTGTGCTTCTTGATTTCAGTAGTGGGTTCAACTCTGTTTACTACGATATTATTCTTGCCCACATGAAATATCTTAAAATATCCCAACATTCACTTGAGTAGTTTAGTTAATATGCATAATCCATGGACGCAGGCAATGTCTTAAGTCGTCAGATACGTATTCTGAGTGACCTGATCTTACATCTGGTGTACTTCAACGTGGAGTTCTCTTTCCTTTCTTTTTCTCAGTATTTATGCTGTTAAGAATATCTGTAGCAATTATCATATCTATGCTGATGATCTACAAATTTATGCGCATTCTTACCTTCATTCCTTATCAAAAACCATCGACATCCTTAATCGAGATCTCGCTTCAATTGGTCAGTGGGCGCATGAAATGGGTATTTTGGATAACTCAAGCAAGTCTCAAGCTATCATCATTGGTAGTCAAAGACTGATTTCTAAAGTAAACCTACCTAGTTTACCAAAATTATGGTACAATAATACCAAACGCGTCAATTGGTAAAAAGCTGGGCCTACTGAATGATCAAAATCTTATTTGGCGCTCTCAAATAAATGATGTTAGTTGTCGTGTTTTCAACAGGATATGCACTTTAAAATGTCTTCAAAAAATTTCTACCGGCTAAAACTAAAATCGACCTTTGTCAAACACTCCTACTACCGTTCATTGATTATGGAGGCGTGTGCTATCCTGATCTTAATTAAGAATATTTCTACAAATTGGAACGTCTTCAAAATTTATGCATCCGGTAAATCTTCGGCCTCAGAAAATATGATCATATTTTTGAATAAAAGTACCTTCTCATATGGATGAAGATCCGTGATCGACGCCAATTTCACATATTTACACTTCTTTTTAATATGTTAAAAATTCTCAGAACCCAAATTATCTTACTGGCGAATTTAAAGACTTGTCTGCTCATGGCCTTGGGCTACGATCTGAAAGCTCACTTACCCTACTTATTCCTAAACATACTTCCACCACTTACGAAAAATCTATCATTGTCCTAGCAGCAAAAATTTGGAATCACCTGGATCCTGACATCAGGAAAACCACGTTCCTGAATATTGTCAAAGGTCGATAGAAAAAGTCCTTCCTCTTCTGAAACTTTTCCTTTGTGTCCTTGTCCTTTCTTTCCTTTTGTACGTTTTAAAAATTTTTTTGTCTGATATACTAGAAGGATTTTCGTTGTAAAATATTTTACAGTCTACCGACTAAATTTCAACACCAATTGTTATGGTTGACTGGAAGAGATGGCTCATATAGAAATAATTCCGCCATATGTACCATGCATAAAAGGTGATAGATAAATAAATATATTGCCAATATAAAAATATCCTTAATACCTGAACTTTTTATGGTCGCGGATATGCGGCGGTGTTTAACCGGTAAGAATTTTTTTTTTCTTTATCGACTAAGTGCAATATCACTTGAAATACTGTTATCGTTGAAAAATTACATTTATTTTATTCAAAAAAGCAATATAATGTTCTCACACATTGATGTGTTGAGAACTGGCGAGAACGAGTCTTCTGAATTTCTTAGGAAAAAGTGAAGTTCAGAGCAGTTTTAATAGAACTTTAAAGGTGAGGAGGGAAGGGGGAGTGTGTTATAAAGATGGTCGTAAAAACACAACCATCTAACATCGCCGATATCAATTTTCGTGGAATATGGAAAGGTTTGCAATAATTAGTATACATGTATAGAACAATTGTACGTATTCACGCGAAAAGGATTTTTTATGATTACTAAAGAAATTCCATAATCTAAAGAAAGAAACATCGCTGTATATAAAATTGATATTTAGTTCTAGAAATAAATTACTCTTTTAGGTATGTAACAATTATCAGTGAATTTAAACAGTTAATAAGGAAATATCAAATTCTGTAAATTACGGTTTAAAAAAGATCTAGAAAAAATGATCGTCCGGAAATATTCTGTATACTACTTTTCTTTTGCTACTGCTTAAAGATGATGAATAAAAAAATTATACTTTTGCAAAAAATTAAATGTGCTAGAAGTAGCTAAAGTATAATTTCGTTGGATTAATACCTTATCCATACAATCAAGAACTTCATATGTTAATTAATATATTTTTGAGATACTTAATATTTTTACAAACAGAAACAACTTACTCTGTACCTAGTTTCTAATAAGATACTTTTAAAAGTAATTCAGTTCATTTCAATAGCAAAAAACGACTATATCGATATTTGCCAAACCTTGACTTAAAAGCTAGTTCAAAAATATGTCACCTACAAAATTTGTAAGGAACAAATTCTGTGGCCACGTGGACAGAAATATGTTATAAAAGTATATTTATTCACCAAACTAAATATATTGAACAAATGTTAGGAAAATTCGATATAGACAATGCATATCCTAAAAGTCTGTCTGCAGACCCACGTGTAAAATAACAAAAGCCTAATGGACTACCTGAAAAGACCTATCCACGTAGAGATCATGTTTGCAGTAGGCCAGGTGAGTAGATTTTTACATCCTTATGACCACACTCACTGGAATTCTGGAAAGAAAATATTTAAATATTTAAACGAGACTAATGATTATAGTCTATGTTGTGTATCAAACCCTGACCCTAAAGAATTAATTGGGTACAGTGATGCTGATTAAGCAAATGACGATGAGTCAAGACAGTCAATTAGTGGATAGGTATTTGTTAAAAATGGAGCTACCATTACCCGGTCTGCTCAACGTCAACAACGCCTTATCTACGACTGAGGCATAATTTATGGCTGCCTGTGTAGCCACCAAAGAAGCTATGTGGTCAAAGCAACTATATAGTGATATTTATTTATCCACTTTTATGCATAGTACATATGGCGGACTTATTGCTACATGAGCAATATTTCCAGTCAACCATAACAATTGGTATTGAAATTTAGTTTGTATACTATAAGAGATTTTACGACGAAAATTATTTATAGTACATTAGACAAAAAAATACAAAAATATAAATATTACAAACTATGATTTGGGATATAAAAGACAAGAATGGACAAGGGCACAAATAAAAGTTTTCAGGAGAGAGAACTTTTTCATTCGATCTTTGAAAATATTTAGGGACGTAATTTTCCTGGTGCCAGGATCCAGGTTATTCCAAATTTTTGCTGCTTGGACAGTGAAGGTTTTTTCGTAAGAGGTAGAGGTATGTTTAGGAATAAGTAGGATAAGGGAACTTTCAGATCGTAGCCCAAAGCCGTGAGCAGACAAGTTTTTAAATATGGCAGTAAGATAATTTGGGCTCTGTTAATTTTGTAATATATTAAAAAAAAGTGTAAGTATATAAAGTTGGCATCGATCGTGGATCTTCAGCCATTTCAGAAGTGACTTGTATTCAGATATATGATCATATTTTCTGAGGCCGATGATGTACCGGATGCATTAATTTTTGAAGACGTTCCAACTTTTACAAATATTCTTCAATAAGATCATGATAACACACATCTCCATAATCAATTAATGGTAGTGGATTATCGATATCGGTAGATTTTCGTTTTATTTGGTAGAAAAATTTGAAGACTTTTCAAAGTGTGTATCCTGTTGAAAACATGACGACTAACATCATTTACTTGAGGGTGCCAACTAAGTTTTTGATCTATCAGTAGGCCCAGGTTTTTATAGTACGTATATGGTATTATTTTACTATTTAGCCCTAATTTCGGGAAACTAGGTAGGTTTATTTCAGGTAGGTTTACAATAATGATAGCTTGAGAATTGCTTTGGTTATACAAAAGACCCATTTCATGAGCCCACTGACCAATTGAAGCAAGATCTCGATTAAGGATATCGATGGCTTTTGATAAGGAATGGAGGTCCGAATGCGCATTGATTTGTAGATCATCAGCATAGATATGATAATTGCTACATATATTCTTAAAAAACAATAAATGCTGAGAAAAAGAGAGGAAATAGAACTCCACTTTGAGGTACAACAGCTGTAAGATCAGTCCATCCAGAAAACATATTTGAGGACTTAACACATTGCCTGCATCTATGGAGATTTGAGCTAAACCACTAAAGTGAATATTGGGATATATTAAGATATTTCAAGCGGGCAAGAAGAATATCGATATTAATGAGTTTAAAAACATTCTGTGGGCATTAATATTGATAATATAATTCGCAATTAATGTAATAAAAACAGTGGTTTTCACAAGCGTTACAAACACATAGATACAATTTTTACCTAAAAATTGACTAAATACAATTTTTTTACCGAAAAATGCTACGCCAAAATTATTAATTTAAACTATATTCATACAAATGATCAGTGTGCTGATTGAAAATTTAATATGAAAAATTATGCTTAATGTTGAATTGTTTAATTTAATGAAGATATTAATGTAACAAATTGCATTATTCAGTAATCTTATTTCAACTTTGTTTAAACATACTCATTAGGTAGGCTCAAATTGGATAGGAGTATTAATATACTAATATAAGTTAAATTACGAGCCTATACTATTGCACAGTAGCGTCATCTTTATATTGTGTTAAAATTACGAACTAAGCAATGTACATTGTTGATGGCTCACTCGCTCTTCTCTCTCTGCATGGTGACATTTCTTGTAATGTATGTAGACGTACGTAAATTTAATTAAATGCGTGTCAATCCACCGAAGTTTAAAATTAAAATAAGTTAGGAAAACTTAGCAAGATAAGTTGTTAAAACAGTATTTTCTTTCTTTTCAGTATTCAACATTAATCTGCAATATGCTAGCACCGTTATTAGCAGCTTGTATAATTATTCTGATCATAGTGAAATATTACTACGATAAAATAAAATAAAAATTTTACCAGTTGGCATCAGAAATCCCTCACGCTAAGTGGAACCGCTGGATCAACTCGTGCTTACCTCTGAGAGGTTACGCACATCGCTTCCGTGGGAATTCTGGAGGTGAGTTCTTGCACCCACGTGAAACTAAAGCACCTACCTATCATATAATGCATACTTGTTTTATACATTGGTACTCCAGAATAAGCATATGCTTAAATAATAATACAACATAAAAGGAAAACATGAAATTATAAGAATTTTAGTGATACAAATTTGTCAATATTTTATTTTCAGAACTTTTAAAAAATATTTGTTTTGACAATGTAGCATAACAATGTCTTTTTATTTCAGTATATTTTATTTATACATCACTTTTATGAAAAAACGACATATATTAAATGCAATGACTCAGATTCTTAGGCATCAGGTTGACTTGTACACTAATATTCCCATGGTAAATTAGTATACTGGATAAATGAATATTTAATTTTGTATAAATATTGCTAACAATACAGAAACTACTAAAACTATAAACCATAAATAACAGGTCCATTAAATAAAGCTATAAGATATCAAGAAATAAAAACAACTGTTCCAAAAAATATATAGAAAAAATTGTAATAATAAATCATTTGTTCAGTAATCAGAAGTAATGGAAGAAAAATAGTCATAAAAATAGATGGAAATAAATATTTAGGAAAACGATCAAAAATATGACTAACAAAAAAACAAGAAATAAAGGAATTGAAAATCCACCAAACGTACTAGACTAATATTTAATTTATTACTGCGTTTATAACTGAATATTAGTTGTTGATCAAAGCACTGAGACCATGAGTTGCAGTAAATTTTAATAACGTAATAAAAACAATGAAGTAAGTCGTTTCAGGTAAGTTTTATCTTAAGTAAATAATTTTACAGTTTCAGCAAAATTTGTCAAATTTATATAGCTTGTATTTGAATTAGGACGTAACCTAAAATTGTTCATTCTGGCAAAGTTGAAATAAACTATCATTAATCCAAAAATTAATAAAATCATACCAAAAATCTGGAAGTATTTTCATAACTCGGACATATGACACGTTTACTCAAAAAATACTCCCTGAAATCGCCAAAATAACTGAAATAACCAAAATGAAAAAAAAATTGCTTTTAATTTTTATTTCATTTCCAAATAAGTCCTCTACCCGCTTTATGTTCTGAAGCTAGAAGGCTGAGAAATTAAATACGATTAAAATAAAACAATCGCAAAAATAATACACAGAAATAAAAATCAAAGCAGATGCACATACAATGTAATTAAATTACAAATTTTGAATGGACTATTATTGAGCTATAATTAAGCAAAAAAAGAATTTCAAAAGCCACTTTTAGAAATATTTAAAATGACATTAAATAAATTACCAAGTTTTTGTTTCCATTTCAGATGTTTGTGATTCTATTAACATTTTTGGCATAAAGACATTGGAAAATGGAGGAATTATGAAACTGTGGTTGGGGCCATATCTATATACGAGTAAGCTTATTTTTATTTTTTAACATAAAAAATCGCGATGTGTCTCGGAATTAATGAAGCTTACTTTAGTATAGAAAGCCTTGATTAAATACAAGCAATGTTTTCAATCTGTTAAAATTTTGAACAGCATTAGATTCATCTAAATTTCAACTTTATTTTGTGAAGTTTAATATAGGGGACTAAATTAGCGCGTCAAATATCTTCATCCAAAAGTGTATTAAAATAATATTATGGGCACAAAAATTTATTAATATAAGAGAAGTATTTACTTAAAAACGTAATTTTAAGATCATTATTTTCTTATTGAAAACTGACGGAATATATTTTTGCAGACTTTGTTATATTTATTAGATATTGTGTAATCATCTGCAATAGCTTATTAATAATGTAATGATCAGTACATTTTTCTAGATATGCTGCTCCTACTCGGACTCCTACAGGATTTTAGGGTGAGATTGGGCAGCCTACTAACATTAAAATAGGAGACAGACTATTAGCATGATTCATAAATTATTTATATGTGGCAAAACAGCAAATTTACACATGTAGTATTTGTTAAACCGTTTCGAAGTTTGGTGATTCAATAGTGATTGGTAATGGTGATTCATTAAATTTCAAAATAATTGTTAAATTAGCAGATTTATCTAGTTTGGTACTTTAATTTCCTAAGTACAGACCTTGAAATATTGGCTTTTGATATATTATGTTGTTACTTTTGTTGCATTTTCAGTGATAACAGATCCAACAGCGGCAGAAATTATACTTTCAAGCAGTCTACAGAAAGACAGGATGTACCGCTTTGGAGCTAAATGGGGCGGCCAGGGATTGGTATCCGCAAATGGTACTTTAAACTTTACTCAAAAACTCAATAAAAACTGTATTGGCGACAATTTAAAACAAAATATAATTCATGTGATTGCGTCAATGTGACCAAACAAAAGGAAAATTGAAAGATTAATTAAAAATATTTTTTGTTAATACGAATCATTAAAAAAATGCAAATAAAATTTTAGGTCAGTAATTTTCATTAATTTAAATTGTCTATGAATTATTAAGTCAATCTAAACAAAAATTCGCATACGTACAGCGTTATGTATTATAATACAACAATAATTCTATTACGGTATTCTTCCAAAAAAATACGGAATTCTTCCAAAAATACGGAAGTCTTCCAAATTAAAAAAGAAAGCCCAATTTTATTCAAATTATGACATTTCTGAAAGGTGTAAAAAATCCCATTGATACCGTTTTAGATCAAAGGTCATAGACATAAAGTTTCTTTAAAAAATACAACGCATTTTTTCACAGAATTCTATGCAAGACGTCACGATCGAGACGACCTGATCCTATCACACGGATTCATGCAGATGTGCAATAATCCATGTGATGTGCCCTACTCTATGAGTCTCACCGATTAATACTTAACGTTCCCAAATCGTTGTATTACCTTTCAACAACAACCTAAAGTTGTTGTTGAATCACCATTACATCAGTACTAAATTAGAAATACAAGCTAAACAATGTTTTATATGCAATTAACCGCTTTTAGATAGTGTCGCAGTGACCGTTGAACGTAGTTAACAAAGTTTGTAAAATACTAGTGTCGATGGAAGCGAGGTAAATCTTTAAAAATCAATTTTGAAAATGTGGTCTCCGGGACAATTTATGTACTTTATAATAGTATACATAAATAGTATACGAGAAACAGAGTAAACTAGAGTAAGAGCCCCGACAGAAATAAACAATTCAAAGTATGTAACAATGCCCTCGTAAAAGATTGTTTTTTTCTGGATAACAAGCCAGTGAAAAGTGAGGAAAAGTTAAAAATAAACATAAAGTAGGTGACGTTAATAGAACAGTTCTCAAATGTTATGTAAAAAAGCTTCAGAGGTAATTGGTGATGTATATGGATGACTTACAAAATAATGCTTCAGTTTTGAGTACAATGTAATATCTGTCAGCGTAGAATACAGCGTGAGTCCACTGGTCTGTAATGTTTCTAGTAGTAAAAAAAAACTTTTCTTATTATATAGAGAATTATGATGATTCTCAACTAATATTGGGGGAGTGAAAAGATGTCTCACGACATCAGAAACTCATCACATCACGATACTAAATTTTACGATGCGGAAGTAATGAAATATTATTAGTAATTAAATATTATTAGTAATGAAATATTATATTTTGAATATCTCCACAGCTTGTGGACTTTGCAACAATGAACCACGTTTAACTCCTTTAACTGATATAAATAAAGATATCAATGATTATGATTTAAATTCAATTGATATTATATCTGGTGGTTCTGCACTCACAGATACCTGTCATATTCCAATATACAAAAATATTACCTAGCGCATATTTCCCAGGTGTAAGAGAAATAACTCAATGAGCCACGTTTCTTCAGTTTACCAATATAAGGTAACTAAAAAATGTTCCATTTTAGTGACCATAAAATGCGGTTATCGGATTTTTCTTTCACATTTTTCACGTGCATAGTTACAAAGTTACAAATGGGTACGCTATTTGATACTTTGGATACTCGTACTTCACGAAGAATATACCGTAAAATAGTGCGTAGAATACTTGTGATTTGATTTAAAAAAAAAATTTATATCACATCCCTCTCGATGAGTTCAGAGAAAAGAAATATACATCCCCACACCCCAAGTCGGATTCATGAAAGAGAAAAAAATCAAAATTGTAGTTAGGATCGGACTTAAATTGAAAGAGTTAAAATGCTGTGACATGTGAATGGATAGACAGATTTGATGAAATTAGAAAAGTTCTGTTTATCATCGTTGGGATGTGAAACCCTAATAAAGGCGAGGACGGCGAAACAAGGAATTTGCGAAGTCCTGACATTGCAATCACTATAACTAATCGATGAAGAAACAGAATTTTCATTATCAGCAGTACCACTTTTTATTTCACAATTTATAACATATTATACATTTATAATTTATAACATATTATTTTATTACGTGTGCTTACCAGGGACACAATGTAAAAAATACACGTCTCGTTTCCTACCTCTAACCAGCTCGGACTCGACAGAATAAAATGCATAGTAATTCAAAGGTCACTTTCTCTGCACTCTACAACGATAACGGTTGATTCAATGAAAAAAATATGTAGGGTATTTAGTAGAGAATTAACAGTTCTGTAATAAATATAAAAAAACTCGATACATCTCAAAATCTCTTCTCGATCTCAATTACCTCAAAACGCTGTCGATGGGGTTTTCTATATGGTTTTAGCGCATCAAAGCGAAGGCATCTATATAAATCCAGCTAACTGTAAATTTATGAGAAAAACTCTAACATTACTGGGCTATTAGGAACAAATCGCAATTCTCAATTTCTCTTACGTTTTCATGCATTTTTCTTTGATAATAATAAAGACAAATTGATTTGTGTTGATACTCAAGTTACAGAATTTGTTGAAATTATAGTTCTTTTGATTTCAGCTTTTGAACGTAAATTAATCAAATTTTCATCTTTATCACGCGTATTTTCTCAAAAATCCAAATATAATTTCCTTTCAATAATTTTTTTATATAAAACCCATTAATTTTAAGTCATCTATCAAAAATTATTTGGAGTAAGGGCAATTATGCCATAAATCGGCAATAAATTACCATTTCATAGATTTAAAGAAGCAATTGTAACTACGCGCATTCGTTATTTCTTTGATAAATGTTTACGGGGTTATTAATATTTTTTTGCTTAGGCTTAATCATTCGTGAGTCAAGTATGTTATAAGTGATTTGATAGCGTATTTTTTAATTTCAAGGTACCATTTCAAAGATTCTTTAACGTGATCTCCCTAATTAAAGTGTATTCATTGAGTATTTGAACTGTCTTCAAATATTATAATCAAATTGATTAAATTAAAAAATTGTTAATTCTAGCTAATAAATGGAAACAAAATAGAAAAGCTTTTAATCCAGCATTTAGTCCTCGAGTAATAGATACTTACACTAATACTATGAATGAACAAATCACAATACTAACGGAACGACTGAATCTTCTCGTCGGTAAAGGAATTGTAGATGTTGAAGATTATCTGAATAAGGCTGCTGTTTCAATAATATGCAGTAAGTTTCGAAGGCTCTACAGTATATATATATATATATATATATATATATATATATATATATATATGTATATATATATATATATATATATATATATGTATATATATATATATATATATATATATGTATATATATGTACATTTTTTTTTCTTCTAAATGATATTAGCATAATTTTTTCCATGTAGAATAAAAGCGTTAACGTAATCATAGAATGAGGAAACATTTATAATCCACACCAGGGCGATCCAAAAAGAAATATCTGGGCAAATAAAATCTATGTATATTTTATCCTATTTTTACCAAAGCATCATTTTTAGGATATCGGTAATGTGTCAATTTTAGGATTTCACCAACCTTTCTCTCCTATCTGGTAGTTAATAATTATATTGTTAGGTAATTTTTGTGGTATTTATTTATGGATTAGTGTAAATTTTAGTTTATATGTTTAAAAGTCGAATAGGTCCATTTAGAGAACAATTTAAAAAAAATATTAGGAAAAGAGTGAATACTTTTTATTGATGCATTTTTCATTCGATATTACTGTCGACTTATTTTCAAATTATAATTGTTTAAATGATCACAATAGATCGTCATGTTTTATTGTCATTTTAGAGGTATTTGACTATTTTTATTTAACACTTCTACATAGTAACGAGGAATTAATCTTTTTTTAGTTAAATAATAAGAAATCCTCCTTGTATAAGTTTATTCTTATCTATTTGAAACCACTTACATTTTACCGTTTTCATAAGATCGTTCTTCATTTTCAGATACATCTCTCAGTCTTAGAGGTTACAATATGCAGACTGATGAATATTTGACATTTTTAGAAGCAATTCAAGACCAAGCAAACTTAATATTTATAAGACCACTTAGGGCATGGCTTCATCCAGAATTTATATTTCAGCTGAGCAGTTTTGGAAAGCGGGAGAGGAGAAATTTAAAAGTATTACATTCATTTAGTTGTGAGGTAAATTTGTTTTACTTTCTCCTTTTTAAACACAATTTTCTGGCCAGAAATACATAATTTATTTCCACGTAATAAATTGTATATATATATATATATATATATATATATATATATATATATATACATATATATATATTTATATATATATATATATATTTCTCCATTCTGGGTCGATTTGAGCAAATTCAAACATTTTACGACATTAATTCGGTTTTATTAAAAACAAATTAAAAAATATACTTTTTAGGATTATAACATTTTTGTCACGCAAATTTAACTCTTTGTGCTAAAAAATATACCGCTCAAACCATATATAAAAATTTGCACAACTAATTCAAAATTACAGTAATAAAAATCTTAGTATCTGTAATTCTAAAAAAATATTCACACTTAACCACAAAAGGTATGTATGGTAACAACTAGAGTTATACCATTTTTGGATTTTCGTGTAAATGAATTTTTCTTAAAATTTGTGATGGAAAATATTAAATACTCCTAAAAAATACTTAAAATAATTAAAGGTTTAAAAGGTCTCAAATTAATTTTTCTATTTTTGTTATCACAAATATACAAACTGCTTGCAATTGATACTGACGCACGCGCGACATCAAAGCAATAAAAGTAATTTATTGTTAGATATATTTTTAAATGTGGTTGAAAATATTCAAAGACATAGCAAAAGTTGTTGCTCTTTGTTATTAATATTTTTTAATGGCACTACTTCAAGAGCCAGTATGCGAATAAGAATAATGTTGCATGCATATAATATGCTTTATGTACACATATTTTGAATTTTGTAATCTTTCAAAAAAAGCTGGCAACGTAATCTAAAATTCTTTACTTAAATTTATAAATTCCTTATGTCGAAATTCTACCATGACAAGTCTGTCGTGGATTTTTTTTATAGCTCAAGTGTGCACGGTTCATAAATACTGTAATTTTTGCGACAATTTTTATTCCTAAAAGTAGAAAGCTGATTAAAAATATATAGATTGACGAGGAGGAACCATCCGGTGACCACCACGTTCACCTGATCTCAATCCCGTTGACTATTTTCTGCGCGGTAATGAAATAATGTACGAGAAAGAAATCAAAAGTGAAGAGGAATTACGTCAGAAGTTAAATGTTGCATCAAATTCTGTTAAAAGTAACAACCGTGCTCTATGAAATTTAGGACGAAACTTTGTTCGAATACGTAATTTATGTCTATAAGCTGTATAGACTGCAGAATTTGTTAAAATAGCAAGCACAATTTTCATCGTACATTTTAATTTTAATTTTTTCTTGTCGTCTTTTCCCAAAAATTTCAATATTTAAAATATTTTTAAACTACACATAAACGAACAACACGAATGTATTGTTCCTCTTACTCGTATATTTGTTCCTCACATGGCGCCATTTAAAAGAAAATGTGATAAAAAAGCAACAACTTTTGTTAAGTCTTCACCCATTTTTAACTTTGTTTTGAAACACAATTATAAATAAAATTAAAGCTTTGTCTTGAAAGAACGGTTAAAAATGTTTAAATCTCAAATTACTATCGTGCTTTTTAGGAAAATTTAAGAGTTTCCGTGAAAAAAGTTTTGGAAAAATACATTTACATGAAAATTTAAATAAAAAGAAATTACTTCACAATGGACGTCTTCTGTGTTTAAGTGTAAATTTCTTCTCTTTTATATAGAACAATAACATTTTTATTAATAGACGTAGAACCAAACTATCCCACCTTTTGAGAGGATTAACCAACTGTGTTTAGTTTCTTAAAATAACATATAAATTCCAGCTAAACTATTTACCTACTTTAATTCAAACGTATATCCTTTAGAAGCTCGACTTTAGTGTCGGCAAGAAATTGACGGTAGATGGGGGAAGACTGATTTGGTTCTAATATCAAACCACGTTTCGTATACGCTGAGTACAATATAGGACTTCGAAAATGAAGCTCTCAAAATTGCTTTAAAAATAAAATTTTGCAGAAAAACAGTTTTTACAAAAAAAAATTTCCATCTTCGAATAACACAGATCTGCAAGTAAAAAACTGCATAGAATTTTTATATATTTTCTTATAAATTTCAACTTGGTAAAAATGAAAAAAAATTCCATCACGTAATTTTGTTTGCTACATTCAAGTTTTTTTTGTAATTTAGCTTAAAATTCCTAATTAACTTTAAATATCGTATTTTGTTTTTTCTTTAGTATTTCATTGGCCATCTAATGCCACATTCACTTTATATTCAGCATTCAAACGGCACTGTGATTGTTATTTTATTTGTGGAATATGGCTTGCAGAGATTGTATAATTTCTACAGACAGCTTCTGTTATGTATATGGTGAATACACAAATAAAAATACACATTATAAAGAAACATAAGTGAGTTTGTTAAAAAAGTTTATTTGACGTATTTTATATTAAAACTTGGAGATCAACGCTAAACATGGGCTCTGCATAAGGTGTACAGAAGATGCGGGGAAGATCTTTGTTCGTGATTTAAGGGTAAGAAAAGCTCATTTTGTTTTAGCATTCCTACGATATCATCACACAAAGTAGCAGTCCAGTTCTGTTCGGCGGATGTGAAAGGATTTAATACAGAAAATAAAAAGAAAATATCTCACCCTAATTTTCACTCAGCTATTCATCCAGTGCCTCATGTTTCTGAAATGCCAGTTCCACAGCTACTTTTTAATTTAAATGACATCCTGAGTGAGTCAAGGGACTCAGAAGTATTACCTTTCCACGGCGAAACATGTCCACATTTTTCTATAGACGAGAGACCTCAACTTTTTTGTCAAATTCAGCTGAACCATCAAGTAAAAGAGTTATGTCTTTGAAAAGATACAACCGAATTACTAAGATCAAGGCTAAGAAAAAAAATATGCTATCACCTGGGCCTCATTTTTTTGGTACAGGTATCAAGAAAGAGAATTTACTCTATTTTTCTTCAGATGAATAATAACGCGTATTGCTATAAGATTTTGATTTTCCTTTAAGCTGAATAATTTTATAATTCTCGCTGAAAAATTAAATATAACTTTCAAAACATGATAAGTCAGTCTACTTTTCCAATAACCGGCGACGTATCTAAAAGAAACTATTTTGGTTATAGGTGTTATAAAATACACTTCCTTTTACTTACACAATTATTAATTTTTAAATAGATCATCAGACGTAAAATATTTTAGATTACTTTAACCGCAATAATATAATAAAAAAGTTTAAAATGCAGTTGCAAAATACCTAGGGAAATTAAATATTTCAAGAAATATTTTATAAACAGCTATTCATATGATCCTTCAGAATCAGAAAATAATAATTAATCGGAAAGTTTTACCAACACATATTTCAGTTTCAGTTAAACAGACAAGTCAAATACCCTATTTGGAACTTCTATTAAAAATGTGCGATGACGAAAAGACTATCACGAACTCTCATGTTCGGGCGGACGTCGACATGGCTCTAGAAGCTGGATATGCTTCGTCTGCCATAGCTGCTGGGCTACTATTAACTTTACTGGGAAAACACCAGAAAATTCAAGAGAAACTTTATAACGAGTATAATTTTTTTATTTATTATTCAAAACATCCCGACAACATAGACGCCGGAAGCATTAAACTAGACAAGCTTTTGTTGTTTATCCATCTATTTATTACGTATTGCCGTTTACTCTTATGAAATAAGAAAAGAGCAGAGTAATATCAAAATAAATTAGTTTTATCGTAACATAGGTACAATGAATACGGGTTCTGAGATTTTTCTTACCAAAAAGAAATAATGTTAGATTTCATGTCTAAAAGTCCTAAAATGTATTTGTCATCTTGGCTCAATAACCATACATTGCTTTGAATTTCATTGAGGGAACAATATTATAATGGAAAAAGAACATTAGTATTTATTTTAATAAGCTGCCTGTAATAATAATAATAATTAAAGTTTATTTATTGTCATTAAAATACCTTTAAAATGGTTACAATATTTATCTGAAATAGATCACTTTTAACAGTTATATCTACACAATTTCGTTAAAGCATTATTTTTAACAGTGCATCGAAATTGTGTAAAAGGAATACGTAATGATAAATCATTAAGATTATTTTCACAATAATTATTTTCAGAATCAAACAATATTACGACGATTCCACTAGAAAGGTCGAGAAGATGGATTTGTCACATCTACACTATTCAGAATAATTAAAGAAATGTTTAGAATTTATCCCTTGACGCCAGTCATGGGCCGAAAGACAGAAAGTGACTCAAAAATATGTAAGCGAACCATTTCGTGAGTTTTAAAGAAAATTCAATTTAAGGTAATATTGGAAACAAAATAATTTTAATTAATATTTCGATGCATTTCATAAAATTTTATAAAATTTCATTATGCATTTCATTATTGTTTAAAAAAAAACAATTGAAGTCATCTGTTTAATAGTTTTTCCTTAATGTTAATAGTTTTTAGTAATAATTGTTAATAGTTTTTAATAATAGTTAATAGTAAAAACGATTAACATTATTACCTTTTTAATTTTATTTTAATCCACTTTTACATAATTAAAGAGAATTTCAAAATTGTTTTAAAATGTATAAATAGGTTGAAAATTAAGTTAATATTTCAAATGCAAGATAACGGAGAAATATGCACGGAGTATTTGAGAGATAAAGTTAAAAAGGTTGACATCTGATACAATTTTGCAGTTGGAGAAATATTAAATTCCTCATATTTTTGGTTTACGTTTTCTTCATAAAGATGCATATAATACGGGTAGTGATCTAATGATTATATAATTTTTTGACGTAAATATTTTTTTTAAAATCGCACCATTTTCCGCAGACGACAAAATATATTTTTTTCAAATATTTTTGAAGAAAGAAGGAATACCATAACCAAATATATATTTTGTTTGATCCAAAATATCATAGCGTCTACAAAATTGATTTAAATCATAATTTTGCCAGAAAACCACAAATCTCACCAATTTGCGGCGTTTTTAACAGAGTCTCTGAGTAAATATAAATTTAATTTTTCATGGTTTTAAAACAGTTAAATTTAATGAAAATTGCAGTTAGCAATTTTACATTCGATTTGAGAGTATTGGAAACTTTTTTTACGAGAGAAGAATAGTTTAAAATACTCTCAAATCGAATATACTTATTAACGTACAATCCTTTACACTAGAAACCTTAATGAAAAAATGGCCATAGTGAATATGAATGTGCTATTTCGCCTATGACCATCTTCACGAAATGAAATCCTGTATATGCATTGGTAAATATTAATACATAAGATATTAACTGAATCGGAACTATTATTCGGTATTTTTGCTATATATTTTATTGAAATATTTTAACTATTGTTGCAGTACTTAAATATTCGATGACTACTACTCTATTTGTGGTGCTTATTTTCAGCGGAAAAAGTAACTTTACCCGCTGGTTGTGGCGTGTTGATATCCGTCTGGGGTTTACACCACGATCCAAATGTGTGGGGAGAGGATCATGAAGAATTCAGACCAAGGAAGCGGCGGCGTTGGGGGAACAAGGAAGCGGCGGCAAGAAGACACATATGTTCCTACATACCGTTTAGTTATGGTGCTAGAAATTGTATAGGTAACGATATTATTATTGTTTGATTCGTGGTTACGACAAAACGTTATGGCATAAACTACTTTTTTAGTTTGACGTCAAAGATATTCAGTTAAAAAAATTTCTCAAACCAAATTTGTCCGATTTGTTTTAAATTGAATAACTATTTTTATGGACTTCATTTCCCATATTATTAAAAAACGACGCTTTCATTAACATTATTTCATTAGTTACTCGTTAGTGGTTCTTCATTCTAATTGTTACATAATGATAATTATGCCAGCTAAGAACTTAAACCAGAGTTATACTTTTCATAAATGTTAGCCACAGCTTTCTGTGCAATTTCGTATGTGTTTTTATTACGAATATCGGTTTTAGATCTTCTAGATTTACTACAATTCTACTTAAATATATTTGGTTTATATGCAATTACATAAGAACACCCATATCTATCAAACATTTATTTAAAATGCATTACATGTAGGACTACCTGGGTTTAATAAAGATCTTAAGGAAGTGAAGCTATAGTCACTGTTTATACATCCAGCGCTATAAGAGATCCTTAGTAATGGTCTTATACCGAAGTGTCAGAAACCGTTAACACAGATAATATGCACACATAATATATAAATTTTTGGTACACGTCTTCTCGGTTTTAAATTTTATCTTTATCAACTAAAGGAAAAAATTGTATCATACTTGTGTAGAACATAAATATAATACGTGACTAAAATTTCAATTCCTGATGAGAAGAAACGTCCAGAAATGTTTAACATTCACAATGTTAATTGACAGGTAAATATCTGGCGATTCTTCAGCTCAAGATTACGGCGATTCACCTTCTGAGAAGGTTTAAGATATACGCTGATCCGACGGATTCCATGACATTTAATGGAGCTTTCGTTGCTCTTGAGAAGAGATAAATTTTATTTCATTTTTAAATTCTCTATATATAGAGACAATATGGTGAAATTTATTTAAATATATTTATGTTGTCAACCTTCTTATTGGGTGAAAATTGAAAGAAAAAATGCAACAGTTAAGAAAATAAAACTGGACTTTAGAAGGCACTATTTTCATCAGTATCACTAGCAGGAAAATTATGTTACCGTTTTGGTTGCTGGGTGTTACGGTTTACTACATAAGATTATTTAAGTGTTTGATATGATAGTGGTAGGAAAAAAGTTCTAATGCTAAAAGGTCTGGACGAAATGCCTTGGCAAGATATTATCAAGCATGTTCAAAGGATTATTTCAATAATTGGATTGGTGTATTGGCGAATCAAAATAACGTAACAAATAATATTAAGTTAAAAAAGCGAAGAGGTATATGCATTGTTTTATAATTTATTTTATATCGTTATCACAGTTTACTTAATTTTCTTTAAGTAAATTTCATTGAAAACAAAATTGTAAGCAACCATTTCATCAACATTCTGGTTTCGACTAATTCATAACTATGTAACTGACGTAAGTTTTAATGGTTTTTTATTTTTAAAAAAAACGACAGTTTTTAAAGTAACGACAGAAAATATCGATTTAATTTTTTAACAGTTCAGTTATGGTTTGTTTTCTTCAAGTTTGTAATGTCCATTAATACTGCATAGAATTTAATCAATAACCCATTTTGGCATTTTAGTTTATTTTGGAAATTTTACATACAAAAAATGCTTGTAATGTTAAATTTATAATATTTAATCCATTAATAATATAAATAAAATGTATTATTTTCATCTATTCATAACTTTACTTTTGACAGTTTTATTTATGCCTGCTAGCATGAAAAGTTAAAGTTTCCGTAAAAGTTAAGTCAACAAAAAATTAAATGGGATAAAGGCATATGTGAAGTTGGAAAAACTTAAACTTTAATGCACCCGACACAGTTTTAATGGCAGACCACTATCGGCTAGAAGAGTGAATAGGAATATAGACAAGGAATGAATTTAAACCGGTTTCCGAAATATATTAACATACGCACCTAATTGTACCCATAACTTATTAATTATAAATTATATTTTATAATATGTAATTTTTTTTAAACGAAAATCGTAAAATTACTTATTTGGTGAGTTGTTTAAACGTCAGTTACATTTTCAATCTGTAAATAATGTAACAATTTATGAAGCACTTGATATAATTAAGAAGGTATCATTCGCAGGTTTTGCTACGGCTCTAACGTCAATATTGAAATTCAATTTTGAGCAAAATATCTGGTCACCCTAGTTGTGTAATTTTATACAGATTTAATAAAATAAACTAGCTCTGTATTGCCATAAAATATAAATTTTAGTTAAATCAAATAAAAAATGTGTAAAAACGTCAGTAGGACAGATGTACTGCTTCAAACGTTTAAATTAAAAATTTATATTGAAAATATTTTAAATCACTTATGCTGAACCCTACTTTTCTTGAAAAGTGGGTTCTGCATAAGTGATGGGCAGACTGTCGTAGGGAAAATAATTTAGTAATATTCAATGTATGTGTCAAAATTATTTTAAACAAATTTGCGAAAAGTTAAACAAAATACGATTATAACGAAATGTTTTCGAATTTCCAAAATACTCCGGTCGTTATCATCAGCTCTGTCTTCATCGTTTTCAAGTTAGCTTTCTTTTGATAATATTCTAGCGAAGTTTGTTATGATTTCTTGGAGCTGGTTATAAAATTTTTTTCTCGAGTCTTTTTCTATAATTCTCCAATGATGAATTAACATTAAGAGAAAAATATTATGTATGTCCACATTACTACACTGAACATTTTCTAGAATAATTTTAGTAGAATAATCGTCAACACGCTTTTTCAAAACAATTGCCCTGTACGTAATGAGAAAATCAGAATTAATTATGTAAAGCGATTGCAAATAGAAGCTTGTGAATAGTCAACACATAAGCATCTGAGTTTCTTGAATTAATTTTTTTAAACAATTTTTAGTGAACTTACTGATCGATTTGTGCAAACATTTTACCATGTAGGTATGCAAGTTCACTCAATTAGATCTATGATTTTCATTATATATAATAATTCGGAGAGGGAGGGCTACCGAAGTCATTAAATATTTTTAAAAGTTCTAAGTCGGGCATACCTTTGATCAAAGAGAAGCTAAAACAATTTCATACAGAAAATTTGTCTCTGCATACATCTGTCAGTTAGATCAACACACAAAAACTACTAAAACTGATTTAAATGAAAATTTCACTGTAATACCACCCCGAATTTATCAATGAAAGCTGATAAAGACCAAATAGTATGCTTAGGCCATATGTATAGAAAATATTGTAAATAAAAGTTTCCATGTTTAAATAAACTACAAAATTTCATAGAGTCTTAGTCAGTTTTCTCATAAACTTCTGGCATACGATTTTTTCTTCTGTTTCTTATGTGATAGTTTCAACATCCACCGATAGTTCACCATTATGCTCAAATCCCACTTTCTATTGTATCTTTATTGTATTTCCTTAATACATTTATTAAATATTTTATCTTGTTCTTCGTTTGTAGCCTCTATAAAACTCATTTCACATTGTAAATTGTTTATCTCCTTATCCATAATTTATTCTTAATTTCAAGAATTCTAGTTTACTTATGTCTTTGCAATTCCTGAAATAAAATAGTTCCTCTTGAATTTTGATAATTGGAAAAGTTCTATGCTGCTCATCACATGTTATGTATGTGACATCCACTTTTTTTTCTTTCATCCAAGTTATTATTTTTTTAATAATTATTTGATTGAAATGTGACATGAATTATCTGATTGATAACTAAATTTTGCAATGTCATTATTTATTTTGATTTTCATCATTTCGATTTTACAAATTAAGTAAATTTTGTTAGTTATTTTTTTAGACCGACTGGCCTAATTTGTGAGGAATAAGTTCCGATTGGTTTTGTCCCACAAGTTAAAAAGATTGAACAGTGTATTCAATTTATTGCGTTTTGTTCCATTTACAATTAAAGTTTTCCTTATTGTCCGACTACCGCGCATCGAAGGAAAGGTAATGAATTTTACAGTCTATTTACTTACGTACGTATTTATGTATGAATGTTTGATAGTAGCCCAAAAATGATTGAACCGATCTTAGTAAATAAATTATTATTCGGTAGCCGGTTGGTCATTTGAAAGGTCTTTAAAAAAATTGTGAGGTTTAAAAGACATTTTTAATAAACATCAAAATACCTTTTATTTTTTTGCTTTTAGATTTTTTTGCTTTCTTTAAAAAATTACTGAGTCCATAAATAATGAAATTTGCTTTCACATCGAAACGAACGATGGGTTTTAATTGATTATTTAGATTTAATGTCTAAAACAACCCAAAATAGTTCAGTCATAGTAGATGCAGCCAACTTTAGACTTCCCTTTCTTGTAATTGACTGGATTTATATTATATTTTCAATATTGCCTGGAAGCGTTAAGAAAATATTGAACCAAAACGAATAATGTCAAGTATATTTGAATTTATTTTATCACTCTATTGAATCAATATTACGGGCACATCAGAAAAAAAAAAGTGAAATGACTAGGCCTGAGTACTTTTATATCTCACACATCATAGCGAAACTGCGCAAATGTATTTTTTTTATTGTCATACTAGATGCAATAATATAATATGTGATGGATAATAAGACTTTTTCATAATTTTGAAATGCCCTTTGACGTTTCAATAAAAGAATACTTCTCCAAAATTTTCATTATCATCGATTTAAAAAAACTAAATTATACTATTTTTAAATATGTATGAAAAATGAGTACATTTCTAAATAAGAAAAAAATTACCTAAATTTGCATGTCACATCATATGTAATTACAAAGATATTTTACTTATAAAAAGTGCTATTAACTACAAATTCTTATAAGAGTAAAAGAAATTTTAAAAATTTGCGGAAATGCTCATTTGTATATTAATAAACATTCATATCATTAAGAAACTAGTTTTAACAGGAAGATTCGTTTCTTTGCCTAAAAATGTTCTTCAGGTTTTTCGTCGATCTCGTTATTCTGTTAATATATCTCACATTCTGCGTTTTTATTTTTATGTTACTCTTTGTATTTAACACAATACTTTGCCTTTTAGTCCAAAGTTTGGAATTATTTATTTCTCTACTTCACGATCTTCAGGACTGACAGAAGATGAAAGCTTCACAGTATTATTTTCGGTAGTAGTACATTGTTCTAATGAGTTATTTGAATCTTGTACTTATTTTCTATATTTATTTGTTCATCTGCATTTACTTCGTGTACCACTTTATTTTTTTCTACCCCATTATTTTCCTTGTTCAGTTTCCGTCTATTTCTTCATGGCTCACGGAGGTTTATTTCAACAACGCTTTTCATTGGTTTCTTCTCGCTTCGTTCCCTATATTAGGTTTTATTTCATAAGAACACTTTTTCTAAATCTATTTTTATATTTTTACGTTCCTTTTTCTTTATTTTTCTCTTCATCATTCGCTTGCATATACCTTTCTTGGATTATTATTCAGGTAACAATTTTATAACTCTATAATATTACATTCGTTTGGCAAATTTTAAGTAAATCAGTACTTTACGGGTACTAAATATTTTATATAACTTTAGACAAAAATGTTTGGTATTTACATAAACTTTTATATTTAAACATTTGCTATGTTTAAGATGTTTTTTATGTTTAAGTTGCTTTTGCATATTTTGTTGTTGTCAAGTAATATTTTAATAGGCATGTATTTTATACAGATAAATATATGTTAAAAACTACACAAATAATATATAAAATATGAGACGCAAGGATCTTTTCCAATTACATATTAAAATAAGCTTTTGCCCACTCGTCGATTCTCACGACACAGCCAACCGTAGGGTATTTCTCCGAAGACTAAAATAGCGATTGCAGATTAAGAAGACTATGGCTCTCAGTTTCAATAAAATATTTGGTTTAAAATCCAATTTCTGCTTCATATTTATATTTAGTTATGCCAACTTTTTGGACATTTGTCAAAGATTATTATCAATATCTTATGACTTAACCTGGAAAATGTTTAGTATGATGATGTTTATTGGGTATTATTTTAAATTATAACTTATTCAAAATTTAAAGAAAAACAATGCATCATTTTATATAATAAAAGTTAGTTACACGAGTGAGTACACATCTGGAGGCTTGAAATTTGTGTTTATCGATCGCTTGTAAGTAACGACTTCCTAATCACTTCACAGAAGAAAGTAAAAAATGTCAAAACATTTATTGTTCAACAGGTCGACATTTAACAAGTATCAAAAATACATATAAAAATTTACCAAAAAAATTTATACATATTAATTTACCTAGCTAAAAAGCTACAATGAATGTTCTCAATGTACAGGTCAGTAGAAAATTATTTCCTGTTGAAGAATTATCAATGATTTCTGCCTCCAATGTGAAAACCATTGTTAGCATGGAATATATTTAGGTACTTTCAATAGAAAATGATCACATTAACTTCACAAATAAAATTATTACATATCTAATATTTTATTTGAGAACAGAGGTCATCTTGAAAACTTGTTTTTGCGGAAAATCTTAATGCAATTATTGGTGAAAGCTAGTGCCGACTATATGGATGTAATAGATTTTGAAAGTCGCTGTTATTATTAATGAAGAAAATAAAAATATGAAAATTGTTTGAACTAATCAAATGTCCGAGATATTTATTTCAAATGGTAGCTGGGTTGTTATGGAGTTTTTTAAATTTTTAATGAAAGAATATCCCTTTCTATGCTAATAGCATTTTCTGAAGAAAATATTTCACTATAATACCTCAAAAAATGTATTTGGTGGACACTTTCTTTTACCGACAAATTTTAAGGTAGGTGTGGTATGTTGAAAATCCATTAAAAATATTACCGAGAAAAACTCCACTTCCAAAACCACCTCACTTAATTTATCAAGAAATGAATTACTTCAATTAAAAAATTACAGGAAATTGAAGTACTATAGCAATAAAAATTTATTTCTAAAGATTTATACATCATGGTTTAAAAACGAAAATTCCGAATTTAATTTTTAATAAAATTTATGTGATTTACGTTGATGGTAACTGATTGTAGTATGAAATATTGTATTTTCGTTTTAATAAAAATTTTAATTTTTTTTTCTTTTTTCTTACATTGGTTTTTTTAAGAAAATTATAGTGTAGATCTGGGCCTGCATGCTAACAAATAATAAATTCAAAAGTTTAAAACAATTTAAAACAGAGGATATTCATAAATACTGTGAGAAAAAGAACATCTCAAATTATTGGAAATTATAATAATTATAATGAATATAATCGTTATGTTCAACGATATATTATTGATTTTATTCAAAAATATATAACATTATCTTTCGTTATTGTAAAGAAAATATTATTTCTGTTATTACGTGAAACTGATAATATGTATGTATTTACGCCGTTTCAGGTTTATTAAACGTTTGTGATCCAGTATATTAAATTTTACTTAACAGTATAAAAATATTGAATATATTTGGCGTTAATTTTGTAGAAATTAATTATTCACAATTGAATGAAATTTCGTAATGCATTATTATTTCTACTTTCTTTAAGTTCTTTACCACGACCTAGGTTTCGTTGTATTACAACATCTTCAGATCTACAATAGCCCATCTGAATATGTTGTAATACAACGAAACCTAGGTCATGGTAAAGAACTTAAAGAAAGTAGAAATAATACTACATCACGTAGTTTCATTTAATTGTGAGTATAAAAATATTTATAATTATTATTTACATCGATTTTATTAGTGTAATTATTGAGAAGTAATTTACTATTTTCTTTTGCCAATCGTGATACGATTTTCTAATAAAAGAAGATAAAAAGTCTAATTAATATTTTATTTTTCTCAAATTCTCTCCAGACATTTTTCGTCGTATATTCGTATATGTCTAATAAAGCTAATATATTAATGATGTTTATTTATAAACGAATGAGCTTTTTCATCAATTTTTAAATTTATTATGCCCTTACCCGAATTTTACACGCGATAATTATTTTTGGAAACAATTGTGTTTTGAGTTATACATCACACGACGTATATGTTTAGACTGCAATATTTCTTAACTAAAAATCTATTAATTTCTCATGCATAGTTAAAGAGAACAAGATTTATTTATATTTTGGATAATGATCATTTCAGAGAAAGGCTCGGTAAATTTCAATTTTCAAATGCGAAATTAATTACTGGTATGCATAAACACGTCTTAACCAATACAAAACTTCCCCATATTGAACTTTTTAAAGTCTCTGGTCCCCACATTACTGGCAAGGACTTTTTTTGCTTTATTGGCGAAAACTTTAAAACTCTTTGGTTATGTTGATACTATGTGATATACGGTTATAGTTGCGGCTAAAACTTATACATTTATTGTAATAAAAAAAACATAGTAATATTTTCACATCTTGCTGTGCTCAAAACTATTGAGAACGAGTTTTTTAAATTTCTCTACCAAAAACGGAAAAGAACTTGATTCATACGAGCGCAAAGGGACGAATTACTAGTCAGGTTACAGTGAAGAGTGGAGGAGGTCGATACCATATATTAATGATAGTTTAGACACGTTCCATACACTACATAAAAAACTGACCGTTATTTTCTAATTACCACATGTAGCCATCATACCAGGTGGTGCGTGGTGCATTAACAGCGCTTAGATAGATGGCGCTGTATAGAGAGAATAATCATCCGTAAATAGCGGTATAAGAGAATACATAATTCCATACATATTAATTTAAAAATAACATGGGTACGGAAAGATTCAATAGAAAATAAGAATTTTTTTTTCATTTTAAATAATATTATTTTCCTGTAAGCTGTTTTAAGGAATTTTAGTAGAAGCATACGTCATTTTGAATCTGTTTTTTTTTTGTATCAACGAAGGCAAGAATTCCACATGTTTTTGTATAAAACTTGTTCCCCTCCGCTTTCATATTTATATTTTCTGTGGTACAGTTATATACAGACATTTTGTTACGTTTCATACGTATTTAAACGTTATGTTACTTAATCATATTTTTGTTCCTCTATGTCGTGCTCTTTTCCTTGTCAGAGGAAATACTGGAGCGCATGACTCATTCAGTCTACTACTTTTTAAATAAGTTTCTTTTTAATTTAGAATAGATAACGTAATTGGAAGAACGTTACTAAATAAACATAATTACAAATCTGTAGGAGAAATAGATTTTGATATGGGGGGAGGGGGTGAGGGTGGAAAGATTGAAATGATTTTTGTATATATACGCACTGTCAGCATTTTTTCGAATTTCTTTGATAGACGCATGTGTGTCTAGATATATGATAAAAAGGTCTTTAACCATACAGTCCTGTAAAAAATATATATTTTCAAGTTTCTAACTAAAGGAAAGGGAAAGACACAACCTTTCCAATATCACATATTTTCTATTAAATCGTTTATATAGTCTGTGGGGTAGTTTCCGCTAAACTAAAATCTTTAAATTTTGACACAAAAGAAGGTCTCATATTACAAGTAAGGAAAATTTAATAAACCATTAATTTATATTTCTATGTGGAATGCGACGTGAAAGACTGAATTTTGTTTCCATTTTTTTTGTTTATTTGTAAAAGTATCTACTTATTAAACTTAACGATAATACGATATAATCGTACAGAACCCTATGACGTTAATATTACTCGTGTTTTACCATCTTATCAAATATATGTGTGTAACATTTATTAAAAAATCTGAAGATCTTTTGATGACTGATATTAATTTTATTAATAGTGGGTAGTTTGATTCATCGTCAACGGGTACGCTTTGAAAGAGGTTTGAAAATTTTAAAACCAATATGTAAATACAGTAAATTTTATGGCCACGTTTTTATTTAAAAGAAAATGTTTTGCAAAGAAGTCAACAAAGATATAAAATAAGGAAAAGATACGATTACGGAGAAAATTAGGAAAGCACGTAAAATGGTTTTTAAATTCATCACTGGGGCGGCAGACGTAAGTAGAAATAAGTGCAGGAGAATAGTGGAATATTTATTTAAATTTAAATTTAATTGAATGAAAATATTTTATATAATGCTTGATATGGATACCAAAATGTAATCCAGTGAAAGAACTTTTGCCAAAATCTGCAGGAATATTAAAAGAAGATATTCGTCCTATCACCATTGATTGAACATGATTTTAGTATGATGTCTGATAATATATGTAAAAAGTTCCTCCCGATTTATTATTTACTAAAAAAAATAATTAATGGAGCAGGTTGCACCATCTTAGATATGAATATATGGCATAGGTATTCCACCAGGTATATATGGTATAGCATCATGGCGGCAGGCTTGTTCAACAACTGTGCGTGTTCACGAAAAAATAGAAGAAAAGGCAAATAAAAGAAGAGGAAGTAATAAAAAGAAGAAGAGGAAGATTTTGAAGTTTTGGTACAAATTTTTCCATCACTAAAGTTAAGTCATCAGAGGACACCGCTCACAAAGAGAAAACTGTACGTTCTACCGTGGTAAATAGACTAATGAATTGCTATTTTATATGAATAGCTCCTTTGCGGCTGGATAACATGAGGACCGTAGTTTCTTTATAAAAACTTCATAATACCTCATTTTGTAAACAACGTTTGAATCTACAACTTTCTTTATAATTGTAATTGACGTTTGAATATCGGTAAAACTGTATTAGCCATATTTCTAATATTGGTAAAATTTTAGAAGTTATACAGTGTAGCCTTCCATCAAAAACTGTCGTTAATTAGTATCATCGGCCGGTTTACAAAATAAAAATAGAGATTTATTAAAATAATGATTGGAAATATGTAAAGTTTATTGAATTCGTAAGAAAAATAAAATCTGAGTTCAAATTATATTTATAGGCAGATTTCCGTGTTATATTTTTAGTTCAATGAATTAATTACTTAGATTACTAAAATGTGGGATGCGCTGTGTGACAGTACACTTTTTGGGGAAAATTATTTTCGACTACCTCTTTTACGTTATAAACGCATATTCCCTTATTTCATATAAGCTCAATGTCACCATAAAGTTTTTATTCGGCACGTAAATATAATCCTAATAATAATTGTTTTAAACTTTTCAAACCATTAACTGGAATACAAATTGTAGATATTTTAATGTATTTTCCATTGTAATAGGTACAGATAATGCAAACATGTTTTAGATCGATTTCACTTCTACTATTTTATATTTTACTGAATTTATTTCTCCTTTATTTCGAACAAAAAGAAAATAATTTATTTTGGAAATATAAACAAAAACCACAAAAAAATAAATAAGAAATTGTATTTATTTTTGTTTAGCTAGATAATGAGGCGTGCGATTTGGGCTAATAAATATTTCTTGATAATACATTTTATTTTGGTTCAATAAAATGTCGTTCAAGAAGCGTTTTTCAAGAAAATATTAAAATTACGCGAAGGTAAAATGCACTATGCGAAAAGAACTCACATTCAAGCAGTACACACATGCCCGCGTGCACATAGGCTGAAAGAATAAAATCCAATGTAATATAGTGGAACGTTGTTGTTAATTTTTTGGTGCACAATTTTTTTAAGTATTCCATACTGAGCTCATTTTAAGTATATCGAATCCCTTTTTGTCTTTTTTCCGTAAGTCAGTGCCCTATAACCGAGGGTCGTGTTTTCTCCATTTTCAATTAATTTCCATATATTTTGTCAGCTATCTATACTTGCGTTTCAAATCATCTTCTGCCTTAACTTCCTCAAAAACAAACTTTCGTAATAAACGCTTCGTATAAAAACCAAAAAAGAATCGTTCAAACACACATCAATTTACACTCATCGTCAGTTTACATACTAAGCAGAGGTATATTCATGTACATTTCGATAAGAAGATGCAGCCACCCTTATTTGACTAACGGAGTCTCCAAACTAACCGAAGTAGCTTCGACACATAGACATAATTCCGATCGATAACATGTCTGTTCCTTTATATAATTTTGTCTCTGTTTAACTTAGTACCACGAAGCTTTCTACTAAATTAAATTATTTCGTAAATTAAATATTAGCTTTCGTGGTGTGCCATTAGTAACTGATATAATTTTTGGCAATTAATGTAATTATTTGGTATTTATTCCAATTTAAACAAAGGATGCTTTTAAAATCTTCAATTTGTAACGAGTTTCAAAATTAAAGTGCATGAAATAACTAATAACATTGTTTTTAATAAGGTTACTTTTCATATTGTGTACCCATGACACATGTCTTAGGACACTTTTATTGTTTAAATTTAGGTCAGATAAAATGCGTTATACAGTAATCCCACATAGTCTCTCTGCCCCTGTAGTCTCAAGTAATATCGCGTAAGGAGATAATCGTAAAAACGTTATTAATTTTGTTTCCACGATCTCCGTAACAATTATTTCTTGTTTAATATATCTGTAATCATTCGTCCTTAATTAAATTAAAAGTATCTTAAATATGTTTTAAAATTGTAAAACATTATTTTAAGGTACTAATAATATTACTTATAAAGATGGTTATTATCGGAAAATATTGATTTTTGTATGGAGTTATTTTCTTTTAATGTCTACTTTATACCAATTAGAGATTAGTCAGCCTAACTCATAGAAGCATAGAAACGACAAATCAAGATGTGTTAATGTGTTAATGTATGACAAGAATGATGAAACGAGGTGACCAAAATTATCAACATTTCTCTGATCGTCGATCAACACCAAAGATTGTAACGGTTTGATAAATAAAAATAGTATAATTTATAAACAACGATATTTTTAATAACTGTAAATAAAAACGTTTAATGATTCAACCTACCACATTTGAAGATATTATTACTTTAAACTTATTTAAAAATAATTTAAAAATTTCTCAAACACACCGCGCAAAGGTTGTTCGAGTATTTTGATTCATTCTAACGGCAAACAATTGTCTACTTCAGCGACTACTTGGAAAGAACTGGGTATATTCATATTAATTTTCATATTAATTCTTACAAAACTTCGGTTCGATACTTTATTTCAATAATACCTATCGTAAAAGATATTTTTAAAATGGAGAAATTCATCTATATTTCGACAAAGTGAAAAATTCACTGTTTCAAACGAACAATAAATCAAATTATTGTTGAAATATTCACTAATATAATATAACGTATGATACTTTAATTTATTTTGCCGTTGTTTTTGTAAATATTCTAATTAATATATATATATATATATATATATATATATATATATATATATATATATATATATATATACATATATATATTGAATACGTGCTATTGTTCTTGAACATCATGCCGTATATTTAGTAAACTAAGTAGTTTACCATTTATATTAAGACATAGATGTTATGAAAACAACGTACCTGTAATCGAATAAGACTTTATTAAAATTATGTAAAATGTACACCACAAAAAATTACATTCCCGTTAAGCTGGAAAATTGTCTGAAAACAATTACGTACGTTGTAATTAAGTTCAACAGACTAAGTATTAAAGAAGCTCTTAGTTTTATAACATTACAAACTGTGAATTCACCAATTCTACTTCCTATAATTAGTTTATATACATTCTTAATTCCTTGTCCTGGATCTGAAAGTAAACAATTATTTTGATGAACCAAATGCTTCTATACTAAAACCATACTTAATATGAGAATCAATGCCTTTTAAAAAAGTGGCTATTTTGCATATTTCATACTTACTGTTTAATATACATGTTATATTATCTAAGGGTCATCGACGTGTCAACGTGTGACCATATTATTTTTATTTTGTTTGTACATTATTTTAACTTACTGAGTGTTAATAAATAATTTCCATAGAAAGAAATATATGTCCCTCACCATTTTTCTTGCTTTTTCCTTTAATTTATTTTAAAAGAACTTTGAAATTAAATTTCTTAGAAGCAATTCATTTTTATGTTCGTATATTGAACCTGTAACTATTTGCAATGTATTCTTTATTCAATCTACCTTCACGAGCCACAATCATGATTTTTGTTAGAATCAGTTTAGAACTTCGTATTTCAGCCTTCAGTTTTTCACAAAAAATGCAGACCAGTATGAGAGGTAAAAGTGAATGCATCGACCATGATATTGTGAAGACAAACCATGTGCTATGTTCTTTCTGAAATAATTTATATAGTTCTTAATTTTTATGTCATTGGTAATAGTATTTTTACTGAATTAGCTCTCTCTAAAAAAAACATATTTAATGAAACACTTCAAATTAATCTTTCACTAGGTAATTCGTTTTAAATTTAGAATTTTCTTAGTTTTCTTACACAATCTGAAAATACAATGAAATTTTTTTTTCAGAAAAATATTCTTAGGCTACTCTTGAGATTACTTCTGAGAAATGATACAGTCAATTCATCAACTAAAATAGTTCCGACAATACGACAAATTTTCTAAATCAATATTTATAAAATATTTTCTTATTTCCAAATCAATTTAAAAATTTGTGGTGAAAAACGAAATGCAGAAAATAAATTGTCACTTACTTTTTCCATAAATACGAATATCGCGCATGCAATCGATGTGATAGTAGCCAAAAAACAACTTAAGAATGCCAGAAATATCTGTGAATTTAAATGAAAAACTACTATTTAAAAAAATATAAAATATTAAATTAATTTTTTGTTGACAACATGAAATATTTTTACTATCCAAAGCTCTCGTATATAACCTCGTATAAAAATAATCATTGAATATATTATCATAAATAATACTGTTATAAAAATCAGTAAGATTGTATTTTAAAAATATTTTTTTTATTTTTAACTAGTCTTACCTGATAATTAAATAAACGATTCACGAGTGAGCATAAACGGGAAATTTTAAGGTAGAAACCAATCAAATCAATCAACCGAAAAGTACTTTCCCCACAGGATCCCGATATAGATTCACTTGAGTACATAATACGACATTCACCTGATCGCTGTATGCACCGAGTTAGAATTTCTCTCAGTTGACTGTTTACAATTTGCAGTCTATTATAAATATTATATAATACTAAATAGAAATAAAATAATTCTAAAAGAATCATCGGATACGATGAGTAAACAGGGAAGTATTTTATCATTAGAGAAACATCAAAGGAAAGCCCATCTACAATTAGAATAATTAATTGCATTATAACAGTAAATAATGTAAGACATATACTAATAAATCTGGACTTATAGATTATGTACTTCCTGCAACCTGCATTAAAGTATTTATCAATCTGATTGAACAACATCATTAATTCCAAGTGAATATTTTTACACCATAATGTATCGATTAAGACGACGTAACACAAATGTAATTCGAAACTAATAGTATAAAGGCGATGAAGAAAAGTGTAAGTATAGTTTTCTTCGAAACCACTTAACTCTCCGTTATAGAAATATATTGTTATGACAGTGTATATTGCCGTAATTAAGCTGTAAAATTGTCGAATTCGAGCCACAGACAGAGATCTTTTGCTTCCAGTACCCAATCTATACAATCCTAAGATAGACTGGAACACAGTCAGCGGTTGGAAACTATCTTCAATATTTCGAATGTGAACATCTTCTTGTAGTACCATTTTGAATATTGTAGTTTACACTAGCTTACTAGCTACTTATATAACCAGTACATATACGTATTCGTAACATAATTTGTGTAAAAGGAATTTCAATTCTTTTCAATTATTGTTAATTAATTACGTTAACGATAATGGTTTCCGTGAAGTACATTTCTATTATTAGATACACCAAAACATATTGATTAAAATTACACCTTGAACTATCATTCTTCAGTTCACGTATTTTATTTATAAATTACAACTTTATTCAACAAGTATCAAAAGAATTTTAGAAATAATTTTGAATTCAGATTGATACATTCAATATGTCAAATACAAACGAATGACCGAGCGGAAGCAATCTTTTTCTCGATTTTTTTTAGTTATCTTATTTCTTTAGTTGCTATATGATATGTCGGAATCTTGAACCAAGGAAATAGAATAGGTAAGCCTTTCTTTCAAAATTATGTGCAAATACTTTTATAAAATGTGGACTGTAACCAATCATATTAGGTTCATGAGAATTATTATATATTGCAAACCATAGGATGTTGTGATATCAAGGTATAAAACTGTAATCAAACTTGACCCAATCAAGAGGGAATTTATTTTTTTAAAGAAATCTTCACAGCCATTTTTACTGGGGTTATTAGTGGATCATTTATGATTATAAATAAAGTCGGCGCGACGCATCGGTGTATCTATCAGTTGTCACCTTGATAAACGGCTATACTCAAGTAATATAAAACCTATTGCTTCTATGATGGAAATCTACAGTAACAAGCATGCAACCTGTTTTACTAAGACTTACTTAACGCTTGGTTTTATTACTTTCATAATTTTGTATAAAATGTTTTTCGAAGTAACCCCTAAAGGAATTATGATGACTAGTGGAGAACAATAATGAATTTTACCCAAATAGCTTCTTGAAACCTAAGGTATTGAATGAAAGATTGGCCAAAAATAAGACGTGTGAAAGGTAGATTGGACCACATATTAATTAGGTGAAAAATTATATTTAATAAATAGTTTGATAGAAATACTATACAGTGTCAAATATCATTATGTGCTTAAATGTGTACGGAAATAATACGAATTTTATTCATATTTAACAGGTCTATTTCTTAGTCTCACCGGTGGTGCTTTTATCTTTAACTTCTGATTATGGAAAGCTATTACTATTTACATAACCTTAGAACTGTGACAAACGGAGATAATTGCTATACCTTGAATAACTAGATCAAACATAGACAATGTGTTAGGTATAACTTAAACCTCATTTCATTAGCTTTTAAACAAGAAAACCACATTACTTATTGAAGGGCGTCCGTGGCGTCCCTAGGTAGGAATACTTATTGGTAAATATTGGGTACTACGCAAACGGGATTATCTCGTGAATCAAACTAGATATATGAAGATAGACAGATAGTATAGACCTGAGATTAGATTCCTCTTTTCCCCCCAACGTTAGGTGGACTTGGATCCAAATTTAACCCGCGCAATACATAAAATACATTAATACTATTTATGAGAATACACTGGTCATAACGATGAGCATAACCCGATGAGCGAACCATTAGCGAATTCCAAATGTTTATAACTCCCGTCTACCTAGCTTAATCAGCAATACAAAAAAATTATATAAAAAATGTATTAGATCAAAAAGAAATATTGATGTAAATATCTTTGCAACGTATAAATGCACTTTACAACCAAGAACATTTCCACAATTTTTTTTAAATCATATGAAAGTATACACGTTAAAAAATACATACCTGGAAAGAAATTCTGTTAAAAATTACATTTTTTAACGTAATTTTAAATGTTTATTTTAAGTGATTTAAATTCATTAATTTTTTTAATTCCTTTGTATGTGTCAAATTTATAATATCTAGCGATAAATTCATTGTGTATATAGTGAGAAGTACGTTTTTTTTATAATAAATAAGCATCAGCTGCAGGATTTCTTTCAAAGTATGTAATTTTTAATGTGTATACTTTCATATGATTTCAAAAAAATTATCCAAATTTTCCTGGTTGTATGGTGCATATGTTCCCTTTGCAAAAGTAATAACAAAATATTGATTTCAATATTTACGTTGTAATATAACCGTAGTGAACCGTTGTTCTCCATATAACCGTAGTGTATCTATGAAAGATGAAAGATTGAAAAAGAAGTATACAAATAAATCCAGTAGAAAAATGAAGTAGAAAGTTTACATGCAGATATATCATAAAGAACGAAAACGGTAATGTCCTATGAAAATGGTGATAAAAAGAAATGTATCCATTTAGTTGTTTATTTGTTCACTTATGGAAAAAAGAACAGATACAAATCAAAATAAAATGCGATGGCTGGGAGTCTGAGATATTATGTATATATGAATATTTAATATTTTAAAAACTTTAGCGATAATATATTAACTACAAAAATAACAAAATGCATTAAATTATCTATAGAAAGTATAACATTGAAAAAATTTATAAAATAAAGATGAGAAAAAATATATCATTTATTCGTAAATTACGATGATTATCGTAAATTATAAACAATCAATAATGAAAGAAATGAACAATAAAAATTAATAAAAAAAATTAAATAAATCGACAACTGACTTGATTTACGAGTTTGAAATTACTTGAAAAAATATAATTTCACAAAGCTCCAGAGGACTTGAGTACGTATAATATCCGTATAGTCGATTGCTTACATTGAGATAACGAGGTAGCAAATATATCGACAGAGCAGAATATTCTGCCGCGATCACCGCAATGTGTGCAGTGGCATTAATGTGTAGCTAGAAAAGTAAGAGGGTGGAGTTGCGAGTCACTCCCCTTTGCGCATAAAACTTCAACTGACTCACTGTATCGACGCCATCGTAATGCAATATGCGTATACCATAAATCATTTGTGCACCCATTCAACGTCAAGATTATGAAAGATTATGGTAGATTTAGACTACAATAGCATACTCAAGTATCACGAGTATAATAGTGAAGTATAATGGATTCGGCAAATAAAAAGGAATACATCTCATTATAGCTGTTAATCCTGCCTGGGTGAAGTATAGTGGTAATAGATAAATATTTTCGTTAGCACTACCTGAGATATGTTTAAGTTAAACTATCCGAAGTAATATTGAACTGTTCAGCAAATAAATTACTACATAAACTAATTAAAACAAACTAGAAAGTTTAGATTAAAACTTTTAATTTGAGTGGCGGTTATTTGATACCGAACAAAAATTATATTGATTATAGTTTTTCAAAATTTGTTTAAGTATACATTTTAGTAAGACTTTAATTGACAGAAAATAGAACTGTTGCATATTTCTAAATGAAAATATTTTACTGCATTTTATAAAATTCTTTGATTGTAACCCCAGTTTTTAATTTGATATGCATAAAAAAGATGTGAGTCGCAAATAAGTAGTTGATTTTAAGCCAACATTTCATAAGACAGAGGGCAATTTATTATTATCAAAACTTTTTCAGTAGCACATTGTAGAAATATTTTATAAATTACTCGGATCATAATTTAAAATCTTCTCACTTTCTGATAATATTTTAGTAAATGACTGAATTGAATACTACCAAGTTTTACCTTTGAAGATAGACGATAATAGGTTTTATCACTTTCCGTAACAGAATATTGATTAAGTAAACAAATGAAGTGAAATAAAAAATTACTTTGTTTTTATGTCAGTAAGGAATTACAAAATGATTTTTATATCCTTTTTGCTTGAATGTGGGATAATATAAATATTGTAAACACATTAGACAACATTCATGATACATGTTTATACACCTAACCCATTTTTGGGAGCAATGTTTAATTTTTAAGCTAATTCATTTTTAATTAAAAATCTACCGTCACACACGTAACAGCGACGGGCGGTGTCCATTCTATTGTATATTTGTTTCCTTAAATACAGTTTTGTGGGTATCTTGTTACGCAAATAATATATATTATATAGAATATAATTTATGAAGGAAAAAATGGGACTATTCAGATTAAACATTTGTTTTTTTATTAAAAGCATTCACATTTTGGTTTTGTAAACATTGTTCACTTGTAGGCCGAAAGTTCTGTTAGCAAAATAATTTCCCTTTGCCGAATTAATTTCAACATCGGCCACCACATCTGCTAGTTTTTCTTCCACAACATTTAACACTCGGTTTTATTTTTTTAAATCATTTCTAAGAATATAAAAATTCAGAATCGATGAATTTTTGTATGAATTTAGATTAAGGTCAAGGGATCAAGGTTTGCTTCCATAATAATACGATATTTTCAAAAGATATGAACATACACCAAAATTTGACAAGAATGAAATTACAAATTTATATTAAGTAATTTAAATATGCGCTCTTTGTTGAAGACTCTAAAATATTCCTAAAAAAAGAGTTAAATCACGCGATGTATTACTTGCTATTAAGTATGAATAACTTCTCTTCCACATGAAAAAGTTAAATTTATTAACTGAAGTAAAACGGAATCTAGCCATATCTTTTGTTATTCTATTATTTATTTTATTATCTTGTTGCATTTGATACGGGCAATTGATACGGGCTACAATGTATTGTAATATTTACTTCAGAGCCTTGTTATTATCTTGGATAGGCTTTCAATATTTCTACTTTGCAAAGGATTCACGGAGGCGAAATATATCTCATTACATACGAAGTAATCGTTCTTGTTTTCTTTAAAGTGCAAACAAAATTAATTACAGTCGCAATCAGCTACAGTCGCTTAATGTCGTTTATCCGCGATATAATTACAAGTACAAATAAAGCACATAAGCTTCATATATAAAAAATTGCTTCAAAATGTTTACTACAAACAGTTAACTTCAAATATGGAATCCATCTATAGCCGTTAAAATGTATGTCTACTTGTTACTTAACAAATAATTAGTTAGGAACAGGAAGTGAAAAGTAAAATTTTAGTTATTATTAGAAAAATATTTAGCAAATCAGCAAATAAGGACTACGAAATACACTACACAAAATAATAACTTCCAACTTTCTTTAACGAAACTTAAATATCGTATGTCTGTATAAATGCATATTTGAAAAAGTTATCAACTATTCGATACCTGTGACGACAGCATTTTGTCAGCACGAGTATAACCGAGCACTCCATCTTCTACACAAAACAATCTTTACTTTTTAATAGTACACTGAAATATTAACATACACTGGAAACACAATAGTTTACAATAAAAACTGTTTTTTAGCTATTTAATACTTGTCAAAATATGATCTGCGAAGGTCCAATGAATATTTTACATAATTATCTGTGAAACTTTTGTTTGTTCAGATTATTGCACCTTATAAGGTCAGAAAGATTTATTAAAAAATGCGAAAAATTCGCCATGACGCGTAAGAAGTTGAGACGCTATGGCTTCTTACTCGCTAAAATAATGATTCGAAATTTCACTCCCACGCTCTGTTCATCTTCTTACGTAGTAAAAAAATTATATAATATACATTTATTACACTTTATTCACTAAACTAAGAATTAAACTAGATTGTATTATCGAAGACCTTCATGGATTTAAACTTTCAAAGGTGGTCTGAAAAACTATTTTTATTTGGGCCTTTACTATTAAAATATTGAGTAAAATACGCCTCACTCAATTGAGAAACTAATCTTCCTATGTGCTGTTTTCGGACTCAAATAAAAATTAATTTAATCGCAACAGTGTTAGAATTCCGTTAACACAATTATAAAATTATCTGAATTTATTAATTATTTTAAAATTGTACGTTAAAAAACGAACTCTTTTTAAGTCATTCGTGTCTGATTTTATTTATTTTGATAGACTAGGGTGATATTTAAAGAATGAGTTATGATTTTAGTAGTATGTACTCGTATGTATGTATGTGTATAAGTACATACTTAACTTTTTTTCTACTTTACTGATCTAAAAAGGTGTTTGATCCATTTCAATTAGTATACATTCAAATAAAATTAAAATCAAAACATAAAGCGATGAGGTCTATATTCTGAATTATAAATTTTCTCTTATTTCAGGTTAATTTCTATTAACGTTTCTTTTTAAATTTATTCTTTATTATTTCCAGAGATAGCATCAAGTCTGATGATGAGCGTCAGATGTTTTGGACATTTTCAGCAAAATCTTCAAAAATGAATTGCATTAAATTTAAAAAAAAAATTATTCGAAATGCTTATAACTTGTTTTTACAAATGATGCACGATATCAATAGGATCCATGAATTAAAAAAATCTAGTACTTCATATTCCCATCTTTAAAATTAGCATATGTGCCTACACATTTTAGTTGAATGTAATAATTGAGATATACGTTGTAAAATATGATTCATTTTTATTTAAAATATTATGTTGCCACTTCAAACGATTTATGAAAAGAACATTACGACAGACAGACCGGTGAAGGGAAACATGGTTGATCTTATAAAGGTTACTTTTTTACTTTCAAGCTACCGACCTTTAGGAATTACCGCAGTAGATTTTTTCCATTCCTAGAGATTTTTAGTTCCATTATTCGTCGAAATTTTAACAGAAACCAAAATCCAAACTTTAACACAAGCATAATCACAATTACAAAATATGTTCAATCCAATTCGGTTGGGAATATCGCAGACTATATATGAATAATGTTATTTCATGGGAATATCGCGGGGCCATTTAATAATAATGTTAAATAAACTAGTGAAGTAAATGGACTAAGTCAAGGTTTATAAGATTGATTCAGTTGTATTACAAGTTGATTCTAGATAAAATTAAGCCTTATCCTTCAAAGAAAAAAAAATAACTTAACAATTATTCTGTACCGGTTGTCATTTTACTCAAGCAATATAATAAAAAAAGTAAAATTTGAAAATACGTCACAAACAATGAGAAATATTCACGAAAACTCTGCTACAAAAAATCGAGATTATTATGATTAAATGATAAAATGACGATCATGCTCTTGTTGTTCGTGAGAGATTAAATGACGATCATGCTCGTGTTGTTATTCTGTTATCGGGGAAAAAACAATCAGCAAAGAAGACAACAGTTGAAATATTAATAAAATATTTGAGTATTTATTTGTTATATTTTAATGGCATTTTACACTTCAACACAAGAAACAACGTTTCTAAAATAAGAACGTTCTTACATTTTGGGTTACTTTCTAATTTAGTTTTACTTGTATTATTCTTTTATTTAAATTTAACCTATGGTATGCTAAAATTATTTCAATATATGAATGTGATTTCTGTACATGATATATTTGAACTGACTGAAAATACGAGCTCGGATTGTATGGTCAGAATTTTTCAAATCTATGCTAAATCTTTATTCTGAAATTATCTTAAATACAGTGTAAACATTGCTATATATTATATATAGCGATATAATGATATCGAATGCCAATGTTGAAATTCTTTTTAAAAATTAGAGACTGACAATTTTATGATAGTTTAAGAGTATACATTGCCAAGTCGATTCAAGGTAGGCATTTCGAGTGTGGTTTATTTGCATAGGAAAAAACACACGCAAAAAAGAAATAATTTGTATAGTTTAAAAACATTTTGTTTTCAGTTTCCTTATTCACGATAAGCCATATAATGAAATTAAGTTATCTTTATACTGACTGAACTTTGAAGTCACTTCTAAATTTCATTAAAAGAACACGAATTTTTTAACACAGTCTCGTCTAATGGAACCGCACGCGTACGCGCGCTCACACATGCGTGCACACAAGCACGCACGCACGCTAGCACGCTTGAGAGCGCGCACGCTAGCACGGTTGAGAGCGCGCACGCACGCACGCACACCCGCATGCACGCCGGCATGCACGCACGCACGCACGCACGCAAGTAATACGTAACACAAATAGACTTCACAAGACTAAAGTACTTGTTGAATTTTAATTGTTATATTATAAAGCAAAAAACATAGGTAGATCTTTATGGTGAACATAAATATAAATGCAAAGAAAAATGCTGCAAAATTAGTACTAAATGATATTGAAAATATATCACACCTCTTCGTAATAGGCTTCTAAGGAATTTTAGATTAAACCTAACAGAGATGTCATCAAAAAAGATTGAAGCTGAAAATTAATTAGAAAATAATATAGAACAGTGTGTATTATAATAGAAACTATGTAGACTTTCATCGCACTCAATAACAAATCTACTTGTAAAATAAAAACGTTTAAAATCTTTCTTTTTTGGAAAATTTGTTGACTTATAAAGTTGATAGTTACGATTTTAAGACTAAATGCTGAAGAGAATCTCAGGTAAAATCCCTCTTTCTATGCATCATAATATTTTTTGCAACATATGTTGATCAGAATTATTTAATAATGTTAAGATTACTCTTAAAATTACTCTGGACCAAAATAATGTTAGCCACAACTATTTAAAAATAACCCAAACTTTTTGAAAATGTTCAATTACCTTTAATTTTAATGGTAGTGTTTTGTGTGCATGAACATCTATGGTTTTTTTTCTGTGTACTTTCCGAATTTTAAAATTGTAAAAACATTAAAGTAAGTAAAAAGTATTTGAATATATCTGCACACAAAAATTTTCCCACATGTGTATATAAATGTGGTTATTTTAAATAAATGTAATTCGATTCGTATAAAATTTTGTTTTAAACATAAATGTTTTCTTATTAATTTGTTCAACATTTGTGTCAAACAAAATGAACAACTAACTTGACATTTGATAATTATTCTTGCATATTCGCTTAACTTTTCACCAATAACCATTTCACCACGTCACTAAATGGCTTATTAAGTACGGTAATATTAATTCATAAATATTTTAATTATAATGTACAGAAACGTTTCTCACTCAAAATTAATTATTATTTGCCCACACTGTACAAACAAACGCGAGCTGCGCACAATTCATTTTAGTAACTGATTTGGCATTTCAGTTCTGTTAAAAATGAGAATTCATTGCTCCTTTTATTCATTTTATTTATTTTATTCTTTTTTCCACGCATCTGTTTCTGATTAATTGCTACTCCGTTTTCCTTCCTTTAATTTCGTAAAACTAAAAAAATATTAAATATTGTCACATCTTCCACACCAATTCCTTTATTTTTTTTTTACTTTTACACAGACCCAGCGACAAACATAAAATATTTTTGAATGATTTATTCAATCTCATGAAGTACTTTATTCTTTCCAGTAATTTTAGCAGTATAAGCTTGTTCAGAATTCATCAGTTGCAGTCTACCGACCATAAAGTTACAGTGTTTAGTGAATTATATTTCCAGGTTTGTTTTGAAAAAGCTCCTGTAAAATATATTAGAATTAACTAAGATACTGCCACTTAGCTCTATTCAAAAATTATTTTTAAAAGATATCTAGCCAATAATAAGATACAAAAACCCATCAATCACTTTAAGAACATTTTAAAGTGCCGAATGCTTAGAAACGAGTTTGTGCTATCTAATGCATTTAGTATTTCCAATATTTCAATATGTATTAAATCTATATTTAATGCTTTAGACCTTAAGTGGATTACATTATGAAATACTTTTACACGCTTCATTTCCAGACGCGATGCTATCATCAATGAAAACTTCTTTAAATTTACTGTGCTGAAGAATAAATTACGTCCTCACACTACTCTGCTAAGCTGTAGAATAAATGATGTCCTATCACTTTACTAAACTATATGATAAATAACGACCTGATACTCCACTCTACTAAGCTGCAGAATAAATGACATCCTAATTCTCTACTAAGCTGTAAAATAAACGACGTCCTAATATTTGATATAATCTTGTAATGTGTACCAGAAATACCTGTATGTCTTAAAAAGCTGTAATTCTGTTTATATTACATTATTTTTCTCTATCATTCTGTTTTCATTATTTAGCCCATATCGTATTTTTGTATTCGCATGCATGAATATATGGGCATGTGAATATATGGGCTAATATATGAGGAATATATGTGAATATATGCATGTGTTATATATCATATGCTATTGGACAAAATAGGTACATTTTAATTACTTAATACATGAACGGCGTATGTTTTCATATTTATTGAATGGTTGAAACCATTGTGAATTGTATGTAAACGTTGTGAAACACACTGTATTTTACATAATATGAGATTCGTTGCTCTGCGATTCCGGCATTATAATGTTCTATATTTATATGAAATCTTTTTTAAATGTATTATGTAAATAAGTGATATTAATATGACTGAAAATATAATATTTCAACATTACGAGAAATTAATTTTGAATATATCGTTGAATTTATTCTATTTGTTAAATTTTGGATATCACTTTACCATAAACATAATGAAGGCACTGTTGCCATCGTTTTTAGTAAAATATGCAAAAATGTGTAATTTATCGTTATCAAATGAATAGTCAGTTTTATCGTTTCAAAAAATTTAAAAATATATCATTATTTATACACATAATAAATAATTATTCAATATTTTTATATAATTAATTAAATTACTGATTTATTTGAAAACTTTCCAAAGGGAGTTTGAATGAATTGCAAGAAACAGGAAGAATTTTTTTCCATATACTATTTATTTTTCAATACATGAGTAGTGCTAAATTCTACGTTTCAGGCTTTGTGATTTTGAAATCACATATGCCTTTTTTTTAAAAAATCTTTGTTCTAAATTTCTAGTTTCACACAAAAATTTAATTTCAATAAGTATCAAGTTAAATGAATTAGGAAGTAAAAATATTTTAACATATTAATTTTTGTAAATAATAATTAATTTTTAAATTCAAATTAATATGTTAACAATGAAATTAAGTTTAATGAAATAATGAATACAAATTCTTTGCTGTTTTACGACAAACGAAAATTCGCCATCTGTATGAAAAATTGGCATTCACTGACCTTAAGGGAACAAAATGGTTGTCGAAGTTCATTGCTGCTCCACCAGATGGGCCTCTGAAGATGATGATGTGGAATCTCGACTCAAAGCTGATCTTAAGTGATCGTATCAGGATAATTCACGACGTGATTTAAATTGGAGAAAAACTTTTAAATGAGTCTTCCGAATAAAAAAATCAGAACCAGTTTCTTTGTTCATTTTTATAATACACACCTCGTTAATCTTCTTATACTCATACTTTAAATTAGGATAGAGAACTTTCTCGAATTAATGTTCCACAGCGCAGTCCGATTTAAAATTAAAGTTTTGCCTAGGCCATGCGGCTAAGATGTGTGGATTGTTCACGCTCTCTAAGAGTTCAAAGAAACTGATATTTTGCAACTACGGTATACAATCATTACGAGTTTAAAGTAACTGGTCAGAGAACTTACTGTTAGGATATACATTTAAAAATCCGCGCACTTCAATTGTTTAAGAGTAACTGATCACAGAACTTTACGGTTTGGATATACAATTAAAGATCCTCGCACTTTAATATTTGAAAGTAACTTTGCGGCTAGGATATATAGTTATTATCCATGCCCGTTGAGAACTCAAAAGCAACAGAAAAAAATTATTAACGATGTGTACTTGTAGAAGGTTTCGACTCAAAAGAATTCGAATGCAAAAGAACGAATGGAAAATTTTGCTAAAAGAGCGCGTAAAAACAAAGGACAATTTTTTTATTTAAAAAAGGAACGCAACAGAAATTCTTTCGAGAATGTTCTATGCTTTACATAATTATTCCATATTTCAATAAAGTCAATACCATGTTGCTGGCAATTAAACATTAGAAAGCCATACAGAAGAAAAAAAAAAACATTCGGACTATTAATAATTTGACAAAACGTCAAGTCGCAAATATCATTACTCACACAGGTGGCGATGAAATGAAGTTTAACAAATTTAATTGATATCTAAAATAAATTATTCTCATGCATTGATTATAAAAAAAATAAAAATAAAATATCATCATTTTGAATTATTACAGTTTTCAACCAGTAGTTATATATATATATATATATATATATATATATATATATATATATATATATACATATATATATATATATATATATATACATATATATGGATCAATATTTACTGCTATTTCTGTCTGGACATTCAATTTGGGACATTTGAATGTGAATTTTAAAAAGTTAATACTATTGTCGTCAGACATTTCGTCAGAGTTAACGTAGGCGCCATCCCAGAATATTAAATTTTTAATTTCTACATTGCAATGAATATGTGCATATGGGTCGAAAATTGGAGAGCTGCGATCCAGCAATGCAAAAAGTAATATTCAAATTTTGTCAGCTTACTTAATTAGACCGCAAAATAGCAAATCATAACAACTATCCAAGAAATATGGTATATAATGCAGTGTAGTATTACGAAATCTATAATAAAGTGAGAAAGTTCCCAGAAAGGCAAAGCCAAGAAAAACAGCTCCGCAGTAAAATCGTAGGATAGTCACAATTACCACGAGAAACCCCGTTGAAAGCTTTATATATAAACACACTCATATGAAAGTGTATAGTGAAATTGTTTATATAATCTTGATATTTGGCACAAAAATATCTTATTTCAAAATCTAGGTTAAATTTGTAAATCATTCATACAGTTATTCCAACAGGTTCAAAATGTAAAAAAATTCGCTAAAATACATTTTATAACAAAATAACTCATGTGGTATTCTACTAAAGAGAATTTTTAAAATACAATAATCTTCGTTTAATTTTTTTTCCGTCAATTGCCATGGAAAATAAATCATCTTTTAAACTATTGCAAAGTCGTATATATACTTAACATGTTATATTATGCCCCTAATTCTTAGGGTATTTTCATACATTGAAATTTCGCTTTAGAACATGGTGTATTTAACTCTATATTTTAATGCATTAATTAACCAAAACCTATGTAATTAGTTCACTAATTAATATTAATATTTTAATGTTGTGTAGTTAGTAACCCATCTAAAATATTTCTGTGATAATGTCGTACAACAATATTAAGTACTTGATGACGTTGTATTGTTAAGCAAAGATGTAATTACACAAGTTTTTTTTCGTAAATCAAAAAGTAAATTGGAAATCAAACTTTTAAATAATTTAAATGCAAAATATTATGTCTCTTAAATACGGTCACAGATTTCATACTCTCAGTATTCTTGAAATTGAATAACATGAAAATATTTGCTTTGTTCAAACATATTGACTGGAAAGTGACTAAAACAAAGTTATATACAGATACCAAAACAAAGATATATGCTAATAGTCTGATAGTATTTATTGTTTTCTTTAAAATTAGGTATCTATTTTAGTCAGTTAGTTACCCATGGAAAGTAAATCACAATTTTCTTATTTAATCGCTATGACAATTATTTTATAAATTTCCATAAAAAGTGCATGCATAGCATTATAAAACTATTAGTGGCTTTTAATTGTTTTCGATACGTCGCATAATAACAGTTATGATATATGTTAATATATGCTAATTAATTTCCACATAAAGCTACTTATGAAGAAAATAATAAATATCAGTTTAAAGTTCCTGAGTATTTTTTTCCTGATATGAGTAACAAGAAAAGAAATTTGGCTGCATTATTATATTAATTCCAGAAATAGTGTACGAAATCGATATCAGGTATTTAAAAGTTTGAAAACTTTAATGATAATTAAGGACTATTTACGTCGGTGGAAAAGAAAATGGCCATGATATTTTTTATAAAGATAGAAAAAAATATGCGTAGAAAAGTGGTAATAGACTGAAGGAGTGGTATACAGAAATATATGCGTCGTGGCTTATTAATAAAACCTAAAAATATTGAACAAACTTGCCTCCTGACACTTGACGGCTGTATTGTTACGCCTTGGCGCGTCGGACAAAATATCTCCATACACACAGCCCTATATATATAATATTATTTTGCTTTGTTCCCTAGAGTTAGGAATAAAGAGTATAGATGAAGATTTATTTTAACGATAGTATAGGAAATTATTGATTTCGGCGAATAAACATGTACATAGTCTATCATGGAGAATATTTTGTAAACGTGAAGAATTCAAGAATTAAATCCCAAAAAAACTTGTAGTCACTCTTTTATTCGTAAGCGTTAAAACTGATTTCTTTTTAATTAAATAGAGATCTACCATAACATGAAATATTTAATACATTATTCCTCCTTTCCTTAAAATTCTTAATTTTGTCAATAACCACCTTACTTTTACAAGGGTATAAAACCAAAATAATATTTACTATCAAGTAAAGCTAGTTATTATAATACTTAATCATTTTTTTTTCAAAATTTCTCTGGTATAATATCAAATGTACTCGTATTACATATGAGAAATTTTGATATAAAATATTTTATTGTTGCATAACAACAAAATATGTCTGTAGGATTTTCAATGTTATTCCTTACATGTAATTGTTATTATATTTGTTTTCATTATTTCAAACTTCAACGCATACATATAAGTATAAATATGCCGTACTTAAGCAGTATTAAAGAACCTTCTTTTAGTAACCCAAAATGGATAAATTAAAAAAAAAAAATTGTGAAAAATTACATACATTTTTTTACATTTAAAAAATTAGAAAATTTTGTAAACATTTCAAAATTATTAAAGATAAAAATAAATGCAATTTGAAATACGCTATTAAATATCTGAAATAAAATAAAAAAGAGTAATATGGAACTAAACAATTATCAGAATGGAACTTTTTCTGAAAACCCTTGAAATATTTATTAAAATTAAATTTTTTGTAAAACTTGAAATTTAAAGCAAAGATTTTTTTAAACAAAAGGTTTACGTGATTTCAAAATTACAAAGCTTGAAACGTAGTATTTAGCACTGTACATATATTTGAAAATAAATATATATATTTAAAAGTGTATATGGTAATAATATGCTTTTTGAAATTTAAAAAAAAATTCATTGTCCTTGCGGTCCCAAAAGCTAAGGCAATTGCTCTTATATATCGTAAATTATTTGGAATTTATAGGAAAATTGGTTGCGAAAACCCTGAATAAAGTGCACTTGCTTAAATGATTGCAATATCATTTGTAATCAACCTGTAAATAAAATTAACAATGTTTTATGATTTTTATCATTAAGGCATTTTCCTGTTTCTTGCAATTCATTTAAAGTCCCTTTGGAAAATTTTCAATAAATCAATAATTTAAATAATTATATAAAAATATTTATTAATTATTTATTATGCGTATACATAATGATATATTTTTTTAAACGATAAAATTAACATTATTTAGTTAGTAGAGATAAATGACACTATTACCGGGTTTTGCATACTTTCCTAAAACGATGTTAACAGTACTTTCATTGGGATTATGGTAAATTGGTATCCAAAATTTAACGGGGTAAAGTGATATCCAAATTGTAACTATCCTATGCTTTTACTGCGGAATTGTCATGCTTGGCTTTGCCTTTCTGGGAACCTTCTCACTTTTTTATGCATTTTGTAAAACTACACTGCGTTTCTCGGACAGCTGGAGTGATCTGCTATTTTGGGGTGTTATTAACTAAGCTGACCAAATTTAATTAGTACTTTTTGCATTGCTGGGTTCCAAAACTTCAATTTTCGACCCTTATGCACATTTTCACTTCAATGTAGAAATTAAGGAAGTAACATTCTGGGATGGCGCCAGTGTTATTTTCTTTTTAAAATTCACATTCAAATTTCCCAAATGGAATGTCCAGACAGAAAAAGGAGTAATGTATATGTATAAATGTATATATTTAATAAGTATATGTATAAATAAATATATTTAATTTAAGTTATATTTTTAGCGTTTCCAATGCTTCAGTAACATTCTGGGATGGCGCCAGTGTTATTTTCTTTTTAAAATTCACATTCAAATTTCCCAAATGGAATGTCCAGACAGAAAAAGGAGTAATGTATATACGTAACAAAGGACGTATTTTTATTCATAAAAGTGATTTGGTGCATCAAATTGTATTAATGAGGTATGTCCCGGTAATGAAAAATACATTTTTATTGCATTTGAATCGCAATTTTTATAGGGATTTTTTGGAAACGATTGAAAATTGTCATACAATTCCTTGATATTTTCTATTTAGTTTAATGAACAAAATTATATATATGTTATTTATTATATATGAATAATATTTTGTTATTGATTATATATTCTATATTAACAAGTTTTTTAAATTCGTGCTAAAACCGATCAGTTTTTTAGTTTTATAAGTTTAAATGAAATGTTTGAAAAATCTTATATATTTATTCGACAATCATTTACGTATTGGTACCGCTTAAATGCAACTCCTCGGCATGGTATAGAGATAGTTGTATTCTAGTTGAATTCTAAAAAAAATAAAGAAATGAAATATTAAAAAATGTATAAATAATTTTACCCATACATTTATACATAGGTAAGTATTATTAATCTCTAACTTACTAATGGGCAATAAAACGTTTGCGATAAACGTTGTGTTCGCTATGCAAAGTTTGGTGAAACTTCGTCTTTCACACAATTTAATAATTTAAATCTATATTCAACTATTATAAAATTCTGTAAAATCTTTGTTTCGAATTAATTTCTGACAAACTATTTTGATTGGAATTACATGTAAACTATTTTGTTTGTTCTATCTAAAGTAACTAACTAATGTTAGAGCAATAAGTCATTGTTGTAGATAAAGTGAAATTATTTCAATCAGTCGTTATAAGGAAGACATTTTATTCATAAGCAACCTGTCAAGCTCGAACGGAATCGCACTACGAAGGTTCCGTACACATTTTACATACCAAAAACTTAATGGTATATATAATTTCTATTAAATTTTTATTCTTTCGAATGAAAATATATTGCCTACTTTACCTTTCACAGGCACATGTTATAAAAGTATATTTTTAGTATGATATAAATACAAATTAACTATTTTCAAACTTTCATTTTTACTGTATTACGGGACCTTGCTTTTTGCCAGATTTCATGATTCTAGATCAACGGAAAGTACCCTGTAGGTTTTGATTTATTGGGGATTGTAAAATTCTGCGGCATAAATGGCCGTATTTTTTGATTGTGTTGACTTAGAAGCTTGATTTTTTTACAACTCCAGGGAACTATAGACCTAAGTATTTTGTATTAACTTGATACTTCTATGCGTTCCTGACAAAAAGAGTCTTAACAGATCGACAGACACACAGAGATACAATAAGTGTTATTATTGATATTATAAGTGTTCCTTTTTTTTATTGAGGTACGGAACCCTGGAAATGGCCATGGTTATGTGTGTTTTCAGGATGAAAACGTTCATAATTTGAAACATATTTCATATCTTATTGCTTAGTATGTTCTATAAGAGTACAAAATTTGGTGAAAATCACATTATTTCTTTAAGAGATTTTAGATAAAAACAACAAAAACCAAAGAAAAACAATCACATGCACTAGGCTGGCTAGCTAATAAACTACTCATTTCAGTTCATCAGTGTCAGCTCATCAAGAAGGTAAAAAATATTTCCATTTCTCCCTGCCATGTCCATGCTGACATCGCACTCTTTGTTCATCCTGCCAGGGATGTTTGAAATTTATGGCATTTAAGAAATCGGTGGAAAACTTGATGGACTTATTGGTTATCAATCAATCCATTGTTTAGGATTAAATTTAATTTCATTTATTTTATAGTTATTATACTATACCCAATAAATGTTTCTGCATTTGATCTATAGCTGTTCATTATTCTGGTTTCACTTATAATTTCCATTTCTGGATTTTGTCCTCAATTCAGCTCTGCTCATTGTTGTTTGCCGATGATTTGAAACTCTTTTGAGTGCAGATAACCAATATTATTTTAAGCTATTACGATTCTATATTAACTCAGTATTCCACTGAAATCTGAGCAATGAACCACACTTAAATTCACCTTATACACAGTTATGTGTTAAAAAGGATTTCATCCATGTGGAATCTTAGTGTGATCTCCTGACCTGTTACAGTCGCGTCATCGAAGTTCATCCCACGAATTACATGACATTGTGTTTATCGTATCTTTGTATAAGTCCTGATCGGTTGTATTATATAAATGAATGCTCATTGGATTGTTTTCCATAAGAAACTACTTATATTCTCATGTTAGAGAAGATATTATAAAAATTCATAGATTAAAAGAAAATATGTGGTTACTATTCTTGTTTATTCCCTTCTGATCTTATACTGCATGAATGAATGTATTAAGTAGAACTTTGACTGGAATTACTTTTGCTTATAAATAATTTCAAAAAAATTATATTTTCGAAAAAAAATTCATTTAAAAAATAATAAATACTTATAAATACAAATGAAACGAGCCCAAATTCGATGAGTTTAATATTCACTGTTAAGGAGACCATTTATCCACCTTCCACCTCCATTATCCGATGCTAGCTTTATCGTTAAGGTTATGTGTTATCACCATAAGTAACTATGTTCAAGGCTTACGAGTACCCACGAATATTCAACAACATTCACCTACATTTCATGTTCTCACAACGCGGTAATACTTCTAGCTTAGCGTTCCGCTTAGTATGTCTAGTTGCCATATATTTATACTTTGAGAATATGGTATTCTGTAGAATATTTTGGTAGTTTACGATTGATCATTAGTCATTGTGATGACAATTTCAATAATATGTTTTAGTTTTCTTCAGTTTGTACCATTATTTAATTTAGTTTCATTTTAGGTTAATTGAATGTGTTAAAAGCTTTATTAGAATGCTTACAAATTAATGCAGTTCAGTGCTTAGTAGTAAGTTGATCATGTGATTTTTATGAGATATATAAATATATTTGTACTTGTTCTGGCATATGAAATCAAAATTTATACAAAAGTCATACTCTGACTATTACTAAAGAAAAGCCAGTGCATTTTTTTACGATTTAATGAAAATCAAAAATAAGGAAGTACCTGATGGTCTTAGAATAGTTTATATTACAGATTAATGGTATTTTGTGAATGCAAAAAATTATATTGAAAACTCATGTTTCAGGTGTGGGAAAGCCTGAAGGTATGGAAATCATACTAAATAATTGTTTACAAGAGGATCTTATGTATAGACTTGCGAGCAAGTGGGTGGGGAATGGTTTGGTAACGGGATCGGCTAAATCAATTAATTTTGTTTCTCATATATATCAAATATGAATATCTAAATGTCACATATTATATGAAAACTTAAATAATTTTTAATTAATATTAGCTTTTAAGTCAACACGAAAATCAATTTCAGCATAGTATTTATCTTTACGTCATTTTAAAATATTTTTTTGATCAGTAACATACCAGACTCCTTCTAAGTAATAAATGTGTATTTGGAGTTCCTGAATAATGTTTAATTGCTGTAGACTAGTAATATGTACAATTATGTCTGTGTTTTAATTTATTACTATTAAATTCAAATAGATGAAACGTCACTACTTTTTTCACTCTCGGCGACGAGTTTTTGTAGAAGTGTAGAGTGTTGCAAATTAAATTATAATATCATAATGAAAACGAAACGAATTAAGTACACTGAATAAAAAATGACAAATTATTCTCGCATGCACATTAATTAACAAATAAGAATTTTATTCACTCGTTCTCGTTACAGCTATCCTGGCTTTTTAACTGTTGTATATATTGTATTTATAACTCTTCTGTTTTTTTATGCTAGTACTAAATACGAACATTATTCTTTGTCTATGAAGACATAGTGCAGTAATGCCGGCTTTAAATAGACATATATACACACATATATATATATATATATATGTATATATATATATATATATATATATATATGTATATATGTCTATTTAAAGCCGGAATAAATACATGTTGGCAATTTATTTAGCTGCACGGACACTTTCTATTTGGTAATATTCTTATTCTTGAATATATTTGGCGTTAATTTTGTAGAAATTCATTATTCTCAATTAAATGAAACTACGTGATGTAGTATTATTTCTACTTTCTTTAATTTTTTTACCGCGATCTAGGTTTCGTTGTATTACAACATCTTCAGATGGAATATTAGAAAATATTAACTCTTAGGAACAACCAACAGCATTTATATGTTTCAAACACAATAGCGGAAGCCTGGTTTGTGCAGATTTTTCCATTGCTTATGTTAGTGAGTTTATTGCAGGGGCGCAGTGTAGGTTTTATTATATTTCCGAGATTTATACAATATACCAGTATTTTAGTGAGGGTAATAAATTCTATTATTGTTATTATGTGAGGTTATACAATGCAAACTTTACGGTGTATGTAATAAAATTATATGGAAGTTATTATCTGTAATATATTTATACTAAAACAAGGGTATTTGAAAGTAAGGACAAGGTAATACATTGATTCTACATATCTCCGGTTTTATTTATTCATATATTTATTTATTTCTTTCTTTTATTTTTTTTTTATTATTATATATACTTATATTTATATGTGCATTTGTGCTGAAACAATTTCCAGGGTACTGTAGTATCAATGTTGTATATTTATATTATATCTAGAAGATATTAAGAATGAGTGATGATATATTGAGTTGTTAATTTAGTATATTAACCTTGGTATCGTTTTTATGTCTCTTTATTTCTAATATTTCTAGGATATTAAGTTTATTACCTTTTGTATTTATTTGTAATATATAGGGGGGATTATCAGTGTGGGAGTGATGGTTATTTCAATCATCAATGAGATGTTTAGCAAAGTGAGATGTGTCTGGTTTATTATTTCGCCAGCTGGCAATGTGTTCTTTATATCTGGTATTAAAATCTCTTCCTGTTTGACCTATGTATACACTATTAAAGTCGTTACATTTAAGTTTATCGATACCACTCTTTTTATGTTTATCTATTTTTTCTTTATTATTGATACGGGTTTTACCCAAGTTATTTAAAGTACTATACGTACATGTTATATTATTTATATTTTTATTATTAGTTAAGAGTTTTCCTAATTTGAGTGATACCTATGTATGGGATAGATTTATAGTAAATATTATTATTATTTGGTACGACCGGGTATATTTCTTGTATTAGTATTTTTCTTAATTTGTTATGGTACAGTTTTGTGTCAATTGATGGTTCATAATTATTATTTATTGCGATTTGTTTTATAGTTTTTATTTCTTTACGTAGATTAGGTTTTTCTAGAGGGATGGTTAAAGCTCTGTGAATCATGGAATGGAAGGCTGCTAACTTATGGGACCAAGGTGTTGAAATTGACTATTAATTATGGAGTCTGTAATTGTGTCTTTTCTAAATATACTAAATTTATGTTTATTATTTTTGCGTTCTATTGTTATGTCTAAAAAGTTAAGTTTATTATCGGATTCTACTTTAATTTTACTACGTCGAGTGACACTAATTTACTATCTAATATACCACCAAAAGATTGCCTAAATATCATTTCAGATATCCTAGAAAAGAAAAAGTTAAACCCCATTGAAGCATCGGAAATTAGAGACCTCCTTAAATTATGCATAGACCAAAATTATTTCCTATATCGAATAATAAAAATTTTTTCAACAAGTCAATGGCCTTGCAATTGGCTCCCCCCTCAGTCCCCTTTTAGCCGAGTTATTTATGAACAATCTAGAAACCAGCCTCTTAAACAGTGAATTAGCGACCAATATATTGTACTATTATAGATACGTTGATGACATCCTTATCTGCTGGAAAGATACACAGCGACAGTTAGATCGGTTTGTTAACTTTGCTAACTCCCTACACAATAATATCAAATTCACTTTAGAAGTAGAATCCGATAATAAACTTAACTTTTTAGACATAACAAAAGAACGCAAAAATAATAAACATAAATTTAGTATATTTAGAAAAGACACATCTACAGACTCCATAATTAATAACCAATTTCAACACCCTTGGTCCCATAAGTTTTATTTTAAAATGATTTTAAAAGTTGACTGTAATTGATTCACTTCATAATAAACTTCAACATTTACATCTCTTTTCAACTTGATATCTATGTAAAATATTAATATTATTTTTTTGTATCAAGTAACATTAATTTCATTGGAATGCTACCTACCCACATACAGAAAAAAACACGTTTTACTGTGCAAACGACAAATTTGTTTATTTTTACTTCATTTACGGTAATCAACATTTCTAGTTTCGTGGATGAAAGATGAACTAAATAACATTTCATGATCTCTAATAAAACTCTGTAGTCTGATTCTGAGTTAGTTATTCTATTCTAATTCACTCCCACCTGTAACATATTTCCTTACTTTTCCCATTTACCTAATTCCATATAAGACTATACTTCATGTGTACTTATTGTTTATTAACAACGTTCCTCGCTTTGTGTAACACGATTGTGTTCATTATTTTATTACTTAAATTATTCCAGCTTCACGAAGCCGTTGTTTTACGACGTCATCTAACTTCTCATTATTTAACCATAAACTATTTTAATAAACGTCACTCCTTTCACTTGTCACGATTGTCTTAATTTATATAAGAGACTAGTATTTTAAATATATATGAATAAAAGAAAGCAGTGAACGGTTACAACTAATATATTCTTTATGAATTTCATACGTTCACAGGGCGAATTTGAAAACAGTATAGCAGAACGTTAGCTCCTGCGTTTGACCAAAATATTCTGGATGAATTTGTAGGAAAATCAGTCATCAGAGTGACGTACTGGATGATAAAATGAAAGTAAATGTTAGAACCGGTATATTTAGTGTACACAACCAACAGCCTAAAGCTACGTTAGATTTTATTTGTTATGAGTATGGTCCTTAAGTTCATGTACTTAATATGAATTTATAAATTATATACATATTTAGTTAGTTAGATTCCATACTATATACTTTTCAATTTAACCCTACGGTGGACGTGCTCATAGTTAGCATCTAAGTGGTCGCGCGGAGAACAGTTTTCATTTACTTTTAAGCCAAAATTTAGAATTAAATAAACCCGCAAAGTTATATTCAACACTTGTAATAATAAAATCTTTTATTTTCTAAAAAATTATACTAAATAAGTAAAACTTGTTTTATAATAATCAGTAACTCCGAATATAAATTTACCTATTTGGCTTGAAAAATCACATTATATCATTAGGGAATTTCAAATTACTAAACTAAAATTATCAATCAACATTGAAAACAAGTATTATATATATATATATATATATATATATATATATATATATATATATATTATATATATATATATATATATATTTATATATATATATATATATATATTTATATATATTTATAGTGATAAGAAAAAGTATTTTTTTTTGTATTTGGCAATATATGCGCGTAGTTTTATTACGTTTGTGTCTACAAAGAAAATAGTGACCACGCGCTGCGCCACGAGCAGTACTCTCCGACTGTACGTTTCTGTTCTTTGTTTCTTCATTGTGAATTTCCAAAAAATTACCGATTTTTATTTTCGAGATCCTTAATAAACACTCAGTGCTCAGCTGCTTACATGCACTCAGTGTTCAGTTGTTTAGATGGTCATCAGAACGAGAGCTATATATGTAATACTTTTGGTTGGCCCTTATCAATTTTATACATGCATAATGCATTCATAGTAGCTATGTTTAATAAATCATAAAACCAGCAACATGTTTCTTGAAATATCATATAGTGAGCGTATTTTCTCAACCACGTCCATTTCATTTTTTTTGTTCGGTCACATTAGGTAATTATCTCTGGTTTAAATTTTTCTCCAGAGCCCTGATCGATAAATTCGTTATAAGACGTAATTAACATAGCGAGGATGACACTGTTTTGACTAAAGCAAACATCTTTATTTTGTATTTGGGACGTTCTTTGTCGGAGTTGATACTGCCACAGAGGTATAAAATGCCTAACAACCCTTTTTATTTCTAATTTATCTGTTAATTTTGCATTTCGTTTTCCTGAACATTTATTCTGTGCTGTTTTTATACTTTCATTAATATTTTTTGTAATAAAAAAAAATTACGTTTTCACTAAAATATCAATACAAATATTCAAGGGAGGGAAGTCTGTGGTTTGGCTGCATCTCGAGATCCAGGATGGATATGTGTTATATTATGATTTCGGATCATTCTGCTTGAATGAGTTTGTTGTTTTAGCTGTCATTTTATTATTAACGCCTTGATAATAAGAAGTTGACGAGATATGTCGCTAACTGTGTCAACTGCATCTGAATCCGAACTTGTGCTGTGTGATCCTCTTCCATCTTTTAAGTGATCACATGCCACAGTGCCAGTCCAGAAGCTTCTGACTTCTCTATACATTGTTTTAGGTCTTCGTTATCAGAACAGGCAAGTTCTTTGGTATAATCGTCTTTGTTTTCCTCCTCAAGAAAACGTTCAACTTTCAACTCTCGACTATATTCAGTTTTCTTTCGGTAATAAAAATATTAAAACATTACAATAATATAATTATGCAAACCTTATCATTGATTATAATAAATCTATTACTAAAATACAAAAATATAAACATACGTGTATACTAAAACAAAAATATAAGTATACGTATATTTTTGTTTTAGTAATATTTATCATTTCAAACTAATTAAGTATATTTCATCATTTCAACAATAATTAAAAATCCAAATACACTAACCTAAGTGGTCACGCGGATAACAAAATACACTTTTCCTGGAACAACCACTAAACGCCAGTGCAAGGCAGTAAATGAGATTCAGTGGTCTAAGAAAGTAGACGAATAAACTTGGTACAAATGGAGCTAAAGTAAAGATAAAAAAAAGAAAAAATAAAAAGATAAAAAAAAGAAAAAAGTATACAAAAAAAGTACCTATTATAGTACGGATTTGATGGATGTAGTATAATATTATACTGAAATACACACACATATACATGCAAACGACGTTAACAAGAATTGAATACAACAATGTCATCTCCGAAAAATCTGGATAAAAAAGTTCTACGAACTGTCCGAGTTCAATAGTACTAGACGTCAACATTAAGGAAAATTCTCTTCCTTGTCGGAATTTTTCAGTTTCCCGCGGTATGCGACTACACAGCCACCTAATCGCGGTCAAGACAGAATGTGATTTATTTATGACAAGTGAAAGTAAATTTGTCGCAATGTGTAGTCATTATATTAGTTTAATTTATATGTTTCTACGAATATGTTCATTTATATAAGTGTCACCTATACAAGCATAATTATACGAATGCATGGTCCAGGCGTTTAGTTTTATAAATGCCTAAATCGTGCATTTGTATATATTATACTAAATCACAGCCGTATATATTTTACACGGTATATATTTCCAATATGTTTATACACCCGTACTATAAGCACGACATTTGCTAAAAGAAAATGGCACCTAAATGTACTTCGGTGATGACGCTTAATTGACCTATTAAATACATCAGTGGAAACTAAGAAGTTAATCATAATTTATAAAGTAAATTTTTAATTTTCTAAATGGAATTAACTAACCTTAAAATTGAGTCGTGTTCAGTTGCTAAAACATTCAAACACACTATTAATCAGCGGCGGCAACGTTCGACGGCGTACGTAAGAGCTGTGTACGAATGCGATTGTATATTGTGTGCGTTTGTAACGATGGTGACAAGTGAGATTAGGCCGCAATATATCTATAAAATCCATTTAAATATTTAGACCATGTAAGAAATAAATGTACTTACCTGATACAAATCACTAAGGAAAAAGAGATTATTTAAAGAACTGAAACAGCGATAAGGGAAACGATACGTAAATGATATGACAAGTAATTATATTGTTTTGCATTTTTTGCACGCAGTCTACGTTACCGCACTAAACTAAGGTACATCTTTTTAGATCTATATCACCACACATTTTATAATCAAACAGGCTTCTACTTGAGTTGGACTTTCGCTGTTGAGAATCGCGGTTCGATTTTGAGAATGCAGAGTGGCAAAAATTTTAAAATTTAAAATTTTTCATTGTCATTATAAGTTTAACATTATTTTAGCTTTGTAATTCAGAACGTTTACTAGGTTATATTTAAAACGGTACTTTACCTTGTGCAACTTTTCAACTTTTACTATTGAGTGTTATTAATAATTAGGCATGAACAATGAAATTAGTTCCATTTTAATCGATAACGTTATCCTTTCGAATGCATATAACACTTTGTAAAAACTAACAAATGAAATCCCCTTGAGCGTGCATGTTACGTATAACTACCACATGGCACTCGCCTCATTCAAACCTAACTCGTTCAATCCGAAATATTTATAAAAATAAAAACAGAATTCTGAGGCATACAAATACATAATTGGACATTTATTTATCTCCACTCTCACTACCATGTCTGAGTTATGAACATGTCAAGCATGAATTGCTTTACGAGCGCATTATCTCGAATATTAAACACGAAAGGAAACAAATACTTCCTTACATTTCATTCATTTTTTGGTATATTATTTATGACGATGATTCTATGTATCAAACTGAGTAAAAATAAGAAAAACTGTATGAAAATTTTGCTTTTACTATAAAAACTGTATGAAAATTTTGCTATTACTATAAAAAATTATGGAAATTGGATTTAACGAAAAAATTATTACTTTATAAAAAAACATGCTCCAAATAAAACGATTTTAATGAGCTAAGTAAAAGACTCCATTGTTATATGCCTATATAATATTTGTTTTATGGTGTCTATATTTACATATATATATATATATATATATATATATATATATATATATATATATATATTTATAGATTCATAACTACGTATATACAATAAATACCTTTTTTCTATTGCTGTTGAATCTTATGATAATTACTACAGTTTCTATCATGATTCCTTATTTTCATTACGATGTCTATATATTTTTTAAGAAATATTATTACAAAATTATATTACGATACTTCTAAATGGACAAAAATTGCATAAATTGAACAAAGTTCACACAATGATACATAACCTTAGATCACAAGTGAGGATATTATTTTTGGCCAAATACCTTTCTATGGCACAAAACAATACTTTATTGCACGAGATAATATGAATCCCTAAAGCACATTGCAGCATAACCTCGTTTCTTTAACTTCTTAATCACGTGTGTCAAAAACTTGCACTCATAATTTACTAAAATGTAGGTAAATAATCAAGTAATTGCGTCTTCATAAACCTTCTGATAATAGAATCTTCATAGTAGAAGACTGGGAAATTATTTTTCACAAATTAATTTAAATGAACCAATGGCACTGTTTATGACAACTTAATTATTTACAAATATGTGGCTATGGCAACACAAAATATCCAATAAGCATATTAACATTTTTATAATCAGTGATTTTTTGGAAATTATAACTAAGCATATTTCCTTAATATTTTACTACTAAGTTTTTTCGTTGTATCGTTGAGATGATACTGGTCACGAAACTGTGACTTAATTACAACAATATTTTCTCAACTAAACTAACACACTCACAGTTAGATGTGGACGTGTAGTCTGCCCTTGAATATTGCAAAGACCCATATGGGGCGACGATACACACAACTTCAACCTCGATAGCTGGAATCCAGAACTTGAAGCCAGAAAGCATCCTTGCTCATTTATGCCATACATTTACGAGCCTCGAAATTGAATTGGTAAATTTAATCCATTAATTAGAGAATTGTTAAAATATGTACGACAATTTTGTTACTAAAAGTATGTTAGGCTTATTTACACTGTTAACATTTATATTGTCCGTCCGTGCACCAGTAATTAATTTTTGTTATTTTTAAAAAATTGAAATAGAATTATGTCTTTTCTTCGTAAGAAAATATTGTTTATTTTTTGGATTTCAAAGAAACGTTAGATAAACATTTATTTAACCACTTAAAAACCACGCAATGCTTATTTTATTGAATGAAGAAGAAATACTCTTCTGATCTTAGTTCTTGAAATTCTGATCTTAATTCTTGATAATGTTGGTTATTTTTCCACCTAGTAGCGGCACAACCATTAAAACGTTTTAATAATTTACTATAGTTTTGAAACAAAAATTTGTTTATTAGTTTACAAAATGTTACCTTAAATTGCTAACTAGATTTTTATTTGTTTAAAATAGAACATAATTTATATTTTAGAATGGTGATGTTTAGTTAAACAAATTAATTATGAATTTTCAATTAAATACAGTATATTTCGATTCCAAGAAGATGAATTTATGCATTTATATTGTTTAAATCTCAATCAATGACATTTTCAGGCAAAAATCAAGGCATGATGCAACTGGAGATTATTCTTGCAGACGTTCCACATACTTATCGTGTGACATCAGGGGAAAAAAGTTTGCTTTGAAGTTGGACGTGTTCCTGTTCACATGAGTAAAAGTAATGTAAATTATTCAAAAATTATGACAATAATAAACATTGTTGGAGATTTCTGGTAAACTTTAAGTAAATATTGTCTTTTCATGATTTTGTAGCAAAGAGAAGGGACGTAGATGGTGGTGGTAGTGAAGCGAGCCGGTAACGTTTTTGAACATTTTCAATAATACCTCTGGGATTATAATTACATACATTTTGTAAAAAAATTTAAATTCGCTAAATAATTAAGAATTTTCTTTAAACTGGATGTTCGATTCACGTGGTAGCGTTGTCATAGTGCACTTCGAAAATCGAATAAAATTCAGGAAATTTTCATAAATTTTAATGATCTCAATTTTTAATACATAGTAGTGTTACAAAAAAACATTAGAAGTCGGTTTGCTGTAAAAACTTGATAAAGAATTGCGTAAATATTTTTTAGTCTGAACTTTTGAAATATATGCGGATTATTCGTTTTATTATTATGACAAATTTCTACATGGTACGATGTTTGAGGAAAACTAATGTCAGAGATAGACTGAGAATAGATTTATCATATATTTTAAACGGCAATATTTACGTAAATACATATTAATGCATATGAACTCATTCAAATTGATTATATTCTGAGAAACATTTTAATAATGTGCATCTATTCACGTTACAAGAAACTGATTGAAAACTTGTTTCATTTGTATGTTTGCGCATCTTTTATTATATGTACAACGTTAATGTGCTTCTAAGCAGTTACATTACGGTACAATATACTCATTCATACAATATCATAAAAAATAAAGTGGTTGTGTAGAGTATACAGATATTATATCTAAGCTAATCGGCTTCCTAAGTATGAAATAAGACAATTATAATCAAGATTTCTTTTGTGTTTCACCCCGTCCTTGAAACATGTGCAAGGTTGAGTAAAGACCATCGCACATCAGATGCTTCGCGGTACCATCAAAGACATACAACACGATCCGGCGTATACCTTATTATAAATTAAAACAAAAAATTATTTGGTTTCAATATATTGTAAAAAAAGTTTGAGGATAATCTCACGATTAAGCTTAGATATTATCGTGGTTGTGTCAGAGAAGTAAAATGAATGCTGTGCTGTGTTGCGGGATATGCTCGTTTTTATTACTAGCCGCAAGTACAACGAGATTTCTTTTTTAATATTATTACTAATTTAAAATAATTTTTACAAAATTTCATTGATTTAGTATTATTTTTATGGTTCCGTACCTCAAAAAGGAAAACAAAACCCTTATAAGATCACTTACATGTCTGTTCGTCCGCCATCACAACCATTTTCCCCAGAAACCGTTTGAGTTGAAACTTGAAATTTGGTATGGATATTATTTGAATAACATATATCGAAAGATAAAACTCAAATGCATGCAATGGTAAATATGGAGGAAGAGCAGAGGTCAAATGTCTGGGCTAACGTTTAATAGGGCCAATTTAAAACCTCAAAAGTACATTACATAATTACTTTTTACATTGCATACATTACATATTACATAATTACTTACATTGCTACATTCATTTAGATATGATATCCTCATTGATTTACAGAAAAAATATGCCCAAAAAATATATTATACCCTTATTTCCGAAATTGAAAATCTAAAATTTATAAAAAATATGGGTAATTCTAATTACCCACGGAAAAGACGTAGAACAACTATAGTGATTATTCTAAAATCGACATTTTTAAAATGTGCACCGGGTTTTCACGTCTGTAAAAGATATAGTAGGCAATACATTTATATTTTCCATATTCTCAACCGATTTTCTCAGCAACCATGAGGCAGAAACTTGAAATTTGGTACAGTACAAATTATTAATCCATACATACTCCCACTTGCTAACTTTTTTAAAAATATACATATAAGAATAACAGCTTCGTTGTATATATTTAATGGGGTACAGTCTTATAGAATACCTTTCGAAAGAGCTTGTAAGCGAGCGCGTGCGCGTGCGCGTGCGGGTGTGCGTTTGCGTGTGCGTGTGCGTGTGCTTGTGCGTGCGTGCGTGCATGCGTGCGTGCACAGTAACAGCCTGATGAATAATCAAATGAAAGTTCGTAATGATTCATTTTATTCAATTCTCCCTCCTGTTCGGTGTACTTTGGTGACATGTGTGCAAATATAATAAATATATTTGATAATTTCAAGAAATATTTTAATACAGTATAAAGATTCTACGTAGATAAACGATGTTGAGGAATCTAAAGCGCGAAATAAAACGAGAAATGTACAAAGATCGGACATTTATAAATTATAATTAGCAAAAATAAATTAATGGTTTATTAAGAATCACAAACACATATTTGGTATTTTATCATACATTAAGTATTTTATATTACATCATGTCATCTATGTCTCTCTATTAAATAAATGCAAACTTGCGTATATGAAAAATGCATACTTACACGAAGATTAATTATATGAAATACGGTGAAAGAAAATGCGGCCATATTCCAAAATTTACAAGAATTATGTTGTACTCGATAGACAAGTTACACCCATACAAAATAGCAAAAAGACATGACCCTGAATAACACCATGCATGACCTTTTAATGATTTAATGAATGAGATAGAAAGTCAAAGAAATCACGAATATAAAAGAGATAGTGTTAATTACATTATCTATTGTGGACAACTTTTATAACGCTAATGAAATTTCTGAATAACACAACGTCTCTAATTTTTAATATCATATTATTTCTTGCTTATAATAAGGTAATGTAACCCATTTGCAAGCACGACAATTTTCATTTATATTGTGTTCCTTATTGCATTTCTTAAGAAGGCACCAAATCAAAGAAATATCAATAAAACAACTTGAGACGCATACTATATGAATGTGAAGCATCTCGAACTATGTTCTTGGGTTTAGTGACGTATTTTAATATCCAATGTGATAATAGTCGTGTTGTTAGTTGGGCACGGATTTAAGTAGTGAGTACCTTCAACTGCAGCGTGTTGTAACTGTTATTTAATTAAATTTGACAATAGGATCACTTTAAGGTGTCCCAATTTAAATCCAATTATCAACACTACCTCCTGAGTTGTCACATCGGTCCTGAGCCTGTGGCTCCAACGCCATCAATTTCTACTAGGATACATCATGACAAAAATGAGGGAGACTGTTTTACATTTAACACTATCGTGCAAGTATGTATAATCATGCGTTACGGCTCAAAAACTCACATTGAAATAAATAAGAAGCATATATATTTTATTTCTACTTATAGCATCTTACAGCAATATTAAACGATTATAAACCCTTTCTGTGACTAAAAATAAGTATATGATGTCCTCATATCCGACATATCTTTTGACTTTAGCTTTTCAGGTTCCAGCGACTCATTTTTGAGAACTGTGATAATAAACCAAGCACCAGAAAATAAAGATGATCAAAATTATCAGTTTTATATCAAACCAAAATCTTCAAATATCTCTTAAAATATAGATGAGAACAAAAGAGAACAGTAGTACCTTAAGGAAATAAAAAAGTATGATTAATTTACTTAACTGGAAGAAAAATGTCAAATGAAAAATGTCAAAATGTAAAAAATGGAGGATACGCAAAATGGTCGATACAGTTGCAAACTGCTTGGACTCATGCATTAGGAATTCGATTATAAAGAATCCAAAAGTATGCCATTTATTTAACGGAAATATCAGAATCGAGAATGTCACTAATTTATTCGTGTTCGTATTGGTAAACGTATTTCTAAAGAAACTGGTGACATAAATATGATAAGCAGAAGAGAGTTAACAAAAGTACAAAGTATACTGACTTTAATGAATTAATTACAAAAATTAAAGGTAATTAGAAAACTGTATAATACGTAACGAAATCATTTATGGAATTGTTTAAGGTGCAGCACGGTGTAGATAGCTATTGGGTTGGAGAAATTAAATTATGGAATATGAATGATATAATGGTAAGAAATAAATCCTCATACTCTATTTTGTGCGAAACTTCTAGGAATAAGTATAGTAATTACAAAGAGGCTTTTGTCATTAGAAGGAAGAAAAATGGGAATACAGAATTAAACGGGCTCAGGAACATCGTCGAAGGAGAAAAATAGTTTCATAAATCTTGTTAAAAAAATCGTCTTCTTTCATGTTAATATAATTAGTCTTAAATTGAAATTTAAAAATTTATTTCTAATAAATAATTAAACTATGGATGGACCTAAAGTGATTGTAATTAATCAGTTATTTTTGATACTTTTTGAACCCGTTAATGTGTGTGTTTTTAAATATTTATGGGTGGAAAATTACAGACGAATGAAGAATAAGAAGACTGAAATACACACAATTAAAATGTTGCTATAGACAGAAGAAGAATGTGAATATGGAATTAAACTGGTTCGAGTATATCATAGAAGAACAAAAATAATTTTAAAAAACTGGTAATATGTGTGTTTTAAATATTTATGGGTGGAAAATTATAGAGTAATTAAAATACAAGACTGAATTAGACAATGTTAAAAAGTTGCTATAAAGTGCTTAACCAAAATGAACTTTTAAAGCGTCTGATAGTTATAAATTATAAAATATTGCACTGATTGTAAAAATTATTGATTTAAAATTTAATTCTTTAATAATGTTGGAGAGATTTGTCTAATTTTCGCCTAATTTTTTTCCTTAAATTGATTTTATCGAACACTTTTCAAAAATTATTTTATATTACATTTATCAGTCTTAATTTTCAATTTTCTAATTAATTAGATTTTGGTCATAGAGTTATAATGAACGAAAATTTCACAACAATGTCCTAAGTGTTTTGCGCCTACGAAATCTTTCTAAAATCATAGTTCATAGTTTCGTTAATCAAAGTTCGTACTTGATTAAACACCAAGTTATAAAATAACACATATTTTTAAATTTCACCAATAATAAATTAAAGCGTTGAAACTAAAAATTCGTTAATAAGGGACTTACATATTTTTGGACACGTGAATTATGCATAAAATGAAAGAAATTTAATTTTGCGATATGTAATTTCACGAAACGTAATTTGTTGCTATCTGTGTTTGTTGCTCTCATCTGTTAAGCAGTTGGTACTTGACCTCTTAGGAGATTACTATAAGCGGCTTAGTTTTGACATTTTTCTGCTCCTGTGTTAAAAAAAAGGTCGAGTAATTGATGTGTAATCCCCGTCCATCAACATTAGTACTCTGCCTATTTTGTTTTATTCATTTTGTTTCACACATAAAATATATTATTTATTAGATTTTATACTCCTGTTTTATATTATATATATATATATATATATATATATATATATATATATATATATATATATATATATATATAAATATTGAGACTTTCACAATTAGGACAAATAATAATATATAATGGAATCATTTCTATCTTAAAAATATTTCAGATTACTGGAATTAAATGCAGATTTATCTCTAAATAACATATACAAAAATTGTCTATTAAATTTTATTTCGAAATTTCTGAGGTACCGTTGTGGGATAGCGATTTAATATTAATTTAAATTATCCCAGCACCCATAACAGACAAGGAAGAGGTAAAAGAATTCTTAACAGTGATACGTATTAATAATGAGCAATCTACCGTTTACACCATAGTGTCAAGGATAACTTCTTTGCGATATATTGTAATTATCGAGAACGCGATGGAGGGTCGGTTAAAGTCATGGCTACAATTTTATGTTATTATTCCTAAATGAATTGGTAAAAACACGCATATATATAAATCAACTTAAGAGTGACTATATATATATATATATATATACTATATATATATATACTATATATATATAAATATATTATTATTTGTCCTAATTGTGAAAGTCTCAATATTTATATTAAACCTAATAGAAATACAATTAATAGCAGATTCGAATTAATAACACAAGTAATGGATAAGGGAATATTCGTTAAGGTTAAATATTTTAATGTTTTAAATAAATTACTCAAGTATTTTAGTATTAAAATATTTTGCGAACAGCGAGTTTTACTTTGTATCCATTACTACTTTTCAATAGAAGATTTGAGAGCTCAAATTTAATTTGATACGTGCTTAACTTTTGTTCAATGTAATTTCCAGGACCCACCGAAAATAGGATAGAAATTATTGGGCGTCTAGTATTGAGTACACTTTTTCTAATGTCTCTAGTTTGAACTCGGCAGGGTTATCGAAGGCACCTGGATTTCTATTCATTAAGAGAATATTGATAACAATCACATTCTTACAAGGTTTACAGATACAAATCTTGTTACTTTATGATAAAAATCCAATATCCAGATCATCAAATGTTATTTCCCTTCCTAAGAATATATCTTCAAATATTTAGACTTGTTCGTCGAAAAATTTATTCTGAATGTCAATATTTTTAGGTATGTTATGAAGCATAAAAGTGATAACTGATGCAACTGTGTCATTATCAACAAATAATAAAATAAATATTTCGTCCATTAAATGATCGTCATTAATTCCATTCTTTGTTAAGAGGAAGCATAGAATATTATTTTTTTGTGAATATCAGATTTACTATCGATTATATTCCAATGTTATTGTCCTTTTAAATATTTCCTTCTCTGTTTAAGCATTGTAAGCGCAATATCTCTTTTAATTTGTAAGCATTGCTTATATTTGTTATTTCGTGAAATTAATGTGATAATGGCATCAGATCTCATAAAATTATATTGCCAGTAAAAAATACTTATTACGATCTTCTTCTATATTACATTATAGACCAAGAGCAACTTCAGCAATTATTTCGAGGTAAACATCTCCATTAGCGAATGAATATTCATTACTTGCCGTCAAGGGGTTCCTCCAGTTTTTTAACCGGAATATCAACGTTCCTCTCTTAAACTTTGGCCTACGATTAGAGAGAATTATAGGTTAATGCTGGATTGAGCACTTTTCTTCTATTATTCCCTTCGATACCAATTAACATTAATATATCTTCTCCTAGCCAATCTTTCATAGTTTTCAAGTAGTCTTTTCCTTATAAAGGCTTCTTTATGAGAATTTCTTCTATAGCACTCGCATCGCAGATGTTTCTGTGGAGTAAAAAGTCCACTAAAATACGCCACGCTGTGCCAATATCTGACATTTTCCTTAAAAATTTACAGAATTCTACAGAGATACCACTATTTGGTTCCAGTTTCTGACTATCGAATGCATAGGAAATCCAGGAAATTTATTTACACATAATTAAATACAATAATATATTATTCAAAATCAACATGAATATAAAAACTATGACAAATATAACCTAAATATTTCACAGTAACGCCCCTACTACCTTTCAACACTGAGTTGAATGATGCATTTCAGATTTAACATACATGTATACCAATTTTATCATAAATGTGATTCTTTTTTCTGTACTATTTTTGATGGTGTATCAATAATTGTAGAAGTTTGCTTTAGAAAGTTGCTCATATGCACTTTTATGTACACCTTAGCACCCTTCCGTTTCTTATTTTTATTATTTTTGTTTTATATATATATATATATATATATATGTTATCAAGTAATCTATTGTCAATTAATTTTGCTTAGATTTCTTTTTATTTCTTTTTATTGAGGAATTTTTTTTGTAATGAATAAGATTTCCTAAGTAATATTCGTAGATGTTATCCGGAAAATAGTCGTATCTTAATTAAGCGACGTCATTATATTATATTTTTCGAAACATTATGTAAACATGAAAAGAAACATTTTCACAACGACATTCCTTAACTTCAGTTCTGAATATCAAACAGGCTCGCACTAAAATAATAAAATAAAAAGGAGTTTTTTCTTTTTTAATTTAGGTAATTTTTAAAAAAATTAATGATATATTAAAAGCTAGAAAATAATTATGAATCACTGGCCAGGGACTTTGATTCTATTAGGTATATAAATCCTTAATTAAGACGTGATATTTTTACAAAGGTTTTGAATATTACTACTATTAAGATCAAAAACGAGAGATAGCCTAAAGGTAGAAATATCCAAAGAACACAAGCTTTCCACAAAATGCTGTAATAAATGATTTCTATCTTTTAGTACATCATCGCTTATACAATCAAACCGTTAAATTTATATAGGTTTTTTATCTTTGTGTTTTTATTTTAGTGTCAGTTTGCTTGACGTTTAAACCCGAAGTTAAAGACATGTCTTCTTAAAAATACTTTTTAGTGCACTTTATTTGCTCAGCTGGATTTTATGACATTTATTTAAATACTTGGTCATTTCTTGGGGAATATCTTGTCATTTTGAAACCAAGATATTGTCAAAAGTTAGACAGAACCTATCACTGAAGCACATAAGAGGGAAGTTGGAACCCAGAATTTTAATGAAAAAATCTTCGTTTGAGACTTAAAATAATAAATTAAAACTTAAATATCCTCAAGTTTTAGGTAGGTAGAAATACCGCATCATCAAGATTGAGAGTTCGGAACCTGTAGTTCAACAACGAAAATTGTACTCGAGACGAAAAATTTTCGTCATTGAACTACAGGTAATATTAATTTAAAATACTAAACCCGTGACACTTGACGATTTACTAGTTTTAAATATCAATTTAAAATCAGCAGATCTTCAAGTATCACGGTTTAGAAAAGTTGTACCCCTATATCAAAATTTGAGGATCAGATGTTGGGTTTATCCAAATGGTATATTAGCTCATAAGATTTGAATAAAACATGAGGAATGTGAAGTATACAAAACGATTTAAAACAAATTTGATTTAAAGACAAAAGTAATATGATGTGATAAACAATTCCACTTTAAAGAAAGAAAGGGTGTAGTATAAATTATACATCCAGAGTGTGTTTATAGCTATAATCAAAAAGTAGTAAATAATTTATTAGGCATGCCTTATTTTATGTACATCAATACCAAAACATAGATGGAGTTAATTATATAACGTTACACTTGTTTCAGGTTAGAATTGTTAAAATGTATTGACGTTATATAAATATTATTTGTATATATTGAACTAACGTTACATTCGACTGAATCAGTTATCACGGAAATTGTTTTATAAGTGAAGTCCTATTATCAATTAGGACTTAAAAGTAATATATCGTATGTTTTATACAACCACCGCGGTTATGCTATTTACTCTGCCAAGAGTATTTATAAAAATAAATTATTATATATTTATCTACGTGTTCATTCCGTCTTTCACTTAAGCAGGTTAAGTAGCGACGAGATTATTTCATACATTTCTATTCCAAACTTACCTTAAAATATGAAGAGAAAGTTAACCAAACATCAATATTACATGAATAAATATGAAAATAATATAAAATAAATTATTCACACATGTATTGTCGGGCAAGTTTGTGTCAAGGAGAAATATTAAATCACACATTTTGCGTAACCACAAATGTTATGATATTTACCCTGTCAAAGGTATAAAAAGGGGAATGTTATCTGTTTGTCTACACGTTCATTCGGTCTTTCACAAAAGCAACGAGATTATTTTATGCATTTTCATTAAATACGTATTACGCACACGTAAAATTATGCAACCTGCACAAATTACTTCGTGATCTGTGCAATTCGGATTAGGACAAAACTGAGGACAGAACTTCTTTTTGTATAACAGATCGCATATCCGCACATTCTACAAACGGACCAACTAATGCTTATTACACATTAATAACATGCAATATGTAATAATGATTAATTAGGACTTACGAAATTATGCGTTACATCTTCTAAAAAAGTAGTAAATAGTTTACTTCGAACGTGCTGCCAAGAACCAATTATTATAACAACAAAACTACCTTATCGCGGAGAACGAACTTATAATTAATTACCAAGAAAAATATTATGAAGTAAATTAAGTTTGGAAGTGCGATATTGCAAACCTCCTACAAATATTCTTTTTCTTTCAGCATCCTAAGGACGTATAATTACTAATATTTTATTTAAATGATACATGGCATGTAGCGGACAAATTAAATTACCCAAACATTCAACTCAAGGTTTAATATATTGGTATAATTTACATATCTGTATATGGTCCGTAATCTGTGACGAAGTTTGATAAATGCAATTTAGCTGTAATAAATTCAATCTAATAAAAGTAGCTGACCCGGCAAACTTCGCGCTGCCTCAGAATCAATAAATAAAAAAGCTGAACGATAATTGCAGAATTTTTCAACTTTATTAAAAAATGTGGTCAAAACTTAACCGAAACAAAAATAATTCGTAATCAATAAAAAAATGCTCGATATGAATTAGGTTTTATTATTATTTTGAATTACACATGATGTTGCTTGAAAAATTGTCATGTCACAAAGGTTAGGAGCTTACAAAATAAAGTTTGTAGTATACGGTTCTAATTTGAAACTTGCTTACAATACAAATTAATATAATATCTTTATCTACATTAATTACAACTCAGATTAAATATAGTTAATCAAGTTTTATTATTATTATATATTACACTTGATGTTACTTAAAAATAGTCACGTGACAACGATTAGGTACTTACAAAATAAAGTTTGATAATGGCTATTTATACGATTTTAATTTGATATTGACAGACACACATATTTACAATGCATTTAATTAATTTAAAGCTTTCTGATAAAGTATATTTTTTGTCTTGTTTTGCGGTGCGTAAATAAACAAAGATGACGGTTTGCCGAAGTATAATTGTCCATGCGCAATACAGGGAAACTCCATGTTTATTCCGCACACTTCTAACGACTGGCCTTGCGATTTATTTATGGTCATCGCAAAGGCCAGACGCACGGGAAATTGTAGACGTTTAAAATCTAATGGTAAATCAGTTGGAATCATCGGTATACGCGGGATCAAAACATTATCTCCTTTGTATTTTCCCTTTATGATCGTTGCCTCGATGACGTTATTCATTAGCTTTTTTCATAGCCAGTCTCGTTCCATTGCACAGTCGAGGTTGATTAATGTTACGCAGCAAGATGACAACTGATCCTACTTTTAATTGCAAATTGTGAGGTGGTAGTCCAGGCAATTCCAGTGAATTAAAAAACTCCGTGGGGTAGTTGACTACGTCATCCTGGTTTATAACTGTGTCAACTGATTTGAAGGAAAACAACTCCTCCGGAAGAAAATTCTGAATGGTCGCATTGAGATCATCGACATCTTTATTTTTCCCCACAAATATTGCTCGTTCACCCAGCCAATTATGGTTATTGAGTCTGTGATGCGACAGAAATCTGTGGGTAATGTAATGAATCTGGTTACCACTGCGACTTTACCATTTCCATGTCTAACATGATCTTGTTGCAAAAACACTCGCATGTTAGTTGTCAATTGGAGTGTTTTTACGTGCCGCCACAAATTTGATTATATTAGGCATACGTTTAGTTCGTCAGAAACAGTTAATCGGGGAATAACTGGAAGAGTCTGACAAAAATAACCTGACAACAGAATCATGGCCCCACCGAAAATGTTATGGTTGTTACGAAGATCTTTCAACGTTCTGTCCAGTGCCTCCAGTGACCTCTAATGGACCATCGTGCATTCATTCCAAACGATCAATTTGCATACCTATAGGATCTTTGCCATTGCCATCTAACAGAGTCGCAGCTATTCCAGATGAAGCCAACGCTAGAGCTACATCATTTTGCGATCTAATCCTCGCCAATAGCAATGAATAGGAACGTTTGTCCAGTCCCTCCGGGAGCATCAAGGAAGTAAATTCCACCAGATCCACTGTTCACAGCTTCTATCAAAGTATCGTACGCAATTCTTTGTTGTTGATTTAATTGTGGAACATTTGTACGAATTGTTTCGGCCAATGCTTCAGTGTCGTACTGTTGTTCAATTTGCAACTCGTGATTAAATGCGCCGTGCATATGACGATTGGGTGCTGTTATGCCCAAACACGACAATACTTTATTTGCCATCATTAAACACATCATGATCAATGTCTCATTGTAAATTTCTGCAATCATTTGTGGTGTAGGATTCATAGTTTGACAGCGCACACGATGCAAAACATCCTCAGATATGTCAACCCTATATTTCACCTACAAATCTTTTGGATTTAAGGGGAAACATGTCGATATGATAATCGCAAACAATGTACGATTTTGATGCGGTGTTAAGATATGACGGAATCCTTGAGTATATTATCCCAATGCAAATCTTTCTAGAGTAACTGCAATAGTTGATACGAATATTGGCGAGTATGGCACAATCCAACGATTATCAACATCAAAATTTTGTCCTTTTACCTTCATAACTACCGATCGTCCATTGTCCGCAACTGGTATCCGTCATTTCCCGTGATGGTTTCAGCAATCAGTTCTCTCGGGTATCACTTAGAACACTTGCCGTCAACCATACAGGGTGAATTATTGTTTAAAACTGCGCAAGGTCCATATATCATGTGTTTAGTTACTACTGCATGCAATTTTGGATCAACTGTTTCATCGGGAATTTCAGCTGAAATGATGGAATCAATTTCATCTGGCCTTATTTAGTCGACTAACCAGACTAAAATGTGCGCATATGGCAAACACGCTTTTGCCATTCTACAGAGTACATCCAACAACGGACTTGGCCATACACGCGATGTTTTATTATGAAATTCATAAGCGATTTTAATTTTTGTTTAAAAACTCTGGGAGTGATGTCATGTCTATCAACTGGTGTTTGGCTATGTAGTAATTTCTTCTTGATTTCGATCCATTGAGGGTTACAGGTGAATGTAGTGAATAAGTCTGGGCGGCCATATTGCTTAACATATGATATCGCGTCTTGCGCGTACTCGTGCATATGGCGCGGGTTTCCAATGTAAGTGGCCGCCAAAATTGTCATTCTTCCCACGTTATTTACGTTTCCATCGGCATTAATCGCATCGCGGAGATGAATATATTCTTTTGATCGAAGCTGCTATTAGTTCAAACGGATGAATGTCAATCGTTCAGTCTCAATTTTGCAATACATGTCAACTACAAACTGATGGATACGGCGTCGACACATCAAAATGTGATTTACTTCACCTTCACGGATCTGTACGAATAAAAATTCATAGCACTAACTTTTTTGTTGGTTTCAGCACCTGCAATCGTAAATGATAAATTGTTAATTTATTACTTAGATATATTGAATTAAAAAATATCATTTAATCTTGTTCAATCTAGTTACCTGTTACTTGATTAACCATTTTGATATTCAAATGGTATCCGTCAGAAGATTAATGTATATTGTAACGCGTCATAAGTCCTGTGCGTTTCAAACACACGTTTCAAATCATTATTCCGACGATGAAGCACGATACCTTTAGATCGCAAATTTTCTCCGACAATGACAATAGCCACTTCGTCAATTGTCGGTGAATTAAACCTCCTTGTGTGCTCACCGACAGATGTTTTTTCAGCTTTAATGACAATATTATGGTTGACGGGTGGCATCCGATCCAATGCTATTTTGAAAATTTTGACTAAATCGTTGTTCTGATGAAGAAACATTTGTAATTCTTGGACAACGCATATCAACTTCCGCATCTGAATTGCCCATAAAATAAATTTGTAAGAATTGATGATCTGCATCTGGTAGTGGTAACAGCGCCCCCAATAAGTGATAAATTTGTCCTTGTATCTGTAATTGTTTAAGATTTGTTATGTTATTTCTGATACAAATGTTAATACAAATTTGAATGTCATCAAAAACTACTATGGTATAATACCTTGAAAGTGGGCATGAAATTGGCCTTTATAATATGCGTTGCACCAAATGACGTCATTTGAAAACAATTGTTATATTTTTGAATGTTGGCCAAGAAGTGTTTAGAATCATTTCCCATCCCAGAAACTAATGAGCGTAATGGATCTGGTGGTGGGACCAATTGCGGTAATTTTACTTTTCCACCAGCACAACATAATCCAGTAGATTTATCGCTGTATTTTGACGCTTTACAATATTTACAAACGATTGTAATTTCCTCAATTGTTACTGATTTGTCAGCAGAATAATCTATTCCCGGATCGTAGTGGAATCCAGCTCGTTCCAGGATCACAGCAGCACTACGTCTGTGAGATCGCTCAATTTCATTGTGTCGTGCTCGCTGTTGTTGTGTCTGATGTGCACGAACTCGTTGCATTCTAAGCCTATCCACTTCATTCATTCTAGAACGCAATTCTGACATAGCAATTCGACTATTTTCATTATCTGTCTCTCGCTGTTCATCAGTGCGGTTAGCACGTGAGGTATCTCTTGGGACATTTGATTGACTTCAACGACTTAAGTCAGGTCGTCTTCTCCTTGGCCTTGTAAATTGTAGATAATCAAAGTAAAAAAAGTTCTCGCGCACTTAGCGGTAAATGGTGTCACTATCATACAGGATCAACAAAGTAAAGAAAATCTTCGCGCACGTAACGGTAAACGTCACTATCACAAAGAAAAGGAAGAAGGAATGCATGCACCCTTTGTCTTGGGAGGAATTAAAGGATCGACATATTTTTGTTTGTAAAATATTATGTTTTTTTTTAAGGAAAAGGCAAAGGAATCTAGCCCATACAATCGTTGTCTGACGTATATATTTCTGTAGTTAAGTCAGTCCAATCTAAATCAGAGTCCTAAATATCGTCATCAGTATGTCATCACCTACTGTCCGTCTCACAGTCAAGTCACAGTTGCTTATTCTAGCCCTGCGTAAAGCGTTAGTTAACTTTACGCAGGACTTCGTCGAAGAAGAGCCGTGGAATTTTGGAGCAATCTGAACTTAGGACAGTGGTGTTCCCGCTTGAATTCTTCAATTGCTGCACACGAATACACTAATTTACTGCATGATACACTATCACATCATACATTAAACCGCACTATGCACAAAAAAATTAAATTCAACCGAGACAACGCAACCTTTACGCCCAGATTCCCGCCAAAGTCCGTAAAATATTATAGTTCCGATCAGAAATTGTTGGTTGTCAATGTATTTGACATTAAAAAGAAATGAAAAAAAAGTATTCTTTTAAATTTAATTGGATTTCTGAACGACGGGACGAACATCAAACGTTTGACAGGTAGGAATAGTTTCTAAGGAAAAACGAAATTGTTGTTTTTACTATATTCCTAGCATTTTTTTCATATTTACTAACCTTGTAAACCTTTCCTGGACTTCCACAAATAATTCAAAATCAAAATTAGCCAAATCGGCCCAGCCGTTCTCTAGTTTTAGCAAGATTAACGAACAGCAATTGATCATTAAAAAATTTAAAAAAATTCACTTTTAAATTTAATTTGATTCCTGAACGACTTTTAAATTTAATTGATTTCTGAAGGACGGGACGAACATCAAATGTTTGACGGGTAGGAATAGTTTCTAAAGGAAACGAAATTGTTGTTTTCACTATATTCCTAGCATTTTTTTCATATTTACTCACCTTTTAAACCTTCCCTGGACTTCCACAAATAATTCAAAACCAAAAACCCGGTGTCGTCGAAATCGACAACATGTAAGGAAACGTCAAAATATGTAATAAGTTGAAATGTTATGTGACTTATCTTAAAAAACCTTACATTTAATGTGAGACATAACATAACTCAAGTAAAACTTGAAATTAGCAATCTTTGTTGATACTGCAACCTCATTGGCTGAACCGTTTAATTGATACTGCAACCTCACTGGTTGAACTGTTTACTACTCTTACCTGCTAGTAATTCGATTAAATGTGATAGTCTTTACGTTGAAATAATATATTCCACCACAAAATATCTATTTGTATATGTGACAATTAGTTCTGTTGGGTACGTGAATTATCTGACACTAATCGTCTTTTTCATAGTTTATGAAATATTTGTAAGGTAAGTTTCATTTCTGTGACCATCTCTTTCTTATAGAATTCACACTGCAAAATATTTTTGCTTGCACCAGTTGCTACATCACGACTAATAGATATTGAATTAAAATTAAAAATTTTTTAACGCGGTAGTTTATTATTTATCTGTTCAGAAATTTAACTGACAAGTTTTTTTTATTTGAATAAAAGGTCTTTTTTATTTGAATATAGTCAACTCACAAGCATATTTGGATGGAACGTTATTATTGAAGAAATAACGCAAATATTTATAAGTGAATCATAACTTATTATGCAGCAGCAAGCCCCAAGATGAATAAGGTGAAAGAGGCATTTATATCGAATAAATATATATGAAAAAATATATGGTTCGTTCGTATCGTTGCTTGTCTCATTTAATTAGAATATAAAAAATGTGTAAATATTTAGATAACACTTTTTGTTCATAATTTTCTTTTTATTAACTCTTGACGATTTCAATAAAGTTATTTTGGTCATTATTTGAAGCGCATGATATGTTTTTTTTCTAAAAATATATATCCGTCGTTAAAAGCGTCACGTAATTTATTTTGTAATTGTTCTTATTGTTCATTCGATATTATTTATTAAATATAGTTTTTCTTCATACTTTTACGTATGTGTAATACAGCATTTCATAATATATAGAAACAGACCAAAAATGTATGAAATAAGCTCGTTGCTTTTGTGAAAAAGAAAATGAACTTGTAGATAAATAGGTAACATTCTCTTTTTATGATAACCCTTGACAGGGTATATATCATAACCTTGATGGTTACACAAAATGTGTGATATAATATTTTTTTTTTTGTTTTATAATCAAATTTGCCAGTTATTACGTGCTTTAGCAGTTAATTTTATATTATTTTCATTTCTTTCATGTAGTATTATTGCTTTGGTTAACTTTTTATTTATATTTTAAAGTAAGTTCGGAACAGAAAAATGAGTATATGAAATAAACTCGTCGCTACTTACATGCTCCACGAAAACTTTACAGGTTTTATTTGTTTTAATATGTTTTGAAATTATTTTTGTAACTTTTTTCTTCAATGGCTAAAAAGTTTTATGTACGTAATCATGTAATCAATTTCATTACATTTTATATTTATTGAAATATTTAGAAAGTTGTATTTCCTTATAAAATAAAATAAAACTTGATACTAAATGAACAATGAAATACCAAATGTTCAGTTCTACCATACTGAAAGTGTGATGTGCAATAATGATTTATGGTGTGAAAAATAGATCCAATTAAGTCAATAATGTTACATAAATTTCAGATCTCGTTAAAAGTGAATATTTAATTTATTACGTGATATTATATCAAGTATTAATAGCCAAAGTTCGTGATATATCGTATTAAAAGCGAAGAAATCCAACGTTCTATTTGATATTCAAGGCAAGAAAAAATAAAAGACCATATTCATTATAACTAAGACTCAATATTATAAAAATAGTTACATGGGTGTAAAATGCACACAAGGAAATGTTAATGGTTGAAGAAAAGTGATATGCCCGATAAATTGATACACGTGTATTCAAATATGTATATTTACCTTGTGAGATCAGCGCAACAAAAAACTTTATTTAAACAGAAGTAATTTTTTGTCGTGCGATAAATAACGTGATGCCAAAGACTAGAGTGAAATTTTATTTGATTTGAATGTTTGCGATGGTAACTTCGGTGCAAAATATTATAATATAAACGAGTATAATTCAAAGAACAACTCTTATGTGGAATTTTATGTTCGACAAAACATATTAACAACTTTTTTAACATAGATATCGAAGTAAACGTTATCTAAACGACGTTGACTACATAATTGATTTGTTTAATGAACTTTATGAACAGGTTATTCTGAAAGAAAGTGTTGATAGTAATCCGAATCTGAATTGTCATATATCTACTTGATACCTTTCAGCGCAGCAAACTTATGTCATCGTTTACAGTTCTTTTTAACTCACTTTAATTGGTGTACAATACAGTCTGAAAATAGATTCGGACGCTTGGATATATAAATAAATTAACTAAAAACTCGATTTGCGTTGAGTGGTTTTTTCTTAATTCTGATTATTGTAGATAGACTTGATTTCACTGTTAGAAATTATGCACGAACAAGGTTTTACAAGTTGTATCCAGTTTTAGCTGTGTCAACTATCATTGAAACGCGATCGTTAATTTTCTATTGATTCGCAATCATTGTTGTAGTGGTTTTTATTTATCGTTTTTGACAATTTCATTAAATGAAAAGTGATTTTTATTTGTTGCGTATGTACATATTTTAGCAAGCACCTAGGTTAACCGGAAATGACTATAGCTATAGAAACATTACTTTTTAAAATATATTTTCTTATTTTATTTACCGACGATGAAAAAATCTCAAATTTTTTAAACCTTTGAATTATTTAAAATTTTGCATACGTATAAAGAATCGATTATTAAAAGAAATATTTTGTACACTGCACTGGATGGTTTGAAAAAAAATAAAAAACCCGTTTTTATAGTAACATGAACTAAACAGTAAAAATAATTTTTAATATAAAGATTTTAGTAAAATGCTATTAAGATCCTTTAAATTATCAGTTGGGCAAGAAATATAAAAACATCTGGACACTAACTTTTGACTATAACTTTAAATTAAAATTATTTCCGTTAACTTGCGTCAACAACCTCAAAATATGTAGATAAAGACGAAACCGCTTTATTTGAGTTATAAACATTTCATCGATCTTCCAGAAAAAAAATAATCTATTAATTTGTCATTAATTTATTTACATACTAAAATAATTTAATATTTATATTTAAGAATCAAAATGCATTTTGAAAATTTATTTAAACCTTCTTAGAAGTCCCTTTAAATATTTGGTCGTTTATTATAAATTCACTAACTGAATAAAAAAATATGTAGGCATAAACGGTTATCTCTTGCGATTCAAAACATTCACACAAAAACTATTTTTTACTTTTAATGAAATATAGTTTTTCAATAGCATCAGTGTTCGTAATGTCGTAATTATTCAAAAAGCATCGCAAATTTCAAATATCAGCGAAAGGCCTACAATGTTCGATGTTAGAAGTTAGTTCAAGTAAAAATGAGATTTTTCACGATAACTAACGTCAGTACGATTTTAACTAAAATATCATCGTAAGAAAAAACTGTGTTTAAAGTCATAAAACTTAATTAAGTTTATTATAAATACAAAGTTTTAAATCAAAAATATTGGTTCACTGTCATAGCAAAAAATAAATATTCTTGTAATAAATCAATTATAAAAAATTAAAAAGATGAGAGCGGTCGATATTCTTACTTCGATTAGACACAACTTAACTAACATTCTCTTGTTCAGGTGTTCACTCTCTGCACAAAACAGATAAAATAAAATAAAGCAGATTATGTATGTATGTAAATATTTGATTTTTAATAAAATAGAAAATTTAAAATATCTTTAACGTTTGTTAGACAGTTACAAAGACAGATTTTCTTAATGTTTACCATATATAAAACAATTAACAAATATGTTTCTTAATATAGCATATTAGTAAGTTTAATGAGAGTAAAAAAAAAATTTATAACTTAAAAACAAAAGAGAAAAGCACATAAACAGCATTGAAAATAATGCTAGCGACGTGCAAGTTTGACTTTAATACCGTTACTACTTTTCAATACAACGTCAATAGTCAAATTTAAATCAGAAGTATCTGGCAAAAATATAAATTTTCTAACAAGTTTGGACAGGACTAATTTAATTTGGTGGACGGCTAACTTTTGCCCAATACAATTTCTACGACCAACCGAAAAGGGAATGCTACTAAATGCATGTCTGGTCTTTAGTTCGCTGTTCTCAAATCTGTCTGGTTTGAACTCTGTTGGATTCTCGAAAACGTTTGGGTTTCTGTTCATCAACAAGAGATTTATTACAATGGTGGTCGAAAGAGGTATTGAAACATTTCGTATAGTTAAAGATTCAGTCACTTTACGAAAGAAAACCGGTATGGGTGGATGCAGCCTTAACGATTCCTTAATTACTATTTCCGCGTATTTCATATTTTTGAGATCGTCAAAGGTGACTTCTCTTTCCATATTTCCACCGAATATTTCGACTTGTTCATCAAATAATTTATTCTGTATATCCTTGTTTCTCGATACGCTGTGAAGAAGAAAGCTAATAGCTGATGCGACAGTATCATTTCCTGCAAATAAGAATGTATTAATTTCATCCAATAATTCTCCATCTGTAAGTATATTTTCTCTATTTGTTGATAATAAAAAATCAAGGATTACTATTTCTTTGACGGTATCATATTTATTTTCAAGTAAATTTGTATTTTTTTCATTCTTTAAATAACTTCTTCTTTTTTTGAGTGCAATTTGTGCTACATCTCTGACAATTTGTAAACTTTCCTTATATTTTTTGTATCTTGAGGTTAATTTAAATATAGCATCGAACCTTATAAATAAGCTCATCGCTCTCTGCAAAAATGTAGCTGTAATAAATTGCGTCGCAATGACATAATCCTGATTCATGTCCGTTTGAGTGTTAAGTTCTAAGCCCGTAGTAATTTGAGCAATTACATCCATAGCGTAGAGCTCCATTAGCGGATATATATCGAAGGATTTCCCCTCAACGTGTTTTTCCAGTTTCGTTATCGTGATATCAATATTTTTTTCATAAACACTAACATAGGATTTTAGAGAATTATAGTTAAAAGCTGGATTAAGTGTTCGCCTTCAGTTTTCCCATTCCATACCTGTTAACATCACCAGACCATTTCCCAACCAATCTCTAATAGCTTCCATATCATCTCCTTTATTCTTCATTGGACTTTTGAATAAAATTTCTTCTAAGATATTCACGTCACTGACATGTATCTGAAGAACAGGACCCATTAAAGCTCGCGACACTGTCCCAAATTTCGACATTTTCATAATGAATTCATAGATCTCTTCAGATGAATTGGGTATTTGGTGCCAGTTCCCTAGTATAGGAAGCATGGGAAATCCAGGGAATTGCTTCGCACATGATTTAATTTCTTGCTGCTTTACACAATAATATATGAAAATCAAAATCACTGTTGAAATAAACAAAATGAGAAACATCACTGATAAACTCTTATTTCACATGAATATCTCTATCGCTTTTCGCAAACTAAGTTAATCAAAATCAGAATAAACAATTTTATATATATATTATAAAAAATAACTGGTTTAGAAAACCTGTATGAAAAAAAATGTTTGATTACGTCAGTCTAATACTTTTATATCCTGTTTCCAGTGGCGTGCCGATAAAATTGCAATAATAATAATGTAGTGGGAATTTGGATTGTTTACTAGCTTTGGACTAGTTTTTTTTTATTGAATTACACCGCCGTGGTTATATAATTAAAATGTATTAAAAATTATATCAAGATATTATCGTAAATAGGGTAAAAGGCAAAAAATTAATAATTTTTTAAAAGGCATATATAACATAGTAATTGGTTATTTGCTTTACATTTGGAATAAACATTTGCTATCGTTATTTATTCTGTTATTACTTTATAAGCAGATTTGGTTGTAAATTTTTGCAATTTAGACTGAAATTAGTGATCGTTTTTTTAAATTTAATAGCTAAATCATTGCGTTGAAATAAATTGTAACGACAACGCTTGATGTGAAGGAATGGTTTCGATGTAGGTCCTTGATTTTGGATATGGTTAATACCCATACAATACCCACTACATTTAATGCGTTAAAAATTAAAGTGAATTTCCAATATTTTATTATTTTGAAAGTTTTAAATGGACAACAACTCGTTGCTAACAATACTCGATATTGGTCTCTTTTTTACTCTATGGACTGCTTCAGCAAGAATATTGTGAAACTGATTTGGATTGTCGATCGATCGTTCGATTGATCGACGATAACTTATTCTTGTTTTAATATCATTTATTTTATATTTTTATTCATTGTATTTTGTTAATAAATTCAAGTTAATTTGTTCTTCTTCTTCAAGACGGTACCAACGCTTTGGTTAATCTCTAAATTGAGTAAGTAGTATATGTAGAGAATAAACAAGTGCATTAGAAAAGAAAGAAGAATACATTTGCAGAGAGAAAAATTATTTTTAGTTTGAATAAAATTGTTCGCAACCAATATCTAAAACCTTCTTTACTTACCACAAATATTAACATAATTTTCACTGTTTCAAGTGAAAGAATCAAGTTGTCAAGTATTTTACCAAAGGACAAAGGAGAGTTACATCATAATTCAAAAATATGTCTCATTAATATGACATTGTCAATGAAGTCTCCATAAAGTAAACATTAATAATAAAAAAACAATTTAATGTGTACATATTTTGAGAAGACTATGGAGCGTAAGTTAGCTATTAATATACTCGTATATTATATAAATATTAACCTCACAATGTGCTTGAACTTTTTATAAATAAAATAGTAAATTTTAAACAATAAGATAAATAAATTTTAAACAATAAACAAGTAGATAAATAAATAAATTATCAGGCATCAAATTGGACTGTAAAATGATTTATGAAATTAAAGGACTAACGAGAATCCACAATTATTTGAAATAAAGGGACTGTATGAAATTAAATTGAAGTTTTTAAATTAAAATAGACAAGTCCTAATTCATAGATTAACAGTCCACCATACTTACAACATGAAGTTTAGTAGGAGTATATAAGAAGAATGTAACGCAATGATCAAAAGTGTGTCAGGAAGAAGATAATTCTAATTGCAGTTTGAAAACGCATCGGTTCTTATAGGCTTCGTCAAATAAAGAGAAGAAAAAGGAATCGGCGTCGCTTGTACAAGATAAGATGGAAGTTTATGAGATCTATGTGCATGCTTTTGTTTGAACTATTTTGAGTCAAATTGATATCACCTATTTGATATAGTAAGATAATCTATCCATTTATATAATGTGGAATGCATCTGTGTGGTGCACCTTGTTTAGCTTTTGTTCTTTAAGTTGTACGGTCTTAGAAGTGAATACCGTTAGTACTCGAAAACTAAGGTTGATTACAATGTATTTGTGCTGGTATTAGAAGTGAAGGTCTTCAAAAATTTAATTAAGTTATCAATAAATTTTGACGTTATTGTCAAGTATGTAAACAATATTACATCGGCTGGAATATCGCAGATGCGTGAATTATTTTCTTGAACTAATGCAGAAATGTGGGGTTCTGGAATCGAATTTATTACATCTGACCAAAAGTATACAACAACTGTTATTATTTTTCAGAATAACTGAACCCAAATCTGGAATTGAAAATTATCTAAAACAAATTAACCATAAGTTACAGTCTATTATGAAATGCTAAATAGTAAAACACTCTTAATAATCAGAAATGAAAGGGATATTGAGGATACACATTATCGTCAATATCCCTATATAAAAGTCAAATCAAATTTGTGATAGAATTTAAATTTGACAAAAAAGTTTTTAATTATAGCTTACAATATGAATAAAACTTATGCGTGGTCAGAAATGCCAGTTTAAAATAAATAGATATGGCAATAAGGATGGAACCAAAAAAGAAATTTGTGTGCATGTAGAGTACATTAGGTATAATTTGTTTATAATTTCATTTGTTTTAATTTCATTTGTTAGCCAATAAGCACACATACACACACGGATACTAACTCAACACAACCGGACCATGCCCAATGTTGGTAGATTTTATCCCAAAATTAGTTGTCAATACTGTGAGCAAGTTATCTTGTCTTTATCTATTTCAAAATTTATTAGTCTTTTATTATTTCACCATCCACCAAGGTGTCTTCTGGGATCTTGAAAAGATAAAACAACTTAAAATAGGATTCAATTCCAGAAAGTAAGACGTATAATATTGAGTACTTATACTGTCAAAGAAAGCATCAAATACTCAGAAATATATTAAATATTTTAACCGACTTCAGAAAATGAGGGGTTCCCAATTCGAATGTATTTTTTTAATTGTATATTGATTTCGTATCAACATATATCTAAAGAAATATATTTATGAACTCTCCGGCATTTGTGAACCAATTTAAATGATATTTGATACGATTTGAATAATTAATATTTAGAAGAGTCAAAGCGGTCTAATATAAAGATTAAAATCTTGTGGTACTATGGAGATAGACAAAGGAACCCCTCGATAAATGACAGTATAGACAAAGGAACCCTCGACATATGACAGTAGATCACTCGTGACTGAAGACAATTGTTTGGTTCTGCACGTTTTGTTTATAAAGTAATCAAAGCGCCAGATCGACCATACTGATATATGAGCTTATGCCAATGGTAGTTTTCAACGGATAACAGCACGTCTCTTGAGATTAAAATGTTTTTAGAGACCACATAAATATACATTTATTTAAATAACTATGGGAATACGATCCCCCATCGTTTTGTCACTTAGGTCCCTATTCGTAATCTCCTATTTGGGAAATCTCTAATTTTTTCCTATTCTTTAAGTTGTTTCTTTCTCTTTCGTTATGAGAGAAATGAGTTCAGGAGGCCAACTCCTTTTTGAAATGTTAATCTATGTGAAACGACTTAAAGCTATAAAAAATATTAAGCTTTAAATAAAACTTTTTATAAAAAAATTTAAATGACTTCAAATAATCACTGAATAAGAAGCGCAATTAAAAAATTAAAATACTGAAAATACGAGTACTCATTTGGACTTGTGCGGTATGATATTGTTTTCGAACATAAATAAATTTGCTATTGCTAGATATTTTTGGTGTCGGTGAATTAAAATTATATTGTACACGGGTAGTATACGGGTAGTATATATTTATTACTTATTTACACTACTGCTTCCTTGCTACGTCGAGACTTGTCTAACGAGGTGAAACTCGATGAGTTTGTTCCTCATCATTAAAGAGGTCATGTTGATACTTTCTAGCTCCATCATAGCACCACGTTTTCGCTGAAGAACAAATTTGTGTCATTCTTATCGGTGACTCGTTCAATTTCATTCAAACTCAAGCACAGCACCAGCACGGTTCAATATTGAGGTTTTCTATGGAATATCTTCAATTTTCATTATCAAATTTTCACTAAAGTAAGTAAATATTTAGTATTAGTTTGTTTTTTGTCTCAGAATTAACTCGAATAACATTATAATATATTTGTTTCCAGTAATCTGACCAAAAATAATAATGACTTTATTTAACAATTTATTTATGTTATCTGAATATAATTTAGTTGAATAGAATATTGTATCTACCTTATTTCGTTTCATTTGTGTATTGTTTTTATTTCATTCACTGTTATAGGATTAAAAAAAAACATTATATTTCTTCATTGACGATAAAAAGAATGTTCCATTCAAGACAATAAAAATGATCCTGGAAGCCACATAAATGTAGCTGCAATTTGCAAAAAATGTTCAAAAACATTGGAAGGAAGTATCAATTGTACAATAAACTTTTTGAGGTATTTAACGGTAAGTTAAAAAAACTTAATTTGTTTTGTAGTGCGTTACGTAGTACGTTAATCGAATTTCGACAAATTTGTTCATTTGTCATCACTGAAAGTGTATTCTTCCAAAAAAAAGAGTTATTCAAATTGATCAGAAATTCTGGAGATATAAAATAATATACACAAAAAATAACAAATTCTGGAGATATGAAGTAATTCAACAAAAAAAATTAAAAAGACAAACATTGAAAGGTGCCATTATAACAATTCATACCGACGCCTTTTATTTTATAGCCTTTAATGTTTATTAATTCCTATTGGGAAAACCAGTTCAAAACATTAACAGAACAAAAACAATTCGAACGAATCTTAGACTGGAATTCGTTATATAACATACCTGTTTAATTTTTTTAAATTCGCATCGCCTAAAAAAATCCCACAATTATTACATCACTCTAACGCACTCAAAAAAAGTCGGCATCAGTTTCTACGACAGCACTTAATTAAGGTAAACATTATTTTGAAATTTTTATGGCCTAATAAAATATTTGTTCTTTAAGTCAATTTATTTAGTTTCATAATTCATGATATAAAATTAGTAAATGAATAAAGAGATAGTTAGTAATTAGAGAATTATTATTATATTATTGTTGAAGGACACTTGGGTTCCACAAAGATGTACGCCGGCCATCAAAGAACGCTACTACTGAAAAAAAATATTACATCAGACGTCGAATCATTTGTCAAACAATGCCAGTCATGTCAATACAATAAATCCTCAGGGCAAACAAAATAAATATCAATGCAAATTACGACAACTTCAACCCGTCCATTGGACCATTCCGTCTTTCCCGTCCATTGACTTTCTTTAGTCTGGACATGGTAGATTCATTGCCTAAATCCGGAATACGCAAACTAAAATTTAATTTGACCTTCCAAGATGGCTTGACTACATACTCCATCACATACTCGATTTCCAAAGCCAGGATTCAAGAAAGCTGTGAATGCTTAATATATTTCATTTCCAATTTTGTTATTCTGACCAAGCAAGGTACAAATTTCATCGCAGACCTTTTCATAAGGACCTGTGAGTTATTGAAAATCAAAGAGATATGATTATCGCCATATTATCCTTACGCACAAGGTGCTCTTGAGCTTAGTCATTCGATATTAAAAGAATATCTTAATTCTCATGTAAACAATAACCAAACTGGCACAAACATATGTCAAGCTTACAATAGTGACATACACGATACAATTCAATTCAACCCATTCGAAATTCTGTTAGGGCATAAACGTTTCATTCCCAACTTTATTTAAAATAAACACATTCCGACCCTACTTACCCTGAATATGTAAAAATTTTATATAAACATCTTAAGGTATCTCGCGAAAAATTCCTTGATAATATGTACAACTATAAAGAAAAATACAAAGGCTATCGACATTCTTAATACGTAAAATACAAGGTCAGTTATTTCGTTTGAGTTAAAACTACCTAAGATTAAGAAGAGAACTATCTCCTATTTGTAAAGGGCTTTATAAAATAGTAAAAGTCCACGGTAACAACACCCTTCCCTATTAATCAATCGTCACTACATAAGATATAATTTCGATGACGTAAGGCCTGCCCTCGTTAACAATTAGGACTAATTTAAAAATTAATAAATAAATATAAATATTTTAAAACTTTTATTCATCTTAGATTGTTTTCTTACGTCAGAATTATGTTAATACATTGTAAACTTACCTGGGCTTCCAACAATTAAGGAAACATCGAATAAATAATTAAGTGCCCTGGCATGTACTTTAAACCAATTGACGCTATTAAACTAGTTAATGATCACTTTCGTATTGTTATCCCCGTAGATATTACATTTTCTCATTCTGAAATAGAAAACATGAAAGATTTTCGACGCAGTACGATTTTTGTGTCAATAAAATGAAGCAGTTGGTGATGCAGAATGCCACAATACGACTCAGCCACTTGATTCACTTTTTCCGAGAAGTAACTACCGACTATGATTCCATTTCGCATTTAATTTCCACAATCTATAAGAGAGCTACTTGGTGCCCTGGTACTGGTACAGTATTCAAATACATCTTCATCACCCTCCACGAAAACGACGCACATAATTATAATAACGCTATTCAGAATCTTCAAAATAACAACCATAGACTCATTTCATCTCTGAAATCAAATATTATATTATCGAAATCTACAAAAGCAAACTTCAACAAAACTTTATATGTATTTAATGTAAATGAGTTTATCCCTTATTTCAAAAAATATCTCAGGCAACTAATGCCATTAAATTTAGAAACAATATTAATGATATTTTGAATATTTTACCGTTTAGTTTATTAACTCTCTCCTTTAAACCGGAAGATCCCTAAAAGTTCTTAAGAAGTAATACTCTGCACCCCTTAATTACCAAACCAAAATAATTCTTTAATTATATAATTGGCATGTAAAAAATATTTATTTTCCCTGTTTTAATTAAAATTAAAGTTACTTAGGTATACATAGCCATTGTTAGAGATTAATGTAAAACGATTCACATTTTTTCCTCCATAGAACATGTAATTTTTCGATAAAAAATTAATAAAAAAATTAGTTCAGGAACATAAATGACACATAATAAGCAAGAAAAATCAGGCTTAAAAAGAACACATAAAAAAATCGCAATGTCGAATAATATGCAATATTTTACTAATAAATACTAAGGCTGTCAAAAGATACAAATATCAATCTATAACATAGCGGGGGCACACGGTTGGACAAAATAGCAAAAGTTATTCATGAAAGCGGATTATATTGAAACGATAAATGTTAAGTCAAATTATAATTTAATAATTTACTATTTGTATTAATCAACTGAAAATTACTAATTCCGAAGGCTGTGACTACATGTTATCCATTCTCGTAGATAGGTGAGGCATGGTTTGCTTAGGACATGACAGTAATTATAATAAGAGGAAGAACTTTACATTTAAATATTAAGTACTTTTTCATACTAAATAGTAAAATCAATAATAAAATAATTATATTTGAACTACATACCAGAGCAAAGTATGTTAGTCCTGAATTTTCAATTAGCCTAATTGTATATCAGTTGGTTTGTAGGAGGTGTCTTCAAAATACAAAGAACAAATAAAAGTTTCTTTTGCTCTAGAATAAAAAAAATATTGACCAGTGAAATTTAGCCATTCTTTCTTCATTTTTAGGAATCCTGAAACATTCAGTAATACAGATACTAAGTTAAAAATACAATGAAAACTGATGGTTTGATTTTGATTAAACATTATTTTGTTCATATGTGTTGCAAGGGCGCTACCGTAATATAAAAATATGATTACAATACTTTGTCGCTCCCGGAATACAAAATCCATGTTTATGAACCAAATTCGCTTAGAAGGTATAATAATATACAAATTTCTTATTATTTTTCTAATACATGAATTGAGATATTGGACTGATTTTTGGAACTCTATTTGAAACCACAACACTTAGCATTAAATTTAAGTATTTCCCATGTTATTCGTCGACACTTCCAGCAATAATTTTTTAAAATACACTTAACAAATGTTTTATTTGGTAAACTTGTTTTACAATAACACATAATCTCTAGTTTCTCATAATCGTTATTCTAGGGAATCAGAGACGAGAGCAGAAATTAATTGCCGGATCACCTCAAAATTAGCCGTAAGGTAGAGTTAAGTAACATCACGTTGCGATACGTTACAATTTTGTGCTGACAAAATTTATTTATTTCTTCCCATAATAGTATTTTTGCATAAGGAAAGAAAGAGGCAAACGAATTTTATTATTTTTACTTTGGAATACATCATATTTGTATAGTGAATAAATTATATAGTAAATAATATATTTTCATTTCTATAGTCAAAGATCTACCAGCATTGGAATTGCTTACTCAGGCACTTTTTGATTCAATAGCTTCTGTCAAAATCATGGTGATTATATTGGTCATAGTAAAACGATCACATTTTCAAGAATTCTCACTTCTCAAAAAGTAATAAAAATCTAGGTGAGAATGTAAAAAACATCTCGTACATACCATTCCCCCCCCCCATCCACCCCCTCTACTCCGAATTTATTTAGTGGACCAACAAGACTGACATCGACGCCGACCTTATCGATTAATCTGAAAGTGAAAAATGCTGATGAGTTTGATATCTTGCCCCAACCAAATACCATACAATGGACATGACATAGGTAGACCAGCCTGATCTACTTCAGCCAACCAAACAATTACAACGATATTGTTTCATTGTTGCAAATCTTTTTTTTTAATGAATATTAAAATATATGCAAAATTTTTTTTTGTAATATCTGCTTTGAATTTGTTCTCTTATTAGAATTCTGTTATTAATTGATAGAAAAATTTTCAACACATAATGTCACTGTCTGTACATATATTAATTGCATAGGAATCATGTAATCACACATGTTTTAAGCATAAAAATCTGCATGTCCGAAAGTTTTTAGACCATTAAAAATAGAAACAATTCAACAAGTTGGTAATTTATTTATTGTTTTTTAAGAGTGTTTATAATGTTTTATGAATTGTTTTATTTAATGGACCATCTGAAAGAAACAGTTGGCTCACTATTCCTTGTACGCCTCTTCCACCGTCTTTTTGAGTGTAGTCACCGTTTCTTGAGCGTCCGAGAATCGTATTACTAGATTGTTTTTATATTTCTTAGTTTCGGCTGCTTAATAGTGCATGTAGCTTTCTTCAGCCCTGTCATCTAGTTTTCCTCACCTATGTTTTATACATAACTTGCACAAAGTCTCCGAAGCCAAAATTTTCACGCAGAATGTTCTGTATTTCACTCATACTACCTGTTCGAATCTACAGTTAAGTTACCATTTTGTCAATATTTGATGACACCCATGCTGCACGTATATATATGGACACGTATATATATGGTTCAAGTATATATATGGACGTCTACCACGCAAATCATCACTGAGATAAGTACGGCCATGCTTGAACTTATTAACCGTCTAAACAGTAGTATAAGGTTTTATCAATTTCAATCGAATTTTGTAACTTTGTTGTTCATTAAGACTACAAAGTCAAAAAAATGAGCGAGATAAAATTTTCACGTGTTAAATTCATCTTTTAGTTAAATACACAATTTTAAAATTTTTACCAAAGTATAAAAATCATTGAAAAATTCAAGCAAATGTACCTCCATGGCTTTACCTTATTATACCTTTATTTGTTTTACTTTATTACAAGTAGATAGTTTTAAAAAATTTCAACGCTGATCTCTTATTTCTTCAATAAAAACGACATTAGTTCATTATATGTGAGTTAAGGGAACTTTTTTAAATGTTAATAACTTATATTCACATTCACAAACACACTGCAAAACACATATTTTGCAAATCACTCTTGATGTCATGGTTGTGTCTCACGTAATATATTCTAAACCAGAATCCGACAGAAATGACACAATACAGTAATTTTCAATCTATAAAGACATGTGATACAGATACAGTCAGCAAGTCACATAACTTTATAATACTCAAGTGATTATTGAATAAACGTAATGAAATAATTTTGAAGCCTAGCAAACCTCTTATCCATTGTTCCAATGAGGCAGTCTAGTATTTAAAATATTAATATAGAACAGAAAAATTAAACGATTAGTATCAATCATAGTTTCTTCATTAGTCTTAATTTTTATAAGCGATCGATACATTATCCAAGAACTCTTATCACACATAAATAGCAATATTCTGTAAATCGTTGTTGCCTTGGTCATTGTGTTTCACTTACTATCTAAGCCAGAGTCAAACAAAAATTGCACAACACATCGTCATCATAAACGAATCAAAATATATCTTAATGTATCATCATAAACATGTCGAAGTGACATGTTTATGATGATACATACATATATATATATATATATATATATATATATATATATATATATATATATATATATATATATATATAAACA